>MU278381.1:190990-202957 GCA_022385755.1 Trametopsis cervina | reverse complement strand
TGCCCTTTCAAATTACTTTGATAGTGGATAACACATTATATAATGTGTGTTTTTTCACTATCAGATCATTTGGATCCATAAAAAAAGCAGAAAAGTTGCTGTATTCTGAACAGAAACAGTTGATTGATGTATTGCATATATTTTATGACATATAAAGGCCTCGGGAATCGTAACCTGCCGCTTGCCGGCCTGCTCACCAAGTTGAAGATACATATATGACTCTATAGGCTGTGCAAAATTTAATGTGATTTTTCTGGATTTTATTTGGAGCTCTACAGTCAATTTATTGACCGTGGGAAAGCCACTTCCAAATGTGGAAAACGTCCGCTTAGCTAATGTGATGTCATTGCTACAAACAGTTTTGCTGTAGCTGCATTATTGAGCTCAGAAAGTGCAAAATACTGCCAAAACATCGAAATTGAGACCATATTTCCGCATTTGGGCAAGTTTATTTTGGCTCTAGAGACTTCAATTTTTCAGCAATACTATTAGTGTTGATACTAACACAGTGTACTATACCATGGGTACCTTCTGGAGGGGTCAAATATGGGCGCCTATTTTGGTCAGTAAGCATTACTTATCCAGTAACAAATGTTACTTACTCCATTTACTTATTTGTAACAAATTCTATCTACTTGGTAACAACTATTACTTACTCGGTAACAACTATTACTTACTCGGTAACAATATCTCCTTACTTGATAACAACTTCTGTTCACTTGATAACAGTCTCTACTTACTTGATCACAACTTCTACTTACTTAGTAATAACTTCTACTTACTTCATAATATACCTCTACTTACTCAATAACAAACTTACTTTGCATGTTAATAAATGCCATTTACTTGATAACAAACCTTTACTTACCTGGTAACAACTTTTGTTTATCCAGCAATACAGTAGTACTTACTCATTAACAGATGCTTCATACTGATACTGACTTGATTTACATCACTCTGTTACTGTGTCTACATAGCCCAGTGGTTTACTGACTTTGTTTTGTTCAGTCCCAAGGCTGCTGGTTCAACTCCGGCTCAGTCCAGTGAATTGACCTAAGCATGTTTACATCACGTCATGTCGAAGCGCCAGCATGTTGGCGCTTCGACACGAGCTGAGGGCATTAGGATGACACTGGGCGGTCTTTGTTTGGGCTTATTTGGTCTTTTTGGGCCTGTTTTCGCTAAAAACAGCTGTAGAGCCTCCAATAAAATCCGAACAAATCTGGAAAAATCGCCAGAAATTATAGAAGGCTTAGTAACCCCATGTCACATGATCACATCACTCTCCCACGATCATGCGATCTCACAAATTGTGTTCTTTTGCAAACAAATGCACAAAATGCTTTCTACAGAGTTTAATAAAGTGCGGAAAAATGCGCTAAAATGGGCGCACATTATCTAATACATGTGAGCACATGTCTGAGATGTCACACGGCTGTCATAGCTTATGTATTGAGCGAAAGGCAGACATGTAAAGGTGTAGATGGACCGTGGGAGTTTACATTCCCAAAATGGAAGTTGTGCGCTTATCTAATCTGACCCTCCCACCATGCATGGCATTGCTGTAGCTGCATTATTAAGCTCAGAAAACACAAAATAGTCGTAAAAACATGGACAATACAAGTTTCCAAAGTCTATAAAACAGCACTGAGGCATGCAATATGCTTCAAATGAGAGGGGCTCTTCAATATAAGTGTTCTATGAGCCAAACCGAGTCCCATCAAAGTTGGGCGCTTATTTCCCAAAAAGGGCATATGTGTTTCTCACTTTATGCTCTCAGTTCTGCATGGTTTTCTTGATAAAGGTGACCACAGCGTAGCCCAATGTCATGGCTACATGTAGGTACACAAATTGATAGGACATTTTGGAATGGGGAGGCTGTAAAAATCGACGAAGTTTTGTAGTCTGAAGTAAGCGCTCAACTACACAAAATGGTAATGGGTCAATAACTGCTATTACTTGGTGAGCAGGCCGGCAAACGGCAGGTTACGATTCCTGAGACCTTTATATGTCTTAAGATATTTCCAACAAATCAAGCAACTGTTCCCGCTTTTTTATGGATAAAAATGATTACTTTACAGTCAATTTGTAGACGGTGGGAAAAGGACGTCCCAATGTGAAAAATGTGCGCTTATGTAATCTGATGTCATCACTACAAACCATTTTGCTGTAGCTATATTACTAAGCTCAGAAAGTTCAAAACATAGTCAAAACATCCAATTTTAAGAGTGTCATGACTGTAGAAGTGCAAATGAAGATGTATAAATAGCTCTATAGGCTGTAAAAAATTTAACGTGATTTTTCCGGATTTTTCTGGATTTTATTTGAAGCTCTACAGTCAATTTATTGACCGTGGGAAAACCACTTCTAAATGTGGAAAACGTCCGTTTAGCTAATGTGATGTCATTGCTACGAACAGTTTTGCTGTAGCTGCATTATTGAGCTCAGAAAGTGCAAAATACTGCCAAAACATCGAATTGAAAGCCATATTTCCGCATTTGGGCAAGTTTATTTTAGCTCTAGAGACTTCATTCTTTTAGCAATGCTGTTAGTGTTGATTCTAACACAGTATACTATATCATGGGTACGTTCTGGAGGGGTCAAATGCGGGCGCCTAATATAGTAAGTAAGCATTACTTATTTGGTAACAACTATCACTTACTATATAACATCTCTCACTTACTCAATAACATATGTTACTTACTTGGTAACAGCTCCTACTTACTTGATAACAACTCCTACTTACTCAATACAAATAAGTACTTACTCTATAACAAAGTGCTACTTACTTGATAATACTCCGGACTTACCCTGCTACATACCTCATTTGTATTGAATTGAATCTTTGCATGTCACAGTAGTGTAGTGGTTAAGTGCTTTATTTTGTCTATGGCCGGCCTGGGGTTCAAATCCTGCTGGCTGCATTTCATGACTCATCAGGCTTATCCTGCCCACCGCGGGAGTGCTGGGAAGTCAGCGCTCCAACGGTGGGGAGCATAAGCACCCTTACAAGTGGCCGGCAGCCCTCTGCGGCCTTTGTTTGGCTTTATTTGGCACTTTTTTAGGGCTACTTTCGCTAAAATCAGCTGTAGAGCCTCCAATAAAATCTGGACAAATCTGGAAAAATCGCCAGAAATTCTGGAAGGCTTGAAAGCCCCCTCTCACACGGTCACCTGACTTTCCCACGGTCATGTGATCCCGCAAATTGCGTTCTTTTGGAAGAAATTGCACAAAATGCTTCATACAGAGCCCAATAAAATGCGGAGAAATGCGCTAAAATCAGAATATATTATGTAATACATATTAGCATACAACTGAGATGTCGCTCATCCCTCATATGCTATGTATTAAGTGAAGGGCATATATATAAAGGTGAAGACAGGCCATGGGAGTTTACATACCCAAAATGGAAGGTGTGCGCTTATCTAATCTGATCCTCCCACTGTGTACGGCTTTGCTGTAGCTGCATTATTAAGCTCAGAAAACACAAAATACTCAAAAAACATCGACAAAGCTATCACTTCAGGCCTATAAAATAATGCTGAGGCATAGAATACATGTGAAATGAAGGGGGTTCTTTGCTATGAGTGTTTTGTGCACCTAACCAAAACCCATCAAAGTTGGGCACTTAGTTCCCAAAAAGGGCAAATGTGTTTCCCATTTTGTGCTCTCCATTCTGCATAGTTTTCTTAGTAAAGGTGACCACAGTGTAGCCCAATGTTATGGCTACATGCTGATATATGAATTGCTGTGAAACTTTGAGATGGGGAGGCTGTAAAAATCGAGGAAGTTTTGTAGTCTCAAATAAGCGCTCAACTACACAAAATGGTAATAGATCAATAACTGCTACTAATGCCATCAAAAGCATACACTATGGTAACAAAATACGCTTATAAAAGTGTATTCCCATCAAAATTCCCACGCTTTAGGGCAAAATCTGTCACATGTCGCAGAACCCCAATGTGCCAGATGTTACTGGAACGATTCTTTTCTTCGTACCTCAGGAATCGTAAATGCCATCAAAACCATACAAAATGGTAACAAAACATGCTTATAAAAGTGTATGCCAATCAAAATTCCCACGCATAGGGACAAAAATGTCACTGTTGCAAGATGTCAATGTGCCAAGTGTTATTGAAACAATTCTACTTTGTACCTCAGGAATCGTAATACACTTTTATAAGCATCTTTTGTTATCATATTGTATGCTTTTGATGGCATTAGTAGCAGTTATTGACCCATTACCATTTTGTGTAGTTAGGCGTTTATTTGAGACTTCAAAACTTCCTCAATTTTTATAGCCTCCCCATCCCAAAGCTTCCCAGCTATTTGTATATTCACATGTATTCATGACATTAGGCTACACTGTGGTCATCTTTATCAAGGAAATCATGCAGAACTAAGAGCAGAAAGTGAGAAACACATATGCCCTTTTTTGGGAACTAAGTGCCCAACCTTGATGGGCTTTGGTTTAACTCATAAAACACTTCTAGCAAAGAACCGCCTCATTTGAAGTGTATTGCATGCCTCAGTGCTGTTTTATGTGCCTTGATAACTTGCATTGTTGATTTTTTTGAGTATTTTGTGTTTTCTGAGCTTAATAGTGCAGCTACAGCAATGTCGTGCATGGGGGGAGGATTAGATTAGATAAGCACACACCTTCCATTTTGGGCAGGTAAACTCCCACGGTCTGTCTACACCTTTACATGTATGCCTTTCACTTAATACTCAGGTTATAACAGCCATGTAACATCTCAGACATATGCTCACATGTATTACATAATGTGTTCTTATTTTAGTCTATTTTTCCACATTTTATTAAACTCTGTGGAAAGCATTTTGTGCATTTGTTCATGAGCTTCGATGACTACTAAGCACAACAAAGACAGAGACTCTTACCAAAGGCTGGTACATTGATTTCTCGTTGCATTTATCAGGCATAGCCGAAAACTTGGCGATTGGGGCCTTCGATGCAAAAGAACGCAATTTCCGCAATCACATGATCATGGAAAAGTGATCGTGTGAGCAGGGGTTTCCAGGTCTTCCTGATTTTCTGAAGATTTTTTCAGATTTTTCCAAATTTTATTGAAGGCTCTACAGCTGGTTTTAGCGAAAACAACCAGAATCTGGTCAAGAAAAAAAAATCACCACCACTGGAATTGAACCCGAAGCAACACAGAAAAAAACACATGCCTAAACCACTACACCACTGAGCCATGCTAGTATTCATGTAGATTTAATCTAGTATCCCCAGATCCATTTAAGCACCATGTGGTTCAGCAAAAGTGCACCATGTGGAACATTAGCTGTAAGCCAATCACAGCACTGGAAGTAAGCATGATTGCCAACTAACCGAGGAGTAATTTTAGACGCTCAGTTACTCAAAAGTTAAGATCATAATACTGCTAACACTCAATGGAAGCAAATTTGCCACCAGCAGGGATTGAACTAGTCTCGCGTGGCCAGCCTCTCACGACATCCCAATTTGGGAACCCTGTCATGAGAGTCTGGTGTTGTCCCAACAAGGTAGGCGGGGTCAGGCCTTACGCCCCCGCGCGACTCGGCGCTAAAGAATTTCGACTCTCGCGCGGTCGACGACCTCGCTCGCCTCTCGTTTATGCCCGTGTTCTTTGCTGTATCTATCCATAATTCAATCTAATGGCTCGTTTACATCACACACGCAATAATGCCGCTCTTTACTATGCAAAACTGGCCTCGTCCGACTGTGAAGAAAGTGAGGCCGAGTACACTAATACTGAGGGACCGCGAACATCCCCTACCCCCTCACTCCCCGATATACCCTCGGCAGCCGTCCTGCTTTACTCTGATCATGAACCATCAGATGACGGCGAAGATCTTGACTTCCGCATGCCGGTTCGACGGGCGGAGCGATTGTCTGATGAAGAAAAGGCCCGGAGGGTATTGCAGTATATGCGCCAGACCTTCAACAAGTTCTCGCTGCGTAAGTTCCTTGAGACCTGTTTTCTTTCTGAAAGCAAAGATATCTGGAACTTCACGGGCACTTTCATGGAGGACGGAGGAGCAGTGAGGATGATGGAACTCTGGTGGGACTCGAGGCGTCGGGGTGAATGGGGGCCAGCTATTGTTGACTGGGTGGTGGATAGAGCAGCTGAGGAATGTGCTCGAGAATGCAGCTATCTCACCGACAGGGCATCTGCGGGCCCGTTCGCGGCCCAAGCAGAACAATTGAGGGTGCCAGTGGACAAAGTTTCGGTCTCGCTCGTACATGACTTTACCTTCCCGGGGCTTTCGCAACGCTATGCTCTGGTTACTCCTTACTTGCAACAGATCCTCATTGCCGCCATTGGAAAATCTGGCCCATCGACTTCTACAGGGAGTAGAAACCCTGATGATGTATGTCCAACGCATATATGTTCATAGTCTGAGCTTATACTTGAACAGGGACGTGCCGCACTTACCTCAATGGTTCTGAATCTACGTAGCCGGCTTACAAACTATCACGCGGCCGTCAATGTCCTCATGCTCTGGCAGGCTGGTGCATCAAAGCGGCTGGTGCAGATTTTGAACCGCCTCGGGTTTTGTGCTTCATATGAATACCAAGGCCGTGCTATTCTTCGACTCAGTCAAGATGCAGTTCGGTTAGCTCGACACACTGCGGCTGACCGTTCGAAGATCAAGATGCTCGCGTACGACAACTTCAACTGGCGGTCTCGTGCATGGGAAACCTCTGCGACGCATGGAACTGTGCAGCACGATCAAGTTTCGGCAATGCTGGTCATTTTGAACATCTCCGAGCATTACCAAGAACTCACTGCAAACCATCTCATGAGCACGACTCGACTCGACGCGCAATTTGGTGCACGGCACCGGACTCCTCAGCAAGAGTCTCTGCAGAACATCCTTCCAATGCCAAGCGATCACACTTCATTTCGTGATGCGGCCATTCTACATGTCAAGTACATGCTTACGAGCGACATCAAGAGCTTTGCGCAGTTTCGTTCTGCTCTGCCCAGCTTCCATGATCCTCATGCTATCACGGCTCAACGTACTGAGCGTCATTGGCTCCCGACGTTCGATCAGGAGCAGGGCTCAACCCGAGGAAACATGGTTGTCCTCGAACACTATCTACTCGATGTACTTCGTATACCAAAGGCACAATTTGAACAATGCATGGTTGGTGTCCTTGGTGACCGACTCACTACTGCTCGTGATCGTGCAGCTCAAGATCAGCGTGCTCTGGACCGTTCCTCTGATCGTGCCGACCATCTCTCGAGCATCCTTCTAACAAGCGGAATGATGCATCAATGCCTCAACATGGTCATCAACATTGCTCGTAATGCATTCGGGGACACATCAAACCATGACGAAGTCAGCCTATCAGTACTCCGTGATCTTCTTCCTAACCGTGACAGCCTCAATTTGAAGAAGGTTGACTTCTATGCATGGCTCCGATTCCTCGACGTTGTGCTGCGTTCTTTGGTGCTTGCTGCCGTCATTGCCCATCTCAATGTCGGAAACCGCGATAGAATTGCTGAAGCGACCAAAGACTTTTCGCTCGAAGACTTCAACCACCTCTGTGTGGCTGTCGCTGAGGGATATATTCTTCCGACGTCAGGTGCTCTCGAACATACGGGCATCAAATCAGTCCGTGGCGAAACTGTATCTGGTCACGCACTCACGTTGATGCATAGTCTTATGACTGTGCGGGAAATGCGCCATGCTATCAAGTATGGACATCCAACTCGAATGTTACGGATGCTGAAGTACTGGGTGGCAATGTTTTATGGCGGTGGAAGCTATAACTACAGCAATGAATGCATGGAGCTGCTGCATAACGTCTTAGGAGATTGGCCTGAAGACACAGCTCAAGTAATGCTTGCAGGCATGCTTGTCAATACTACTGGAAGGCCGGACGGATTCAAGGAAGGTGATCTTGATGTCGAGCACCTCAATAAAAGCATCAAAGGACGAGCTCATGGGGTTAACGCCTCTCCCGAGCTGTTAGAGCGAATTACTCCTGCGCTTGGTCAGACACATCATCTCATGGAACAAATCTGCGGTGATCTTGGATTGGCGAATCTTTGGCAGCGTCATTCCGAGGTTCGACAAGACAAGGACGTTGAGATCCTTGTTGGACATCTCGTTCAAGCTCATGTCTTCCATTTCGCCCGCGATAAAATATCCAAGCAAACTGTCACGGCTCTCTTTCATACTGGTCTTCGCCGGCTATCGGGGCCTACAGGTGGTCATGCCAAGCATATACTGCGACATCAGCTGCGACTGCGCTCACGGCATGCAAATGGATCCTTGGCCAACGATAGTAGTGCAGATGCAGATATGATAGAGCTGGCGCAAGAGCTCGAGGACGCAGCTGATGCAGTCGAAGTTGACTTCACGACAGATGATGTAGATGATGATATAACCTCTCAAGTCCATGTCCCGACACTCAACGAACTTAGTGATGACAACATAGAATAGGGATATTATATGTTGTTATTCAAAAGATATCACTCCTTCACCAAATGATAATGCTGGGTCTTTACGCTTTCGAGTTTTTTTCGGAACCACTTCCTATATAATAAGAAGATATCAATGAATAGACCTTGGCTGTATATAAAGAAGAGTACAAACCGAGGTATTTTGGTTATCAGAGCTTGCCTAAGCATTGAGCTCCGGCTCAAGAGCTTGCGGAAGCTTCGTGGCTGCATCACTCACCGCGACTAATAAGGACGATGCCAGCTCTGTCCAGTATGCGATGTGTACAACAGGCCGCAAATCGTCTAGCGATTTGATCACTGTGATACGTCTTGCAACTGCCTCTAGATCCTCATCACTGATAAGATCCTCAGGCCCGAACCCAAGAAACATCTCCCGCCACCGTATCTTCCACATCTCTGTCCGCCACTCCTTAAGATCCTTTGTGATATTGCCGACTTCTTCGGCAGACAAGCCGCTAGTGCTTGTGACGGACTTGGGGTCAACCATAACCCACAGCAGAGTGTGTGCAGGATAGAGCGAAGGGTAGCAGTTACAACAGCAGCGCCAGCCCTGGATAGGTTGTTGTGCCAAATTCTCAAGGTGTTGATCGAGGACTTCGTCAAGACAACGGTCTCTTGTACTTATAAGTTCCCAAATGCCCGGGTCCAACGATGCTATCACAGCATCGGACACTTCGCCATCAAAGAGATCTGCCTGAACCATCAGTATCCCTATTCCCGAAGTTCCCTCAGTACGTCCTGCACGGCCCTTGCGCTGTTCGAATTTTGCCAACGTAAGATCAGGCTGAACAAGATAGACAATGACCCGTGTGACATTGGGGAAATTGAGCCCTGCACCAATCTTCTCCGACCCGAGCAAGATCCTTGCATGTCCCATGCGGAAATCCTCCAGCGCAGTCTCTTCATGTCTGCTAGAAAGACCGGCATGAAGAATTTCAACGACAGATGTCGACAGATTGAGTGCACGCAGTCGGGAGGTGAACCACCAGAACATCTTTGTGAGTGTCTCCACATTGTCGCAGTATATGATGGTTTTGGCGATGTCTTCAGCGCGCGCACTCTCTGGTACAACGAAAGCTAGATCAAGGAAACTTGACGCATCGTGTTGCAGAGAAACCACCGCGGTCATTAGCTCAGGACGGAAGTTGCCTAGATTAATGAGCCGATGACCTTTCTGTAAGCCGGCATGTTGACACAGGGAGTCACGATAGGCAGAGGGCAATGTGGCGGATATGGGGATTAACGGTATTGAGCTGCTGACTATGCGGCGAAGCTGGTGTAGCCGTGAGTAGGAAGTGCGCCAGTCGAGAGATTCATGCACTAAATGAGCCTCATCGATGTATATTGCCGTGAGTCGTGCTTGAAACCGCTTTGCATGAAGGATTGTGGCAAAAATGGGGCTTTCGAGCATCTCTGCGCACACGAACACCACGCGATATTCTCCTTGCGCTACGTCGGTCATGATTTCGTCACTGCACTGGTTTGCATGAATAAAAACCGCGCGCAATCCTAGCGCATTCGTTCTATCTCAAAGAATAACATCAGCATGGTGTGGCCGTGTCTGGGCGACTGAAGACGTACCTTTGTTCACCCTCGAGTCCAAGGCTTGTGTATGGGGTGATAACCAAAGAAATTCCGTTCTTGATAACAAGCAATGGTAGGCACCACAATAGCGACTTGCCTGCGCCTGTGGGTGCAATCACTACAACATCTCCGAGCTGACTGACAACGACGTTGCTGCACTCCATCTGAAAGTCCCGGAGTGTACTGCCTTCGGGTAGCCAGGACGCTGTGTTGGCCAACGTAGTCCACTGCTGTTTTGTGAGAGCAGGATGGGCGGAGATTGGTCTAACCTCAGGAAGCGCAGTGTTCATGGACTTGAGACGTTTCCGAGTAGAAGCTGTTAGTGCATAAGGGGAGAACGAAGGCGGCTTAGGGGTTGCTTCCCACCCATTCTGGTACCTCTTTCGCTTTGACCGGTTGCCTATGTCGTTCAGTGGCGACTGTGGCTCCAAAGAGCGAATGGGTGTGGCCGGAAGAGGCACGTCCCTCGACGGGTCCACAGGCAAAGGGGGGCAAGGGGGACCATCAGGAGTGTCTGGCGGCCTCGTCATAAGTGCCGCAGCACGCTCGCCGTAAGGCTTTCGCCTTGGAGGCCATACAGGTGCGGGTGGCTCTGAGGGTCCTGGTGAGCGGCTTTCAGACATGGATGTCAATGTCCAGACAGGCGAAGATGCAGAAATGGGTAATGAATGTTTATTGCAGCAGATAATACAACAACTGAGTAAGTTTAGAACATGGTGTGAGGTGGAAAGCCGAGCAGGAGAGCAGACGGAGCGAGGTCGTCGACCGCGCGAGAGTCGAAATTCTTTAGCGCCAAGTCGCGCGGAGGCGTAAGGCCTGACCCCGCCTACCTTGTTGGGACAACACCAGACTCTCACGACAGGGTTCCCAAATTGGGATGTCGTGAGAGGCTGGCCACGCGAGACTAGGATTGAACCCAGGGCTTTCAGTAGTAAAATAGACAGCACTACCATTAAGCTACCAAGACATATATTATTACTCTTTGCTTCAATACAGTACATAATGAAGTATTGTCAAAGTTTATTAGAAATATCATGAAGTAAGTAAATACAAGTTGCTAAAGACTAATATCATTTCGTTACCTGATAACAAATATTTATTCCTGAGTCAACAGACATTGCTACTGAACTCTGAATTGATGCTAAGGAGTTGTTATTGAGTAAGTAAAAGTTGTTATCAAGTAAGTAAATATTGTTACTGAGTAAGTAGAACTTGTTATCAAGTAGATAAAGATTTTTGCTGAGTAATTAAGTATTATTACCAAGTAAGTAGAGATTGTTACTGAGTAAATAGACATTGTTACGATTCCTGAGGTACGAAGTTAGAATCGTTCCAGTAACATCTAGCACATTGGGGTTCTGCGACCTTGACAAGTTTTGCCCTAAAGCGTGGGAATTTTGATGGGAATACACTTTTATAACAGTAGTTTGTTACCATTTTGTATAGTTTTGATGGCATTAGTAGCAGTTATTGACCCATTACTATTTTGTGTAGTTGGGCGCTTATTTGACATTACAAAACTTCCTCGATTTTTACAGCCTCCCCATTCCAAAATGTCCCATCAATTTGTGTACCTACATGTAGCCATGATATTGGGCTACACTGTGGTCACCTTTATTAAGGAAACCATGCAAAATTGGGAGCATTAGATGGGAAACACATATGCCCTTTTCGGGAAATAAGCGCCCGACTTTGATGGGCTTCGGTTTGGCCCATAAAACACTTCTAACTAAGAGCCCCTCTCATTTGAAGTGTATTCCATGCCTCAGTGGTGTTTTATGGGTCTTGAAAGCTTGCATTGTCTATGTTTTTCGAGTATTTTGTGTTTTCTGAGCTTAATAATGCAGCTACAGCAATGCCGTGCATGGTAGGAGGATTAGATTAGATAAGCGCACACCTTCCA
>MU278381.1:0-189850 GCA_022385755.1 Trametopsis cervina | reverse complement strand
GCAAAACTGTTTGTAGCAATGACATCAGATTAGCTAAGCGGACGTTTTCCACATTTGGAAGTGGTTTTCCCACAGTCAATAAATTGACTGTAGAGTGCCAAATAAAATCTAGAAAAATCTGCAAAAATCACATTAAATTCTGAGCAGCCTATAGCAGTGTTGTACCGGCCAGATTACGGTTACCACAGTTAAGTTAGGAAATTGCGGTCACAGTGAGAAAGTCAGCCATCAGCGGCAGAGTGACTTCACCTTGGCGGTACCAGATCAATCGGGGTCCGGGGCCACACGTCGCGCTGCTCACCGCCTCAATCATAGGTAGCTGCAGCTGTATGACATGTAAAGGGCCCGTATTACTCAATGAGAGCGAGGATGATGCATATGTATGTAATTATAAGTGTGGTAATGCCTGTGAGCCATCAATACGTGCAGGATTGTCAATTAACACGCCCACACACCTCCATAGCAAGGATAAGTGACATAGGATGTACAGAATGTTGTGTTACAGCTGTGTCCGCACAGCGGCAGTTATAAAGAGACCTAGACGTAGTAGAGAAAAGAGTATACTGCCCAACGTCCTCTGACCAACCGTCACACTCTGACATCTATTCTTTCATGCCTCCTCGTGCGCGGGGATGGTGGCGAGATTGCTTTCATGACCACCTGCAGCTGCAGAACTCTACACGTCATGAGGAAGCCTGTATCAATCCGAACTCTGACAAAACCCGCTGCATATGTAAAGGCTGTTTTGAACAGCATGTCCGCAATGCCCAGCTTATGGATGAGCGAGAATGTTTCGCGGGCACCCGTTTTCGGCCACGAGCACGCGAAATAATTATCAGTGACTGTACGTCCTTTGTTGTGGACCTCGGAACTTACCAAATATATCTGAGTTACATGTGAATAGTATGGGCTATGCCTCAAGAACCTGCCCGTGGTTGATGCTGGATTGCAAGTCATAGCAGCACTCTTATTAATCACCTCAAGAGCTGTCAGTATACGACTTCCAAAATTCGAGAGCGTGCAGGGGCCGTGGACAAGCCAGGAAGATCACCACTGCCCCAAGACAACCAAGTTGTCCCAGAGATAAGAACGACACCTATGATTCGCACACCCTCCCTTACATTGACTTTACCGCCTGTCTCGCCTGCCCTCGGATTCCCAATGACGTCCAGTCTACTTGCACCTCCTCTGTTATTCAGCAGCTCCCCGACAACCACACTACTTCCTCCATTACAGGGTTCCGAGTTCCGGCAGCCATCATTAAGTCAGACTTCTTTTGCTGAGTCTCCTGACTCGTCTGGCACAACAACGCCAGTATATCCCGCTGCGACCCATCCACCTGCGATGTATGAAGCACTTGCCAACCGCTTCCAGAATAAACGAAAGCGGACAGTTTCATGCTTACCGTCTCTTCCACATCCATACCCTACATGGACTGATGAGTTGCAAAGTCAGTATGAGTCGAGTATCGCCCGCATCACAGCCTCCGCCAACTTACCATTCAATTGGGTCGACGATCCGGAAATGAAAATCTTCACGAGTCGGTTTCTTCCTGGTGCACGCCCTGTGACCCGTCGAGTTCTTACTAGTCGCCTAATTCCAAATGAACTTGAAGCACAACGTATAGCATTACTATCACAACTTCAAGGTGTAGAGGTAACGGTACAATGCGATGGTTGGTCGGGTGGGAATTTCCATCATTATACTGCATTCACTATGACTGCTGCTCGAGAGGTAAGTCTAGTCTTGCGAGAGAATCACACGATACTCACGTAACACCGCAATTATGAATACTAGGTGATCATTGTTGGGCTTGAAGACAACTCAGCGGAGCGGAAGATGGGTGAGAATCTTGCTGTCATGATCCGAACAAAGCTTCAGCATGTCGAAGACTTCCACAAGGTGCAGATTGCGGGCTTTGTCAGTGACTCGGGTGGAGATTCAAAGAAGGCACGAAGAATAATCGCAAAAGAATGGCCGTCTCTCATTGTCTTACCTTGCTATGCTCACCAAATCAACCTTATCGTTGGAGACTACTTTAAGTGCAATGCTGAGATTCTCGTTCACTCAGCACACGCTGATCAAGTGATAACATGGCTTCGGAGTAAGACTCAGGTCCTGGGACTACTCCGAAATGTCCAGACTCGCCTCAGACCCGGATGTATTCCCCT
Organism: Trametopsis cervina; assembly: GCA_022385755.1. Taxonomy (NCBI): domain Eukaryota; kingdom Fungi; phylum Basidiomycota; class Agaricomycetes; order Polyporales; family Irpicaceae; genus Trametopsis; species Trametopsis cervina. The sequence continues at coordinate 187,679 of MU278381.1, read as the reverse complement.
TTCAATTATCCGCGCAGTTCTCACTCGATGGACCTCACATTATCTTGCGTATTGTCGGCTACTCCAACTTCGAATCAGCATCGAGTCAATGATCGAAGAGGACGAGTTTTCGAAGGATAGCCAGATCATCACAGGTAATGCCGCAGCTCAGGGTAAGGCACGCGAAATGATATCATGTCTGAAAGACGGCACTTTCTGGATGGCGCTGAAACAGTGGGTCTTCACCCTTCATTGCACTAGCCATCTTTCTGATACGCCCACTCAGAATTAAATTACATCTTGAGCCATTTGCATATGCTGCAAATATTGCACAAAGTGACAGCGCTCGCCTTGATACAGTCCTTCTCGTCTTAGGACTCCTTTACCTCAAATTTGACCAGCTCAGCGAATCCAGTAACGATTCGCAGGCTACAGTCGGGGAAGTGGTTTGCAATAGCATCAACGATCGATGGATGACCAGTGACCAAGATGTCTTCATTGCGGCACTGATTCTGAACCCCGTCCATAAGACCCGACCGTTTGCAAAGAGTGCTTGGTTCTCTGCCGGTCTTGTCGTTGTCCTCTTGTGCCGACTTTGGTCTCGTCTCTTCAACGAACGGCCACCAGGAGAGCTTGTCGAAGAGGTGCCTGATTACTTGGCGGATCGGGGCTTCTATGCAGAAATGCAGGTTTTCCGAAACTTGCAAGTGGGCTCCACTGCGGATGAGGTGTGCAATCATAACCTATTCAGTTTGTATTGTTCCAATATGATTTTCTCGTTATAGTCAGTGCCGAAGCCATCCGATCCTCTACACTTTTGGCGAATGCTCTCTCCAGACGGCAAACCAGTATCCCCATTGGCTCGTTTAGCAAACCGAATTCTTTCTATTTGCCCCAACTCAGCAGCGTGCGAAAGGCTGTTTAGTCTCCTCAAGCGTACTATGACACCTGCACGTACTCGGTTGACGTCACGTAACCTCCTCAATGTTGCTGAACTTCACGCGCATCTACGACAGTCTCATAAGCGAAGCGGCGACTATGCTTGGCAATTCAACGGACTCCCCAATTCGCCTTCTCAGACTCTCCCATCGACTCCAATACACCAGCATCACATATCTAAGCCGCAACCCGTGGAACCTGCTCGCACAGCCGCTACAGATGCCGTCAAGACTCATCAGATTCCAGATACCGAGGAAGACGACGACAGCAGTCCTACTGATGCGGACGAGTGCCGTTCTACTTCCACTCTGGAGCATGAGGACTCCGGGCTCGCTGCTACATCAACCTTAGCAACCATTGCACGGTCGCTCATCGAGAAGAGTGATGAAGACCGCAAAGAACCAGAAGCTCGGCAAAGCTACCACAACCTCAGTGTCCCCAACATTGGATCGCCCTTCCTTTTCGATATCACTGAAGTTTTCAACTTCGCGCAGCTGTACTGGGTCAGCTCAATCGAGAGTCAGGCGGAGAGTGGATTAGCTGAGGAAACTAACCTTTATGACCTGTTCAGCAATAGCGGTGCCGATTCTGGTGTCAATTCAGATCCTATAGACATCTAGCATAGTATACGTCATGTTTTCGGTGCCCCTAGTATGTCTATAATCGCTTTTTTGCTGGCCACGGCCCTACTGGCGCTTCTTACAGTTATGGGGACCCCAAAACCGCAATCGGTAAGTTAAACATGCAGTCATTATCACTCAAAGTTATTGACTATGGTAACTTACTAACTTCACTCTTAACCCGAACAACACTGGCCTATAGAGCCATTTGTACACCTTCATTTGCCCTTTTATAGTCATAAAACACTTGAAAACATGATGTTTTGTTTTTCACTTTCTGAGCTTAATAATATAGCAACAGCAAAACTGTTTGTAGTAGTGATATCAGATTACATAAGCGCACGTTTTCCACATTGAGAAGTCCTTTTCCCACAGCTTATAAATTGGCTGTAAAGTGTTAAATCAAATTCAAAAATTACCATAAATTTCAAACAGTCTTCAAAGTCCTTTATGAGTCCTTTTAGTGTATAATTATGATTATGTGACCTCTCAAATTGCTTTGATGGTGAGTAATACATTATATAATGTGTGTTTTTTCACTATCAAATTATTTGAATCCATGAGAAAAGTAAAAAGGTTGCTGCTTTCTAAACAGAAACAGTTGCTTGATGTATTGTATATATTTCAAGACATATAAAGACCTCAGGAATCGTAACCTGCTGCTTGCCGGCCTGCTCACCCAGGTAATTACTTACTAATATTATCTGGTTGTCATAGTTATATGTGTAGCGCTTAATTTATTTGATTTGATTTCTTTTATTTTGGCGCATTCTACACGTCTTCGCAATCACGTGACTTGTCAACATGGTCTCATGACCTACACGATCACATGACTTGCACACACATGCGTACTTGCACTCCTCGCTCGGCTGACTGATAGCAACATCACCGGCCCTGCAACTCCGCATGGCTTCCGGATCCTTCCGGAACCTCGGACTCTTCCTTTCTCCGACCCATCGGACTCCCAGTCCATCGGTCTATGACTCAGGCTCGACATTAGTAATTATGCCCAGAGTGGCACCATTCCTATTGTCCCCCTTTGTCTATTGTTCTATTGTCTTTGTCTCTATTGTTCTTCCCCTTTGTTTCCTTTCTATTGTCGTGTCACACTATTGTTCTATTGTTCTGTCCGTCCCACCCTAAAGTGGTCAGTACACAGACCCAGTAGTATAAATACCCGACCTTCATCGCTCCTAGCCCTCATCTCGACCTTTTGGTCTTTACTGGGCTAGGTAAGCTGTTAGTTACTTTATATTGTATCTCTCTTTACCAATATAATTTGGTCTTTACTGGGCTAGCGTGCGCACAGCTTGCCAGCTGTTTTTCCTTACATAAAGGACTTACACCAATCAGTGCCTTGAGTTTGGAGTTGATCCCTGAGCATCACGTGACTTAGTCTCCATGACACTGGTCTTCACTGGGCTAGTGTTGTGCATAGTTTCATAGCAGTTACTCCTGCATAAGGGGCTTACACCAGTTGGTGTCTTGAGTTTAGAGCAGCTCCCTAAACATCACATGACCCCATCTCTGTGACAAACAACAGTAACTTCTGAATAAGAAGTCTACACCTTATGGTGTCTTGAGATAGGGGTCATCTCTATACATCACATGACTCAGTCTCTGTAACATAATGAGCCTAAGGCCATGTAGTTGAGCAGGCTACGGCACACGTCGTGTACGTTAAACGAGTGAAAGGATAATATAAATAGGTACAAATACATCGACTATTTATATAAGTAAGCAAATGAGCGGAAAGCCCTTTCTAAGTAATACGCGGGAATAACGACTATAGTAAGTAATGTAGAAGGTAAGCAGAATGGAGGCAGATGGCGGATACAAGCAGATGTAAGTAGATTACAAAGTTCTAGACCTACGGAATACTTAACGCCGGAGGCAATGACCGTGGGTGATGAGATAACAAAGAGCGGGGAGAAATAGTCTGTGGGAAGATCCCCTCGGGGTACTTAGGCGAAGCCTCGGAGCACCCGAATAACAACACTCCCCCTCAATGAGCGGAGAGGTTGACGAGCGCGAGTTGTTTGTGATGCTTCGTCCATCCGAGGGCTTTGGTGAGGAAGTCGGCGTAGTTGTCGGCCGAGCTGCAATGGGTGACGTGCACTTGTCCTTTCGTGATCTTCTCGCGCACGAAGTGGTGCCTGATATCAATGTGCTTGGAACGACCATGGAATTGATGATCTCGGGCGAATGCGATCACGGCGGCGTTGTCAGTTGCAAGGGTGATTGGGCCATCTATGGGGAGATGAATTTCAGATAGGAATGTCTTCAGCCACAAGGCCTCCTTGGTGGCGTGCGCGAGTGCGATATACCCGGCTTCCATTGTCGAGAGGGTAACGGTAGGTTGCTTCTTCGAGTTCCAGCTGATAATGCCTCCACCGAGCATGAAGGCGTAGCCGGAGATCGATCGGCGGTCGGCAACGTTCTGGCCCCAGTCAGCGTCGCTGTAGCCCATGGGTATAATGTCGGTATTGTCCACCTTGCTGTACGTGATGCCATATGTGCTTGTCCCCTTGAGGTAGTGGAAGACATGCTTGGCCGCAGTCCAGTGTACTGTAGTCGGCCGGGTGCTGAATTGGCTGAGAGCTTGTACAGCAAAGGCGATGTCGGGTCGAGTTCCGACAGCGGCATACATCAGGGAGCCGATAGCGACCTGGTAAGGAATGTTGGCAAGGACCTCGAAGTCAGAGGTGGCGGGTGTTAACATGATACTCGGATCGAGTGGCGTGGACACAGCGTTACAGTCTTGCATGCCAAAGCGTTCGAGGATAGCGTTGACATAGTGTTCCTGGCTGATCTTGATCGTGTGGGAATCACAATCGTTGTGAATCTTAATGCCGACAAAGAGTCGGGCAACACCAAGATCGGTGATGCCGAAGTTTCTTCGGAGTTCGTCCTTAAGCAGAGCGATAAGGTGGACTTTTGAGGCGGCAACGATAAGATCATCGATGTGCGTTCCTATGATGATGAAGTCATTATGTTCAGTGAGAACGTATACGCACGGATCGGCCTTGCTATGCTTGAATCCTAATCTAAGTAAGACCCGTTCTAGCTCAGCGTGCCAAGCACGTCCGGCTTGCTTGAGTCCATAAAGCGCCTTTAGTAGGTGCCAAGAGTGAGCTGAACCGTTGTTGTACTCAGGAGGTTGCTTCATGTAAATCTCCTCGGTGAGGGGGGAATTGAGATAAGCACCGATGATGTCCACCTGGTGTAGATCAAGGTCCAGCTGATTAGTGAGAGAAATGATGGCGCGAAGGGACTCAAGTCGCATCACGGGGGCATGGGTAGTCGTGAAATCTTGCCCCGGGATCTGCGAGAACCCTTGGGCTACGAGCCGTGCCTTGTACTTGATGATGTTGTCATGTTCGTCGTGTTTGATGGTGAATACCCAACGGCATCCTACGGCTTTTCATCCGGGAGGGAGTGGCTCCAACTTGTACATTCCTAAGTTCTTCAGCTGATCCATCTCCTTATCCATCGTGTCTTTCCATTGGGGCCAATCTTCTCGCTTCTTCATCTCCTCAATGTTCATCGGTGAATCCTCTTTGATGGTGGCAAAGCAGAGTGAGGAATGATCTAGCTGATGGTCAGCGATGATTGGCTCCCCCTCAAGTGATGCAGCGGGGATAGGAAGTGTGCGTGCTGTACTGTCGGCGACTTTTCCTTGGCCGGCGTTGAGCTTCCGGTAATCGAGGCGAGGGACATGGCATGTGCTGCGGCGAGGGACAGCGTCAGCTTTGATTGCCGGAGGGGTGGGCAGAATGGTGATGGGTTCGATCGAAGGGGTAGGCTCCCCCTCAAGTATGTCATCGGGGATGGGAGCGTCGACGGTAGGAGTAGGCGGCGGGAATATGATTTCCCTCGAGGTGAGTACTTGTCTGATGCGCGGAACAAAGTAGCGCCATCCCGACGAGAGTTCACTCACCCCTACAAACGGGTAAGAGACAGACTTAGCGTCCAATTTGGATACTTTCCCCTTCGGTACCTTCACCCAGCAGGGCGAGCCGAATTCCCGGATGCCTGACAGATCGGGCTTCTTGCCCCAGAACACCTCGTAGGGCGTAACGTCTTTCAGACTGCGGGTAGGCGAGCGATTTTTGAGGGATGTGGCGTAAGAGAGGGCCTCCTCCCAAAGGAATTTTGGAAGGTCGTATTTGAGTAGCATAGCGCGGCAGTGCTCAACAAGCGTACGGTTCAGCCGTTCGGAGACACCGTTCTGTTCAGGTGAGTATGGGGAGGTTGGTTCGATAGCAATACCTCGCTTTGCCATGTAATTGTGAAGACGTCCCTCAGTAAACTCCTTCGCGTTGTCGACGCAAACACGTTCAATGCGTACTCCTCTTTGGTTCTCGAGCCAAGCATCGAGATTTTCGAATTTTTCAACACATTCGTTGCATGTTTTGCCAAATTCAACCCAGACCCAGCGAGATTTTGCATCTGTGAAAGTGATCATGCACCTGTGGCTGTGAATAGATGTGGTCGAGGCCCGTCCCCAGATGTCGCTGTAGATCAAATCGCCGATTTGATCGTAACTCGACCTAACCTGAGATGGAAAGGGGCGACGAGTGTGCTTAGCCTGTATGCATGCCTCGCACATGAAATTGATGTCAGAGGTGCGATCAATATCCATACTACCAGCCATCGCTTTGTCGGCAAGCTGCCGGAGTTGGGCGATATTGAGGTGATCTAGCGCGCAGTGCCAGTCGTATCATGAGCGTGCGGGTGTGGTGATAAGGGAGACGTCCGATGTATTGACGGCGAGACGGTAGAGGTAACCGATCTTCGTCCCATGTCCGATAATTCTTGTGTTCTTCCTAATGATCAGAGAATTGTTGCGTCCCTCGTATGTCATTCCAGCGCTCGTAAGGCGACCAAGGGAAACAAGGTTGTATTTCATGGAGGGGGCATATACTGCATCCTTCAGGAGGATACGAGTTTGGCCATCAGCGGCGAGAAAATTGATGCGGACATCACCTCGTCCCAGAGTCGGGCAGCTTCCTGCGCCACTAAGGGAACTGGTGGACGGAGTGAAATTGACGAAAAGGTTCCGGTCTTTGATGACATGCGAAGTGCTGGCGGTATCTCTGATCCAAAGATTCTCAGAGCTGATGAAGGTTTCTTCAACGTGAAAGGCGAGGTCGTCACTGTCCTCGCTGTCTCCATCCTCTTTTTCGGCAATATTGGCTTCGTCGGCCTTTTTCATCTGCGCCTCAGTGCGCTCCTTCTTCTCGCCTCGCTCTCCCTCTTTCTTACTCCCCTTTTCTTTTCCTGACCAGCATTCAGGCGGATATGTCCTTCGATGCCGCAAAGGTGGCAGAACACACCGGCGCGGAACTTGCGCTTCTTCGGGTGTTGTACATAGAGTGCTGTGTCGATATTAGCACGATCCTTGCGGCGTCCATCTTCTTGATAGATGTGGTCGATGAGATCTGCTGAGGTGAGTGTGGCAGAAGCAGGAACAGAAGAGACGAACGAGTCCCAAGACGCCAGTAGCGCCATTAAGATGATCATAGCGAGATCGTTGTCGTCCGAGGCTTTTGCCTGTACGAGGTGGAGCTCCTGCTAAAGAGATTTGATCTTGCGGATTTCCTCCTCAATTTCGGCGCCCTCTTCCATAGCGTAACGGAAGAGGCGTCGGCGTAAAGTAACTCGAGCGACTGTCCCTTCGGTGTTGAAGACACTGGACAGCGCATCGAAAGCCTCCTTCGAGGTGACGCAAGTGAGCACGTGTGTCATCATATTGTTCAATACGCGGAGGCGGATAGTCGTAAGTGCCTTGCGGTCTTTGCGCGCCCATTCAGTAGCGGCGGCCTTGTCTGACTCAGGGGGCGGGGATATGTCACCGGTGGTGTATTCCCATAGTCTCATGTCAGAGAGTATGTCAGTAATCTGGATACGCCATGTGATATAATTATCTGCACCTTGAAGTGGGTCAATGTGGTATCCACCCATACTGGGCGTTTCGGGGTTTGACATAAGTCGATTTTGATCTTGATATCGAGATCGGAGTTTTTGATCCAAAGGCATGCGGTGATAATCTTGCGTGAAGTCGAGAGTCAAGATGAGCGATAGATTAAAGCGCGGGGCTCATAACCTGTAGTTGAGCAGGCTACGGCACGCGTCGTGTACGTTAAACGAGTGAAAGGATAATATAAATAGGTACAAATACATCGACTATTTATATAAGTAAGCAAATGAGCGGAAAGCCCTTTCTAAGTAATACGCGGGAATAACGACTATAGTAAGTAATGTAGAAGGTAAGCAGAATGGAGGCAGATGGCGGATACAAGCAGATGTAAGTGGATTACAAAGTTCTAGACCTACGGAATACTTAACGCCGGAGGCAATGACCGTGGGTGATGAGATAACAAAGAGCGGGGAGAAATAGTCTGTGGGAAGATCCCCTCGGGGTACTCGGGCGAAGCCTCGGAGCACCCGAATAACAACAGGCCACATTTCATTCCTTTAGCTAGCATTAGCAACTGGTCAAATCACTCTTTACAAAATATGCAGCCTTGGCCATTATAGACATCCAGATGATTCCCAGATTTGTGTGCATCAATCTCTGCAGTACATGATTGTGTAGGATAGATCCACCAGTCACGAACCAAGTACTCTTTGTCCCAGTAACTCAACTTCACGGTGCAGAACAGCAGTCACCGCTTGGCGAATACGGGCCACTTCTCGTGCCTGCTTATTGGCGATGTTAGGCGTCCCAGGCTGACCAGCAGGAGTGTTGCCCAACCAGCCTGACGTGGCACGTATCCCACTCTGTTGCTCATCTTTTACTCTTTGATCTGTGAATAGCACTCCATTGTGTCCCTCTTGGTGCGGCAGTCGTGACTCTAATGCCGCTTTGATATCTGCCTCAGGAACGGGCTCTCCAAATGTGATGGTCAGTGCGACACCTCTGCGTGGGAGATACTTGTACGGAAAAGACCGCCCTTCAGGCATCAGTTTCTCAAAACCTAGTCAGAGTTGTAAGTATATCCAACGTCTGGTACGTGGTTTACGCTTACCTGTCAGCCACATTGGAATGATCATTGGTGGGCGATGTGCTTCCATCAATATCCTGCCTCTGCTCGGAGATGTTAGCATGGATATATTATGAAAGCTGTTGCACGCACACGCCCCACTTGAACCTCAATAAGAGAGGCTGGATCGGCTCATTTCCCGGTTGGTTGACCTTGCCCTCTCCGAACAAATGAATCCACCCGCCCTTGTTCAGCTTATTTATCGCTGTATCAACGGCGGGTTGGAAGATGCCTTTGCCACGGAAAGTTTCCAGCACCTGACCCTTCCGAAAAAAAGCGGAAAAGATACTACCTAGCAAGTGGCACCGTTCAGAACTTGGTTCATAGAGAAAACCATGAGACCTAACGGGTTTGTGAACATGATATCTGCCGCACCCAGTGTCCACCGAGTCATTCGAGAGCTCAGGTACCACTTTGCAGGAACTACGCCCCATGCTACAGGATCATCTAGTCTGCGTGTCATTCATCAACGCTGGGCACAACGATGGAGATGTTAAGGGTATCCGCACGTTGAAATATGATTACTGACTGTTTAAAATATGAGTCTTTTGACAAACGGCTGAAATGACTTAAAAACACGCACTTGTAATGACACCCCGTCCCGAGTCCCTCTCTGTATCAAGAAGAGCGCGCTTCAAATTTTCCAATCCCTGGACCTTGACCGAAGAGCAATAACCAATGTTAAGGAAAGTCTTGCAGCTCAGTCCTATAGCTCCGACTGTTAGACGAGAGAGGATCGCGGACATGCCCCGCCAACCAGCTCCCAGCTTAGCATGCAATGCTCCGCAAGATGCAGACCTCCGGATAGCAGGAACGAAGCTCGAGCCGCCGTAGTAGCTGAGACCGATTGAGATGGAAAGAATGAAGGTCGGCGGCGGCTGGTCACCGCGTCATCGTCATGAGCGCTCATTTTCGAGTAGCCTCACATGACTTCCGAATCCATGTATGCCCTATTTGCCGTGAATTAAAATACTAGGTCGTTTGAAAGACTGGTACATGAGCTGGAAACGTAGCTGCTTGCTACTCGAGTAGGAGGATTCCAGCAGTCACATGCGAAGATTGTAGCGAACGAGATAAAATTACACAGTACTGTGGTCATACTATATCTATCGACCGTCTCAGATGGTATCATGGATGTCGTACAGTCATAAGGTCTGTGGGTCGTACAGCTGTCATTTATTGAACTCGCGATAGCTTGCGCCAACCCACCATTACTGTTTATAGTGTTCTTCAACAGGAACACCCACCCGCATGGGCATTGTCCGCAGCGTCATCCAGATTGATTGTCCCCGGCATTCCTGGCGCTGCCCCGGACGCAGCTGCGGGTGCAGGTCGTGCTCCACCGGTACGTGATTTATCAGTAGCGGAAGCCCAGAGCTCTGGTGTGTCGATAATCTTGTTAACCACCTCCTGGAATGCTTCAGCCACCCCTACAGCCGTCTTCGCTGAAGCTTCAATGAACAGCGAATTCATACGCTTGGCAAACTGCTCGCCCTCTGCATATGAGACCTGCCGCGAGAACTCCTGTAGGTCACAAATTAGCGAAACAAACGTCGGATAGGAAGACCCATGCACAATAATAATAATAAACAAAGGGGGCACGCGTTTGATACTCACCTTGTCAACTTTGTTCCCCACAACGATCTTCACTACTGCTGGCGAAACATACGTCTCCAATTCCGAGAACCACTTCGGAAGTCCATCAAAGGACTCGCGGTTGGCAACGTCATAAACAAGGATGATGCCTTGTGCACCTCGGTAATACGAAGATGTTATTGTCCGAAAGCGCTCTTGGCCGGCTGTATCCTTTCGAGCGTTGCGGTCAAAGGTCGAAGTTCAGGAAATTCGGAGGAGCTCCGCAGTCGACGCAAACACTTACCCATATGCTCAGCTTGACCTTCTTTCCACCGACATCCATTTTGTGGACCTGATAACATATACCAGCGTTAACGCTGAGCTGTACTATATCATAACATCCCGTGCACATACTCGAAAGTCTACACCGATGGTAGCGGTGGCTTCATCTTCAGGGAGCCATTGCTCGTCGGAGAAGCGCAGCAGCAAACTACTCTTACCGACTGAGGAGTTCCCTATGAGCAGAAGTTTAACATTTACGGGTTGTGAGGAAGTCATGGTGGTGAAGGTAAGAAAGCAATAGTGAAAGGCGCGCCCCACGAGATTAGACTGATTATTATTGGGTCCCAACACGGCATGTTCTGTGACGCAAAACCTTGACGTTTTACGTGCGTGACAGCCGGCATGACTCAAGGGAGAGTAATATTCCACGGCACCTGAGCGACGGCTGGTGCATGATCTTCTAGTAAGGGCTAGCGCGAACGACATGACATTATAGAACGCGTATATTCTAGCAAGCAGACGTAGATATGTATAGCTAATGGTACATGAAGTGAAATGATGGTGAAACCAGAAACAGTCCCAGATCGGTATCAACGCAACTAGAGAGCCCAAGCAGTGAACTCAAGATCCTCGTCGTCGCCGTCGCCAGGTGTGGGTGACGGCGTCTTGCTGCCACATCGGGACGGCACAGCGAAACCCTGAACGGATGCAAGTCAGTCGTTGGTTCGACACGCTGGCCATTTGTGAGAACTTACATCGGTACGCACTCCTCCACCCCACGGTGTGCGTCCATCCACTCGCGCATCAGGGCCCAATCCACGGTCGGCAAAGCCCGCCCATAACTCGCAGTAATTCTCCCCACCAGTCAAAATTTGGTCGGCTTGAATAATAGCGTCACGAGCGTCGAAGAAAGACGGGCGACAAGGTTGCAGTTTCATGCCGTCAAGAACGAGTTGGACGATGAGCGAATTGCCGTGCTTAGGAACGAGGGGCTTCTTGCTGCCGTGCAGATCATATTCTTGAGGGCGGTAGAAATCGCCCTCAGGGACGGTGCCGTCAGCGAGGGGTGTCGGAGGGAAGAGCGTGTCGGAATAGCCATGCTTCTCGATAAGACGTTGGGAGACAACCCATAGAATTTGGGCCCAAACTTCACCAATAGCATGGACACCCCAGTATCCGGGCTTGTCGAGAGTCTTGTAGGTTGAAGGGTTGATGGTGTTGTTCTGTATAGCGGTGAGCAAGTAAACCAAATCGGAGACCACACTGATACATACCAAAGAGTATGGATAATTGCGGATACCGCCTTCACGGTTCGCTGCCCATGCGCCCATCGGATAGTCGGAGTAGTTCTTGTTACTGCGGATGGTAGTAGCCAAGAAGTCACCCCAGCCTTCACCCATGCCGCCAGCCTCGCCCCATCCAAGACAGCCGGAGTTGGCAGGCCCACCAGTCAGACGCGTACTCAATCCGTGACTGAGCTCGTGGATGACGATACCAGCCTCAAGGTCACCGTCACGATACGGCAGCGCGGTGTTCCAGAGATACATGCGGCAGCGACCATTCTGACCGTCTGCGTATCTGGTCAGAAACGGTCATGATGATATGTGAAGAATATTTACCAGGTGGGGTCATGAAATTGGCATTGTTGTAACCACTACCATCTTGGGCGTTGGCAATGACACCGTCGTTTTCGCGACCGCCCCGGCCAAAGTTGTGCTGCTGGAAGTTGCCAGAAACCTCATCGAATCCGTACCTAAGTTAGATCAGCGTCGTCCCAAAGGCTGCATCGCTCAAAGAGTGACATACCTGTAGAACAGATCGTGGACCAAGTTCGATGTGTAGAACAGTTGTGTGACAACGGCATCAATATACTTCTTCGCCTCGGCCAACGCATCCGGCTTCTCAGTGGCCTTCGGGTCGTACTCGAAGTCGAACTCGAGGTCCGATCCGCCGTCCGGACGCTGATTGTTTACCCAACCGTTCTCACCCTCCCAATTCTCATGAGCGATGACGTTATTGCCCAAAGTCACAGTAGTATTCTTGAAGCCCTTCTGGGATTTCGCTGCACCACTGCTCTGAGGATCATTGGCGAAGGGCAACGAATGCCAACCATGGGGACTAGCAAGCGCATCGAAGTTCTCCTTCTCGATAGTACGGTTGCCTTCGGAGGGATCGTTCAAACCCCAAGCGAAGACATTGTACGTGGCACCATGAGGCTCTTTGGGCACTGGGGCCTGAACCGGGACCGGCGAATCTGAAGCCCAATCGACGACGGAGACGATGCGATGAGGGGCTGCGTTGGTAACCGCGGCCTCGTACCAATTGTCCTGCATCTCAACTTCAAACTTCCATACAAGCTCCAGAGCAGTGGCACCGCCATGCGGTACTTGAACGAAAGCCATGCGAGCCTTGACCGGGTTGACAGCGTCAGGAACATTGTGAATGAGAGTGGTATGAGATACACGGTCATCGCCGACGAGCTGCGCTTGCGGGACAACAGTCATCTTCTCAAGGTATCGCTGGGGGTTACGAGCAATGCTGTCAGCTAGAGTGTGTTCCGGGGTGGCGGCAATCATGAATTGCAAGAGAGCTTGCGTGGGGTCCGTGGAAAGTGTCTCGGCGTTGAACCTGCCCTCCTCAATCATCTTGTACGGAGTGGTAACATGGTCACAATTCCATGAAAGCAGAGTAGGGATATCTCCCATAAGCTCCGTGTCCACATGAGCGCCCATGACGGTCTGCTCGCCATGCACAGCGAGACGCTGCTGCTGAAGTTGAACGCGACGCTCGAATTCTGTGAGGAGTTCGTTGCAGTGTTCGGCGTGCACGTCTACTGCTCGAGGTTCGAGATTTGAGCCACGGAAGAACTAAACCTTGGTCAGCATAACACAGGAGAAGTGACGCGTCATCACGTACAGAGTCGCCGTATGACAGCACACGACCATCCTTGACGTTCACGTTCATGTCTGCATCCGCAACTTCTACGCCATAAACAGTCTGACGCAGGTAGATATGTGAAACACCCGTGTTCTTGTCGGTATAGGAGTCGTCACGGACGTAGAACGAGCCTCCCGGGGAAACCATGCCTGCGGTCAAAGTCTCAGCGAACTCCTTCGCAACATCCGTTGGGTCGCGTTGAACAGACGACCGGAAGTCAAGGATAGGTGATGAGTCTCCGGTGGAGAACACGGAATGAGGAAGGCTTGGCCCGAAGCCCATAGTCTTGCGACGGCGGAGCTCCTGGGTGCTGCCGCTGTGAGCGAGCGTACCGGCAAGGCCAGCCGCGACAACGGAAGCGACGAGCAAACGACGCAGTCCGGCCATAGTTGTAAGTGGTAAGAGGTGAATCTAGCAGTGAGTCGTCCTCCAACAGAGATGGAGGGAGAACGAGAGAGACAGATAAGGCTGCGCGGAACTATAAGGGGGGCTGTGACGTTGTGACATAGTATGTGGGTGCCGTGACAACCGGAGTGACTCAGTCCGCAGATCGCCTTTTTGGGTTTACCCTGCCTGCGTAGCGACCGCGGAGGCACTGTAAACAGTGTCGCCATTGCCTTTGCAAGGTATCGAATCATACAGTAAATGACAGGAGCGCACCAGCAAGCAACCCCAAAACGAGCCATGCTGCTCACGTACTGGCCTTCAACAACCCGTCATTGGCATGCTGCATCAAACACGCGAATGTCGCTCGGGCTCAATGGCACCGTATCTGGTTCGGTGATTGAGCTGAGTTGCCTCTGTTAGGTCGTTTGGACTGTGTCACGATCCTAATCACACGACAAGTACATCCGTGCATTGGTCGGCTCGTAACTTCAGAGAAGAATGATGGTAGCTTCGTGGCGCACTACCGTCTTTGGTAAATGCACAGGACCTTGGATATCTCCAAAAGGAAATAGGCTCTACTCCACAACGAGTTGTGTGCAGCGGCAAAGCAGTATTTTCATTTACTAAATGACCTGAGCCATGGGATTGATATGTCCATCGCAGCGCGAATGCAAATGCTAACATATCGGCAAAATCTACGACACAATATTGGAGTTCGCGGTCTTCGCCCGCCCGTAGTGCAGGTTTTCCTCCCGCCGTATTTATCACGGCCAGTGTATCCGGATTTCCATCCTTGACCAGTCTTGCACACTTTTTGCCCACTTTTGAGCACTTCGTTTCGGTCGCCGTTGGCAGATCTTCACGTGTGAGAACGTATATCAATCCTAGCTATACTGGTTGGAAAACAGGTACAAGAGGACATTTTTAGCTATGTCTAGCATATCAAGCCCGTACGATTCTGATCATCTGATTTCACTCGTACCCACGAGCCTTGCGCAGCTGTCCAATGCTATGCAAAAACAAATGATCGGGATCCTCGCCCTCCAGCCAGCCTATCTCCTGCTGGTCCCATACGCCCAGTCCCTCAACCAATACATTCGTCGGCCTATCAAGGCTGCAACCATCCCACACCAGCCTCCAAAGTGGCGTCCAGAACCACTGCCACCAGGCAACATCCTTGCGCGGGTTGCGTACATGCTCGAAGTAGAGCATCATGCCACCGGGCTTCAGAATTTGCTCAATGAGTACGGGGATGATCGTCTCGGGGGTTGGGACAGAGCATAGCGTGAGAATGGATACGAGTGTGTCCACGGTATGAGGGCCGCCCAGCGCTGACGTAATAAGGCCTGTTTCCTCTGCACCTAATGCGAGCACAAGGAGAGTCCCTGTGTGTTCATAAAAGCCTGCGGCATTTGCGTTCTTCCTGATTTCGTCGTGCATATGTGTATTTGGTTCGAGGGCAACGTATCTGGTGACCTGAGTTTTGTCAAGGTAGTAGGCGGTATGACCATGGCCTGCGCGATGTTGAACCGTTGGTGCTTTGTGGTGTAGATATCGGAGGCACTCACCTGCCCCAATGTCAAGAACTGTGCCATGCGCGTGTTGTTTTATCAGCCCATTCTTTACCTCGCGCCCATTCTCGTCGGAGGGGCCGCCGAAGAAGGCCCAGACGTGGGACATGAACAGACGGGAGACCTTGGCTGGATAGAGGAGCAGCAGGGGTTTGCGAGAAATATCGCGCAAGGTGGGGGGCAAGGCAACTCGAATCGCCCAGGAGAGATCTCCCAGGAGGGAAAATGCTTTGCTGAGCCTCATGTTGGGAGGGAACAAGGGGCGGAAAGGCAGTAGTTCAGTCAACACTAATGCCTTTTTAGGAAAGCTCACGACGGTATCTTAAATGTTCATCCTCCGACTAGGCACCCCCAAAGGCTAAGCCGAGGTTGCCGTGATCGAGGCACTGTAGTGCTCCTACGTTCACATCCGATTCAGGACGCGATGTCCTTCAACGGCAATAACAAGGCAGCTCCTCAGTTTCCCTGGAACAAGCTCAAGGCAGACACGCTGCGTTTGGTATGCAGAGATCTTGGGGTATCCAGACCTCGACGTCGAACAGAAATCGAAGCCCTGCTCCGAGGCATAGAAGGGAGTGGATGTAAGTAATGCGATATCCTCTCAATGCTCTATATGCTACTGATGCGCGACGTGGACATGCCCAGTGGATGCGACTATGGAGAAACAAGCGTTAGACAAGGAGAAATACCACGGCGAGAAGGAAGAAAGGCCAGTCAGTGCGATCCCACGGCGCGCTAGCCAGTCCAGGGAAATTAATGATGCAGTCGAGACATCACCAGCGAGGCGTAGTGCCCGCAGGCCTCAAATGACCGAGAGACACCGAGCTGCGCTCTCCGCTTTGAAACCTCGAATATTCGCCCATCGTCGAAAAACGTCTACCGTCCCTGGTCTTGCCGCGAAGAAAGCTCTCTTTTATGGTGTTGAAATCTCTGCTTCCGTTACCCCTGGTCGAGCAGCCGTAAACAAGACACCAAGCGGTAAACGCGCGCATCTGGCCGCGACGCCTACCTTCGCTGAGCTCGCAGCGGATACCGATGAGAATATGGAAGTTGAGCAAACTATCACATAGCAACATCTATTCGATCTGTCCTCAGTTTCAGTTGTCGTCTACGGAGTATTCTGCGATTCGTAGAACGTGTTCCCCTGAACCCTCAGTCGCCATTTCTGCTACGGACTCTATCTGTGTCTTTTAATCCTTCATTGTCAATCCTCGTCGCGTTGCCTTGTTCTGCTCTCAGATTTGTATCATATTCATCACACAAAGTCCTTGTCGCCTGTGAAGGAATGTATTTTAGCACACCACCGCTTGAATAACGCGTATATAACGCAGCCTGATAGTCATTTTCTATTGCAAACGGCCATCCCAATTACATGATGTTCGCCTCTCCACGCTTCTAACATACACGGTGTCTTGACGTAGCTAACCGCCGCTGCTTCTTGACTTCAAGCAACATTCTGATAGGGTCTGCTAGACGTTAGTGGTACCCTGGAATGACACTACCGATGCCATATTCCTTAGCACAATCAACCACCGCCCGCGAGATGGCAACATCTTGGATACCAACGCCGACTGACTTGAAGATCGTTACATCACCTCGTTGAACCTCCTCAACTGCATCTTCCTTTGCTATCCACTGGTCGCTATTGACAGAACGATCAAGGAGTTCGCCAAGTCCCACGATCCGTCCAGACCCAACACCGGCTGTTATCAATTCTCCAGCCTCTACCTGTGGACGGTTAGCTCAGGGCAAAGAAGAGTCCACAGGAATGACATACCGAGGCCCCTTGTTTATAATCTACTACCACTTTTGACGCGCGATGGACAAGATCTGTGTCTACTTCATGCCTATTTGCTGCTCGTACAGTGGTGAGACAATGCAGGAAAGAAATGACACACATACATAGCAGGGGTGTATGAACCAATGAGGCACAAGTGCGAACCAGAAGAAACGTACGAAGATGGGAACAGAGGAGTAGTTGACGATGTCGCGGTTATGATGATGTTTGCAGTCTGGATTATACGCTGGAGCTTGGGATTCTGGTCGCCGGCTTGATTGTGTAAGCTGAGCCCTTCAATGCGAACATTCGGATGAGAGATTTCCAAGGACTTGATAAGGGCGTTAAGCCTCTCGCCGAGCGTACGATTGATGATGGTACATGTGTGAATTGTTGGGTATGAGGTGAGGAACAAGGACACATGTGCCGCAACTTGCGCGCCTGCACCGATTGCGACAAAGGTATGTGGCTCGCAGTTTCGACGGGAGAGCATAAGCTGTGTGGCAAGTAGTGAACCTAAATGTATAAGGCATGCGTAATACGTGATCATGGTCAGCGACGGTGACTTACTAGCGGCATTGCGGAGTGCAGTAAGCTTGCGTGCGTTCACTAGTGCTATCACTTCACCAGTGTGTTCGTCGAGAACTGCTGTACTTCCTGGAAGTCCTCGTTCTTTCACGTCCGCAGGCGCAGCGGCACTCGGGACAGAAACGATCTTGACCGCAGTACCATAAATAGCGATTCGGGATGGCATGAAGAGTATGCGGTGATTTGTGCTAGCAATCGTGTTTCGATGAGGTATGGCCACCTCCGAATTCTGGCCTGACGATTCGGAAGCTGCAAGGTCGATGAAGACTCTGGCCATCAGGTTCACAAGCTGAGGAGCTGTGAACTTCTGGATAACTGTGTCGACATCCGCACTTGACAGGATGAGAAGGTCCATATCAGCAGGCTTCCAGTCTAAAATAAAATCGCGTGCTTGCTAGATTATGGTGCAGTGTACGTATGAGGTACAGCACGCCAGTATGAGAGCAATCGCCCAAAAATGAATGAGCTGAAGCAGTGAGGACAAGATTTTCCGCAAACGGAAAGCAGGGTGATCTGTGTATCAAAAATAATTCAAAATTAACTCGTCTCTTCGGCCTCAACCACCAACACCTACGGACTGTAGACCCCAGACTTGAAAGCGGTTGGGCTGACTGTCATTAATCGAATTGGTACGCACTACTCGCCTACAGTGTGCGCCGTGACTCACCTTTAGCAGATCATGGGACTTCCAAAACCTCTATTGAGAGTATGGACAGCATTCGTAGCAGCCGTAGGACGGCTGGACAAGTCGCTGTCGCCAAGTGACACACTGCAGAAGTTTCGTCGACATAACTTCACGCTCTCAGACAGCATCTACCTCTTTCAAATCTTTCTCGCTACCTTCTGGTTAGCAATCATGCAGGTTCCCGGATACCCTTACAAGCTACTCATACCACTGCTCTACATCATCGCGCTCCTTATTCCATTCACATCACAGTTCTTTGTCCCGGCAAGCCCCATCTTCTCCTACCTCCTCGCCTTCTATAGCAACCACTTCATACCCTCTTCCTTCCGACCAGGAGTTTCCGTAGTCGTGCTACCCACGCTCGAATCCGTTCTTTACGGCGCAAACATTTCCTCGCTTCTGACAAAGTTCACGCATCCTATACTCGACATTATTGCGTGGATACCGTATGGCGTCGGTCACTACATCATCCCATTCGTTGTCGCCGCCTTCATCTGGCTGTTCCGACCCAAGGAGGCTCTGCATCAGTGGGCCCGCATCTTCGGATATGTCAACATGATTGGAGTGCTGGTACAAATCCTTCTGCCGATGGCGCCACCATGGTACGAAGTTGTACACGGGCTCACACCCGCAAATTATGGCATGCACGGTTCTCCTGGCGGTTTGCTGCGCATCGACAGGCTTTTCGGCGGGAATGGCTACACAGCGGCTTTCACTAACTCCCCTCTCCCGTTCGGAGCCTTTCCGTCTCTGCACGCTGGCTGTGGTACATTAGAGGCGTTGTTCATATCGCACTTCTTCCCGTTTATGACGAAGTACGTGTGGACGTACGTTGCGGTGCTCTTTTGGGCAACAATGTACATGACCCACCATTACCTGATAGACGTGGTCGGCGGGGCGTGTTTGGCAGTTGCCTGCTTCTACCTTCTCTTGCCCGACGAGCTCAAGGGTCCTATGGCAACTGCTCCTCCTGGTGGTGCAGGAATGAACGGATATGGTGGACGGCGTTCGAAGTACGAAATCTATGATCTGGAGGACCCGGCGCGGTCCCGGGGAGGACGGGGAAATGGACACATCATGCGCGATGCCGACTTCGACCTTGAGGATGTGTCTGAGCGGGAATCAGACGAGGAAGAAATGGACATCACCTATCGCTCGCCAGTCCCAAATGGGCCAAGCTCAGCCACGCCTCTCGTGCGACAGCAGTCAAACAAAAGCCATCGACATACAGCTAGCATTGCGAGCCTCATCAGGTCGGAGGAGAGGGGTGAGGAAGGATGGAGTCCGATCGCCAGTTCGTTTAACTTCCCTCCAACACCCACTCGCGCGTAAGCTGCGACTCTTCCAAGTCGTCATTTACATATACTAGTAGTAGTCTAGAATGTCATGGTATATCTGGATTCGTAGCTTTCTTAATGTATACTACGCAGCAACGGAGCCCTCTCTAATAAGTAGAATGCAATAGGTGGCCAGCCCACACCTCCACTGGCAGGTTCTGTGCATGAATATCAGGTGACTAGATCATGTCGAGGATGATTTAGATTCGTGGCCAGTACCAAAACACATCTGCCGGTGCATGAAGTCAAGAAGGCTGGTGCATATATAACACCATCTGCAGTATACAAGGTACTTAAATTACGGACTAACCCAAGGCCGGGGACATAAGAATAGATGAGCGATACCGTGTGGGCGACTTGGTAGACATACATTACATCCCACCTATAAGAGACTTTTGATCAAACGAGCGAATTCTGTCGGTCCGCCGCCCCCTTCTGAAGTAACACCTTCGCCCCCTTCCGCAGAGAGAGCAGCTATGACGCTCCCGGGGCAATTTAGCATAACTTCCAGCTCTGGTTGACCGATGTAGAACCACGCGCAGATGGCCTGTAAAGAGGACTGTCAGTGGCGTGTACGAGGAGGACAGTGGGTAGCATACAATCATGACGTAGAAAGAGACCAGAATAAGGCCCTGCATATCTGTCAGCAACTTCGGTCTTGACACTGCAACGTGTATCGCGTACCTCCACCCAGTTCGTCTTGGAGTCGGCGGTCACATAGTTAACAAGGAAACATGACCCAAGGACGATTGCAAGTTCGAAATAATCTATAATCGCTGATTGGTACTTGTCGACCGATCCTGCCAGGCTACTCACCGAATAGCAGGTGCATTGGCTTATCGATCCACCAGCCAAGCAAAACCAAAAACGGCATCCAGAATAGCGTGAATTGGATACTCAAGTCAATTGCGCGCCCTTTGGCTAGCGATGAAGGCACCATGGTCTTCGTCCCGATAATATGGTCGAGCAACGACCGGGAAAAATACACGATAGCGACGACACCATCGGCCGCGAAGGATACCACGGGCAGAAGGATGAGTCCAAACCATCTACCCAACTGCAATTAGCGAATGTATCAGTGATTCAATGCAAGATGCATACTCTTCTTGAATGTTACCAGATTCCCTCACGTTCTCGATGCTTACCACTAGCTGCCACAAAATCCGTCAATAAACGCCGGAGAGGCTCGTGATGAACATCACTCACGAATTCCGCGGTAGCAGACATGATGGCGACCGTCACCAGAAGCAATATCATGCACGCCCATGGGTTGGTCTCAGGTTCAATCTCTTGCAGTTCATGCTCCGCCTGTTTGACTTCCAATGGTGCATTGGGCGCGACCCGAAGGGCATTCCCCTCACCCGGCGGGTTGTGCAAGAAGACTCGTGACAACACATAGCTATGTACGATATTGTGTTAGCGAGTTCTACGTATAGCTTGTCGTCATTCCTGCACTTACACAACTAGCAGAACAACCGCCAGTCCACGGCTCATCCGCAGTATTTCCTGGCGTGTGTGATCCGTCAGTAGACTGCCGGAGTACTGAGCGACACCATTGGGGGCAATTGACTGTGCGCCGCGATCAAGTGAAGCAAAGAGCGCAGTGGGGAGCAGGATCGTCAATACGCTGCTCAACATGGATTAGCTATTTCTCAGTGGTAGAACTACGTTCGACGCACCCAATAGCGAGCAAGGAGTGATTCAGCTGCGTATGATGAGGGTGCAGATTTTGCTCCCATATCCGCGCTCCTCCTGCCAGAAATGCGGTGCCTGGTAT
This sequence comes from Trametopsis cervina, assembly GCA_022385755.1. Lineage (NCBI taxonomy): Eukaryota > Fungi > Basidiomycota > Agaricomycetes > Polyporales > Irpicaceae > Trametopsis > Trametopsis cervina. The sequence goes on along the minus strand of MU278381.1, from coordinate 166,176 downwards.
CAGCAGCAGATGAAGAATCACCACCCCTGGAGATGATTAACGTCAATTTCTTCTGTTGAAGTAGCACAATAGTTCATGAGATTACCTATAATAGTAGCCTGTAGCAGACGAAGCCTATACCGCGCTTGTTTGTCAGTCCCCGAGCTCGATTCTGCAGCGCACGTCACTTACTCGCACTTCTGCAATAATGAGATGGCGAGTGCTGCCTCAACAGCGCTGTAGTTATGCGCTCAGTATCATAGTGCGATACCGTGTCATTGACTCACTTATTCAAGGTGATGATAAGGAGGTCTCCGAGGTCTTTGCCTAGATACAAGGCCATCTGCTCACCACCCCAGTCGAACATTTTCTCTAACGGTATGATGGCAATGAAGCATACTTGTGGCTAATGAGCTCTCAGAGGTAGGATTATATTACTGGATACATACATGTAAACGTCAGCTCGTGCGGCCAACGACCGTTCACATTCATAAAATGTGCCGCCCATGCAAACGGTATGAGCAGAAAAAGGACATTGAGCCCTGGCTCGTATATGAGAGTGCATACCGGAGTAGAGAATAGAGCTACGTACAAGAGGACAGAACTATATTCTGAACACTCTCCATCCACCCAGGCACATGCCTCCCTTCCCCTCTCAGCCGGTCCCAGAAGACTTGCTCGCGCTTCAAGAGCTCTTCGTAGAAAGAGTCTTGATGATGAGGGTCTTCTTGCGTCCGTGCATTGCTGTGGGGCTCATGTTGTCCGTTACTGATCGTGGCATGATCGTGGTCTTGAACAGCATCTCCATTTATTCGGCCCTGCCCACGTTCGACGTCAGTTACCGTGTGATTGGGCGCGTTTGCTTCGACAAAAGTTAGTTGACCAGACATATTAGAGAGAGGCGGAGAGACGGAGCCAACGCAAAAGCGAGAACAAGCAAGCAAGGAGGCAAGGACAGAGGGGGGAACGTGCACGGTGCAAGGTCTGACATGAGCCTGACTTTTATACTGCTTGGCCTCTAAGAATGCCAAGACTATTGCTGTGGTAGGCGCAGTCACAGAGCCTAAATTAAAGCTATGATTGCGCGTTACCGAGCGGAAACCGTTTCCTCCGTGCGAGTGCATCAACCCACGGCGGTGCCAGCGCACTCAACGTTGATCAGAGGTGGCCGCCAGCTGGCTATAATGCTTGTTGTCTGGATGCTGGCCGAAAATTATGAACATTCCAGAGTACTACCTCACTTGGCAGGAACGTTAAGAAAACAAAGAGAGGAGTGATAGCGCCAACTGTGAACATGTGTATTGGAGGCCATTGAATGTTCCGAGCTTTATGTCGACGTCACGTGATCGTGTCGAGGACTTGTATTGATAGACGAACACCATTAACAGGCCTACGTTGTCCGGCTCGGAGTGGCTTGAGACGTTGTTCGAGCTGACGCATATATCTAGGTGGTGTGCACCTTACTTCGGATGGTGAGAACGTGGCGAACGTCATTCGAACGGAATTGTTTCGTACTCCCCTCATAGATGGAGTGTTCCTAATACTGACTTGAACCGAGAACAATGGGCGAACCGAGGACTCCGTAATCAACGAGGACTTCAAAAACTTTGGGTGTGCATTCCTAATGGTATGCGATTCCGATAGTTACAAATACAGGTTTAGCCAATGTCCACAATAATTATACATCTTGTGCTGCGAGAAAGTTCTCCTTATCGTGTTTGCCACTGTGCATCTACGAGATGGCGTCGGATTCGTACATGACCTCGTCAGGATAATCAAACAGTTCTTCTTGTTCTTCGTAGATCTCCCCGCGACTATGCTCAACAATTGGATTCTCGGAGATTCCGATAATGCTTTCCGTCCGCTGAAGTCTCCTTCTTGCCGGTACATCCTGCAGGACATTTCTCCGGGAGGGTTGGCGTGTTAGCGCGGCGGGTTTGCGACCATGAGTGGGCAGCGGTGTATCCTTCATGCCATGACTAGTACGACGAGCACGAGGACCGGGATCTTCAATATCACCAGAGGGGCCGCCGCCAGTTGGGTCAAATAGTAAAGACCCAAAGCCTTGGGCGGGTGTGTACATGTCACCGTTCTCGCGAAAATTAGAGTTCAAACGAGACGGTCCCCTGCCGATGTTGGAGTCGAATGACTCGTCTGTGATGAAACCTCTCTTCACGCGAGACCTGATGACGGTGGGAATATGGACGAGCTCGGAGGGGGGAGATGGGGCGGGAGGGGTAGAGGGATCACGGGTGAATGAGGGCGATCTTGTAATGTCGGCATGCCCCGCAGCATTCGAACCGCTAGGGATCCGTTCGGGGCTGTCGAGGACGCTTGCAAGCCGTATCTTTTTAGGCTGATGTTCGTCATCTCCTTCAGCACCACTATCGGACGCATCTTCATCCCTAGCGCGCTTCCTCGGGTTGAGCTCGAAGGGTATGGGCTGGGGCTCCAGATCTTTGGGAGACTCTGCAGAGTCTGTCGAAATGTAGCCACTAGAATGAAGATAAGCATTATCACTTCTGGCAGTGAGGCGGCGCATGGAACGTACTATTCATCCTCCCACTCGACACCGTCGGGGTCGACCCATCCCTTGGAGTCTACAGGAGAGCCCACGTATTCCAGCGCCGCATAGTCGACTTCACTCTCTTCTGAGGGCTCTCCTTCGCCGTTTTGGATTAACTTTTCCAAGTACGAGGCAAACGCTGGTCCTGCCATCCGCCTGACTCTCTTCTTATACGCCTTGAGGAGTATGGCCTCCTTTTTCATACCCTGCACCGCCAACATGACCTCCGACAAGGCTTTAGATGCGTGAGCCTTCACGGCAGCGACGGCTCTGACGGTCATCTCCTGTTCTTCCAACATGGCTTCGTACATGGTCTCCACCCAGGCGAGAGACCTATCGGTCATTAGATGGGGTTTTGGGTCGGCGGTGTACTGCATGAAGGGCTCAAAAGTGATGGCCTCGTCAACCTCGATTTTGTAGTCGGGAAAGAAATCTTCAAAGTCACGTCGGGGATCGACCGCAAGAGAGCTGGAAGACTCAGATGCATGAGACGGGGATCGTCTGGAAGGATTACGTTGCTCGTGTACATCGTGTCCTTCAATATCCATGTACTCCACAGCAGTCTCTGGAAGAGCAATGAGCTCGATAGCGGTGCATCTTCGTCCTACTCACCAGTTTCTCCTACGAACTCCTGAAGGTGTTGGCCCTGCCTGACGTATTGAGTAGTCGAATGACGAGCGGCCGGAGGACTATTGGATAGCAACGCTGCTTCGTTGCGGGCAAGTCTCGATGCATGGCTGTTGGAGCGATGACCAATACGGTCAGAGGAAGACTGTACGATCTCCTCCGTAGGGACGCGTTCAATACCGGCGGGCCTGACGCTACGCCTACCTTCCTCAGCTAAAAACTGCCTATGGGGATTGAATGCACGATCCTCGGTCTTCTCTATAATATAGGCTTTCTTCTTTGAGCCCAGGAGTCTATGTGTAGTGAGGATGTTCTTCTCGACAGTGGCCCTGCGATAGCTACGATCCTTCTTGAGAGATGTGAGCTTCGAACTGTTGGATAGCAGCAGGTTGATGATCTCCTCCTTGGAAGCGTCGTCGAGTGGCGTGACATTCTTCCTCTGGAGTTAAAGGATGTTCAGCCCTATACACAGCCTCCAGCAGAGCACCACCCACCCCTGCGAAGACGCGCAACATAGCGACGTCATACTTCTGTAGCTCTTGTTTTCCGATTACTTGCTCAAGATGAACGGAGTTGATGCGCTGCAAGGTCGCTGGGGCACTGTTGTGTCGCATGTTGGAGATTAAGATGGGACCTGGGTGATTGTGAGAGAGACGATTATGGTCGGGGCAAGAAGATGGCAATGGTTGAACAGGAAGAGGGCCGAGCGAGAGGTGAGTTAAATAGTGCAGCTATGGCCGTTGTTCATGGCCTACGAGCGAGTGGCGTTGCCACTCGTTGAATGACCGAATCTCGATCGCGTCTTTGTACTTTAGCGCTCAATGTTCATGCTCCGCCCACGCACCTTCATGTTGTCCATGGCCCCAGCTTCGACAATTAGGCCACGGTTCAGATGGCCAAGAGTCCAGAACAATGAAGGTACTTTTTGGTATTCTTCAAATTCCGTCGGGGCTACGAATGGGTATACAAGTAGGAAGGATATCATTGACGTCGTGCCAAGTTCGACATTCCGTGTCTACGCCTCGACATCTGGTGAGGGCAACTGATTAGGGCCCCGTGGTTCTGCCGTTGACAGACAAAGATCCTCTGCCCGGTCTCTGACATTTGCTTCAGCGCATGAGACACTCGGCTAACCAGAGAGAGCTCACCCGAAAGTAGCTCGCAATACTTTATCCAACAGCTCGTCTTTCCGCTCTCGCCACGATCGTTCTTCGTGCCGCACCATTCTAAGCTCTTCTATCAGGTTCGCGTGTTCTGCCAGTGCATGTGTGTGTTTCGCTTTCATGAGTAGATATTTGACCATCGCGGGTGTGCGGCCCAGAATCAGCCCTGTGGTCTTGTCCATCTGTTCCATGAGGTACGGAGGAATCTCGTCTTCCTCTTCGTCATCTTCGACATCGGGAGTGGCGGGACGCAGACCGTTTAGACCGTTTATGTGATCCCCATTGGTGTCGAACGGTGACAGCCTGTCTTCGTCGACGGTCTCGGGAGGGTCCACTTTGAAGCTACCATACCCATCACCCGACGTATGGGTCGGGGCATCGGGTTCCTCGCGCTTTCGCTTCCTGTTGCCACCCCTCCCCGGAGCGGGTGGGGTGATATTGTGCTGTATACGCATGTGTTTGGCGAGAGCATCCGAACGCGTAAAGGACTTGTCACACTCTAGTATATTCGTCAGACACCTGAAGGGCAGCGGATTGCGTGTGGCTCACCTGGCTTGGGACATATGAAAGGCTTTTCGCCAGTATGCGAACGTATGTGCGATATCAGGGCGAACCGGGACGTTTGTGCAATCCCCCGACGTGGGCATGTCTTCCATTCGCAAGTATAGTTTGATTTATGGACCCCTATATGGTCTGAGGGATACCTCAATATCAAGGTGTACAATCCCATTCTACGCCACGCACCGTTGTGTATATGGTCAATTAAGGACGGCAAGTGGTTAAACACTCGTCCACACTCCTCCCACTGACAAGACATAGTGTCTTCTCCTTCCACCTCTTGGCCCGTCTTGTCGAAAGTCATTGGCGAACCACCCCGTGAGGCGGATGCCTGGTCCATTTCCCCGGGACCGCCTACAGATATTTCATCGTCAGAGGATGAGTCTGAAATTACACGGGATTCGGTTATCCCTGGAGATGGGGACGGTGAGAATGGCGAGCTGCGTGCCATATTCGTGTAAAATAGGGATACAATGAGGTTGATGTTTTGCGTATATTGTACAGCTGAAGAGCGAAAGGGGGCTTTGGGAGTTGAGTGTGGCCAGTAAGGCTCTAGATGTTACGGCAGCTCTTAACTCGTTCAGTAATTGACGTTTGGCGCGCGATACGTTCTAACCGCGTACTACCATGAGCTCTCCGTTCGCGACATATCCTGCACCCGAACGTTCCTTTATTGCCTCGCCATATCCTGCGAGAGGTGGTGCTGCAACCCCGACACGAGGAACAGGTGCTAAACGAGGCCGCAAACCGAAGAACGCAGGTCCGAACTCAGCAGACACTCTCCGCCACCAACAAAGTGCATCCCCGACAACGAGCCAGCCGACACCCGTCCAGTGGAGTACTGTACAGTCTACTGCTACGCCAGTAGCTGGTCCAAGTACGGCCTCTCGACCCCAAAGTCGAGCAGCTTCAGCGGCACTCGGAGATGATACGCAGTTACAGTCAGAAACAGGAGGCGTCATTAGTCTTCCTGGCATTGTTGTGACACCTCAGACGGCCGCTACCGACCAGCCTATGTCTGCTAGGGCATCCGCCGCGCCCATGGCGCCGCCCGGTGCAGAGGAAGAGGGCGAGGGCGAAGATGAACTCTTACCAGCCATGGCTGACGACGACTATTCCGCGCAGCTTTCATGGCAAAGTCAGTCGAAGGATAATCTCAAGTTCGTCGGCTTGCTATCTTATCCTGTTTTGAAGCTCAACTATGACATACAGAGTCCTTATGGACAACTTCACGCCCGCACAGTATGATCGCTTCGAGGCATACAGGCGGCATGCCCTACCAAAACAAGCTGTGCGGAAAGTACGTGTCTATTAGTAATCTTCTTATGGCAGGCGACTTACTTCCCCTTCAGGTCATTCAACAAACGCTAGGCCAGCAAGTATCGCAACCTGTAGCACAGATTGTTGCCGGTTTTGCCAAAGTATTCGTCGGTGAAGTCGTCGAGAAAGGTGCGTGAACTGGTTGTTTACATGGGTACGTGATGAACTGTGCACCTGCAGCACGTGCTGCACAAGCACAAAGAGGAGAGACAGGCCCGCTGTCTCCTGACCATCTACGCGAGGCCTACAGGAGATATCAGGAGGAAACGGGACGAGTCGGGGCAGCCAGACCACTTAAAGGCAAGCGGTTGTTCGTACGATGAGGATTAGATGTCGAGTGGGTGTTAGCAGCGTTAGTGGCAGGCACGACGTCTGACTAGTGTGGTTGACTGTTTCTCTAGCTCCGCGTGCTCCCGCTGTCCTAGACATGAATTGGACTTTAGTGAGTTTCGCCATGTACGATGCTACTCTGTAACGATAGTAGAATATGATTATTGACGCTGCTCCCCTCCCTTTTCAATTTGAATTTCAGTGGCCTGTGCGAACCCGTCACCAGATGAGGAAAGGTAGTAGCTATAGCTTCTTGCCTTCGATTTACGCATGGAACTTCGTGAGACCAACTCTGCACGGGTCCCGAATCCCAGCTGGCGGTAAACACAGCGCTACCGAGGTAACTCCACGGTATGTGGCAGTCTGCCGCCTACACGGCGTTCATCTTGACCCTGGAGAGACGTCTGTTGGTGATGGAAATGGAAGCGTTTTGACATCCATGGAATTCTGGCTTTGTAGACGCTACCCTGAGTCGGTTAGCGTCTGGACGTCAGAACATTGGTACCGATGTTGCCACTACGCTGCGAACGTCACCGAGGAGCACCTGTTCTTGTCAAATTCGAAACCGCTAGGTTGGTGCGATGTCAATGAGTATGCACCGTGCGACGCTTGGCATGCTCAAGGTCACCGTGGCCGGGGTTGGATTGTAAGTCAGAATGTGGTAAGACGAGATATGAGATACCGTCTACGCCTGCGCTAACAAGCATTGCCGTCCACTATGGCTTATCTTGACTTTGCACGGGAAGCAGCATGTTTCACGATATGTTTAATATCAGTCTCATTGAAGTTCCGGGTGGACTGGTACCACACAAGAAACATGGAAACAGCATGGACTACTTTGATTTTGATGAACCTGGCCATCTCCTCCATATAATGGCTCTTTAGTAACGCTATGCGGCGATCCTCTTAGCAGTGTAATTAGCGGTCCTTTCTACTCGTGAGCAAACTCTCTTCTCGTGCTAGTTTTACGAGGCTGACGAGCCAAGCTAGTACGGTAATTATCAGCACCTGGCCACATCGGCGAGTGGCGCCTATCCGCTAATTCGACCATCGCTTCCAGCTCAAGTTCCACAACCGCAACCGCGACAACTTATTTCTGTCGCGCGCCGTATGTCGGAAGTAACAAACCGTGGATCCAGATTCCAATGTCGACGACATACCGTCGTCCGTGCTCCTCGGCCGAATCGGCATCGTACGCCAGTTAGGTCGATATGCATCCGTCATTTCATCTGAAAATATGGATCGCCCGAGACGCTCCAAGACCGTAAGTAGTGATCATGTCGGTCATCGTCATGTCCGCATCGTTGACACAGTGCACGCAGGATTTGCACCTTCATGGATCGATCAATGTGCTCCAGTGGTGTTTTCTCCAATGCATGCAGCGAGGATGCCGTTCCGGGTCCGGAACCAATATTCATCTCGAAAATGGATGGGAGATCACTCTCCTCGCCGTTGGCGTTCTGGCTGCCCCACCGCACCTACGGTATGTTTTAGTGCTCCAGCCGACGTTCTCTCAGACACAAAATCAGAAGGTGTTCTCCCACGCATTCCACCCCAATAAGTCTCCATCGCCCTTTGGCCCGGCCCACAGGGCCGCGCTTCCTGTGCCATCGGTGCGCCAGATGGGTAGGACCGGAAGGTATGTTTCGGACGAGCGAACGTGGATAATTATTTGTTGGAGATAGTTTCCTGCGATCTTGCATGATGCAGGCGATCCAACTTGACGAGGATGCTTGGGATTCCGTTTGATTTTATCGGCGGCCACCCTCCGAGCCTGCTCAATTCCGAGCGCGCTGGGATCGAATGATCAGCCAGAAGGTCCGCATACACTACTCCAAGCCATGCTGCGTATATTGTGAATGACTTCTGGCTTCACGCAGCAGCTTCGAGATGGGAATAATAATATATTTAACATCAGGTTCACTCCATCCTTGGTTCGATCACTAAAAACCTGAAACTTGTATCACATTCTAGTTATTATGTGCGCCGCGGTACCATATCGTAGACTCCCCGCCATTAGATAGCTGGCAGTCAGATTACCGTGTCGATGGAAGGGGTCAATACCACCGCAAGATATCTTACACTTTAGCGTACGCATTTCACCTTCAAGCACACTTAGAAACGTGCCGAAATTTCCTCAGTATCAACCCAGAAATAAAATCATACCGTGATCTTGAACCGTCGGTAAAGCTTCCAAGACTCAACGGATACGACGCGCTTCGTTCTTCGCATAGCTGAGAAGCGGTCGGTCAACCAGCCACACGAGTTGACCTGGACCGAGTCGTGCTGTCACTGTCGTGGTCGCACTACGCCCGCGCCTTCAATCAACCTTGATCTGCATAGCTGCCAGGCTCGTGCGTTTGGGATCGGTGAGCGGGAGCAATGAGGGTTCGACGTCGGTTTGCTGTGCACGTAAATAAACATGTCCCTGTCAGTGCGGAGCTGTGGACTCTTAATCCCGCACCTGTCCAGCATATTTGCGACGAAACATGGAGGTTGATAACTGTACGCGCTAAGTGTGGCAAATTCAGGCTCCTGTCGGATTGCAGCACGTATACATCTGACTGGTCCACGGATCATTCAACGAGACGATAATTGGAGAGTGGCCTCACTTAGCTAGGGCCCCGCCAAAGCTCCGAGAAACACGCCGTTGCTTCGTGTTGCGTCGCAAAGGGTTTGTGTTCGTCTCTCTGGAAACTGTTACACTTCCAACTCGAGAGCAGCAATTTCCCCGTACAGAAAACTCGCTCAGCAGGACAACCAATCACTTCCCTAGCGCCGTGCCCGAGATATACGGCCCTGCATGCAACGTATCCACATGCTGGTTTTCTTCTCCTGGCTTCAACGCGGCGCGGCTAGCCAGCCATGCGACGAGGCTCCGTGTCAAGCTGAAGGTCCGGGTCGCGCTGTCACTGCCGCGGTCGCACTACGCCCGCGCCTTCAATCAACGTCGAGGAAGCGAGCTTGCGATCGGTGGGCGGGAGCAGTGAGGGTTCTACGTCAAAATCAGTTGTCTGCGCACGTGAGATAAACTTGTCGTTGTCAATGCGGATTTGTGGAATCCCAGCTCCTAGCTGCCCAGGATATCTCAGATGAGGAGTTGCCAGTACGAGCTCCTGTGCGATATTTTCGGCCTGCTGTCGAATTGGAGTGTTGAGCATGCATCTGCTCAGTCCACGGATTATTCAACAACACTGTACCTGATGATTGGCATGACTTACCTAGGGTCCTGCCAGATCCCTGGAAATACGACGTTGCTTGTTTCCTGCACGTGGGAGCTACTGCAAAACACTTGCTTTCGTCCCTCTGGAAATTGTTACACTTCCAGCTCGAGAGTAACCACAGTAATTTCCCTGTATGGCAACTTTGCTCAGTACAACGACATATCACATCAGCAGTGGCATGCTTAAGCTTACCCAGGATTTACGGTCCAGCCTCGAATCTAGGATCACCGACATTTATCTACAAGACGTAAGCCGCAGCGTCACAGCTCACCAATCTCGCCGTCCACGATTGGTATCAATGGCCAGCCGTTGACACACCACAGCCCTGGACAGCTCGATACGGAGATCTGCAGCGATAACGCGTCAGCAACGTCGAAGATAGCACGGCGGACTCTCACTCTGAGGGTCTGCTTATCTCATAAACCAGGTTCGTACGAGCAGCACAATTGATGGTAGCGCATCAGCTGAGGCCACTTTCCAACGCACTGACAAAGGAGCTGTATTCACCGGGCCAGCGAATGATTCCCGGCGGCGTGCAGGGCACTCGCCGCATCGGCCTCGTTGTCTCTAACGCTCTCGTCACTGCACTCGACTTTGCAACCGTCGACGACACGTGTACGGTATGTATGAACGGTTCCAAGTTTCTCTCCTGTGCCGTCGCAGCTTGCAAAGCAGTGACCGCACCAGGACGCGCCGGGACGTGGCAGCCGGCCGATCCCCATTTGGGTGTCCCGCGTCCCACTGCGATCATCTCAGCTCAGCATCCGCGCTGCGAGAGCTCCGGGACATCCTCGTGGGTATGCGAATGCAGGCTTGTTGGGGATGTGCCATAGAGGGCTACGGAAGGGCCACGGTCGGGGCATGCATTGGCGTCTCGGGGACACGCGGCTGAGGAGGCACTGGCATTGGGCGGATGGGTGAGCGAATGGCGATGCCTCCGCGCGGATACGTTCATCCTATGCTGGGCTCTCCGACAGCCGGTGGGTGAAATATGAGCACACCGAGCACACGACGACAAATTGAATTTGACGGTGTGCATGGACGAAGTTGTGCAGGTAGACACACTCGCGCGTCCGACGGCTGGTCCCCGTTTTGTGGTTGAAGTTCATTTCCGCGGCGCACCATGCGGAGGAGCGCAGCGCGACGCTGACGAAAGCCGTTCAGGCCTATACGTTCAGCAGAATATCTCGCTCCGTGCCCTACTTCTCGCCCGCACACAACGTCACCGTCGCTAACATCCTACTTCTCGATGGGAAGGTGAGTTATGGCAGAATGCACATTGCAACACCAGATATCCCCGCCAAGATCCCCTGTGCGGCACCGTCGTCCGTCTGTCTCCGGAGCGTGTTGGGCAGCGAGTATGAACGAAACCTTGGCAAATCCATACAGCAGACGACCACATCTGTCCACTCACGCCCCTTCGTGAGAGCGCAGTCGCCATGGTGCGGTGTGCATCTTCCTTCTAGGTGCTGCGCTGCCCGTGGGGACGACACCCCCCGAAGATTGCTGAGCAAACAGCACAAGGCCAGACGTCAGAGAGCAGGTGAGCGTGGTGCCCCCTGCGAGCTTCTGTTCTGGCAGTGTTGGCATCCAACTCACGCAACGTTGTTCAAACCTTCGCAGACAGCACACTCCGAGTTCCTCGGATGTACCTTGGGTTTCACGGCCACACCAATGCTTCCTACGAGGCGTTTAGACTCGCGAAATCATACGTACTTGCGGCTTCCCCGTCTGTCGTCGCGGGAACGGTGCCCTCGACATCTTTCGAGCACGAGCACACATTGACCCTCGTCATTCACTGTCGGATGGGGCATCAGCGAGCTAACCAACTCTCCGCGGCGCGCGCTCTGCACTGAATTCCCCAACATCACCGAACGGCTGGGAGAGGCCCGTCTGCATGCCCCCGGACTTCTACCAGGTCGTTCCAGCAGAAATATCAGGCCATCGCACCCGTCCGTCACGGCCCCGTGCGCATTGGCCAGGGGCTCGTTCTGATCAAAATGGTGTGGGTTGGGTGTGATTCCAAATATCACACGAGCCCTCATCACCGTTCGTATGTACGTTCCCATCTCAATCAGGGTACGGGGTTGTTGCATTTCGTCCCGGGCTCAAATGTATACCAGGCGTCGAGCGACCGACGACTCGACGAGCGTTCCGATGGGTGTGTCCTCCTCGTTTGAGCTCCCAAATTCCAATGCAACCCACCCACCCACCCATACAGTACAGCACCCGCAGCTTCACGCGCCGCCGGCGTGCAGAGCGCGAGCCGACAACGATCATCGTATCCCTCACACACGAAACCGTCGCTGCCCAGCAGATCGATACCGCCGTCGCTGATGCGTCGGATGCGCGTGATGTGATCGCGACGGCATACTGACGACATTCTCGTTTCACGAAACGACGCGGCACTTAGCAGCTCGCTCGCACTAGCGTCCGGGCCAGCCTTCCGAGCTCTGTGTGCTTGGATCGTTGCGGGCTAAGGAGCGGTGGTGGCGGCGATGCGATGCGATCGACGGTGCGCAGATGCAGATTTAGTGCGTTGGCCAGGGCAGCCCTCTGGGATCGTGAGAGCAATGTCAATGCCGCACGAGCGATTGGCACGAAAATCTCGAGGGGGCTACAGTGCTAAAGTAATTGTCTCGATCCCGTGTATGCACGTAGCTCATGACGGCGTGACCTGTGTTGTGCATTCGATGCACGCGACCGTAGGCAGTGTCCCATCTTTCGCCTGATTTCCATCTCGTACGTTAACCTGGAAATGTGGCTCACAACGCAACAAGGGCTGAGGGCGTATTTGTGTACTAGGAGATGCAATGCACCCCGGTGACCTAAACTCTCCAGAACGTCTCGACAAGCACCGGCCGTCGCCGGGCTCACGACCAGATTCACGAAAGCCACACCTGCTAGACTGCTTAAGGGAAGCTGTATGGTCGACTAGTGCTTAAGCAGTGCTATACGTTCGGATGCTTCCTCCGGACGGTACATACACGCACACGAGGCACTGGAATTCGGATTGGGTGCTCGTGATTAATATTCGAATACAATACAGGGCAAGTCGGGGCCTAGCGAAGGCGTCGTATACATGTCTGTGTACATTGCACTCTGATCTGGATTTTCTACAGCACCTCGACGGCGTCCGCCGCGCTGCGTGCCGATCGCAGCAGCCAAACAAAGAGCGTCTCGGTGCTCTTGTCGATGTGTCGATGCTGGTCACGGGGGCGGGATTATCGATGTTCGTGCCCAGATATGCCGCTAGCACGCTCGGCTCGGTTCCAACTTGCTGCAGCGGAAGCATCGTCGCTGTTAAGACGGGCCTGTGTGTACTTGTGCTGGGCGAGGTTCATTCGGAGATCGCATGTGCCTGCGAGGGATGCATCCGCGGGTGCGGAATGCACGGTGTTGGGATTCATTCGTGTCTTGGGTGTGGCCTCTCCGCGCTTGTGATGTGTTTGGGCTGACGCTGCGCTTTCGTTGGCTCGTCTATCCGCGGAGGCAGACGCACCTGAGCTGTGGGTGCCTGTACCTGGATTTGACGGACCAGGAGGCGTGGCATCGCACGATTGTTTGAGAGGAATTTGGCATGGTATTGCATTGGGGGGACAGGTAAGCACGAGCGCATCGTCATATGGCTTAATTCGAGTGGCGATTCAGGAAAGCTGCGAGCACCGGTACCGCCAGAGTCAAGTACGGTATATGATTAGCTTAGTTCGCAGCCCGTCGAGCTCGCGACACGTCAGACTCGTTGGAAAATCAGACCGGCTCATGCGTTTCTATGCGCAGTGTCGAACACAGTTGGAGCTGAAGTTCATGCGGTGACAGTTGCACGAGTCATATGCGGTTCGTTTGTACCCTCCCCGAGCGTATACACTCGCCAGAGACCCGCGCCTGGTGTAGGTATCGGGTCTGCCCGGGAGCATGCAGTACCGCTGGCTGCCTACCAGCCAAGTATCAGTCTATGCGGGTGGGTATGCGAACGAGGGGACGGGGACCCGCGCATGCGTGAGGGTTGGACGCGAACCTGATCAGATGCGAGAGGTAACAGACACTCGCTGGAGGAGGTGCGTGCAGCTGCTGGGTGACGGTGCTGTAACTGCTCGATGCAATCAAATGCCACCTTCCCGATGGAATCTTACGGGAGGCTGTACGGCTGAGGTTGACGGAGTGCCAATCCCGGAGGATGCCGTGCGGTGGTCAGAGTCCGCCGTGCCGTACGGCCGACGACGAGGGCGTCGGCCCCGCACGCGCGAAAGCGTATAGGCGGGTGCCTATGTGCGCATGGCGGGTGAACGACAGCGTTTGGGTACATCATTCACCTCTCGCAGTCGATGCTTGCGTGGCCACTGTACTGTACGAGGGCAGACGAGTGCACTGAGTGGGCTGATGTTGTGGCTGAGACTCCGCCGGGATTTGGAAGTCCGCCCACGCATCAATGGAGGCGCATCAACCATATGCGGGAACGATCGACCCGTGTGCGCGGCGGGGAGCGATGGCGATCGTGGTGGCAAGGTGGGACGGGTAGCGGATGTCGAGAAGGGGGGAGGTGCACCAGCCAAGAATTGCAGCCATTCCCATCAGTTGATGCTGTTACCTGCGACAGCAAGCAGGGCCGGCGACGACTACAGAATGTGTTGCTGTTGCGTTGAATATCACGCACGACTTGCCCTACTACTCACGATGGGCGAACTCCGCCCTGCTTCCGCTTGTCGCAGCAGGGCAATCGAATTCACACACTGGGTGTTCCAGCGCTGCATGGTGACGAGATTCTCGACTGATTCACGGCTTCCGAGACGAGGACGTGCCCTGTCTGCCATGCCACGACCTGCAGGGCATGCGGTCCTGCCTGCTAGTTCCGTGTACGCACGTCGGACGCAGGCCAACCAAGAGGCGGTCCAGTGCGCGCCCCGTTCGAAGGCAGCGCACCGCAAATCATTGCGTGCGGGGGCTGTTCGAGCAGAGTTCGAGGACGCTTCGTGCATTGTTCACCCTGTCCTTCCGCGTTGTTCCACCCGCAGCTATCCGGGGGAGATGGATGGGTGGCCACACACACACAGGCCTCTGCCTCGGGCTCACACCCAACCGATCCCAGCGCTCGCATCAGGCGCGTCTAATCTATTTGATCTCGCCCAAAAGAAGTTAGCCTGGGAACTCCGCTTGCAATTCCGAATTGGGAGCCACGAGCTCTCTCCTGAGGGAGAAAGTATATTACCCGGTCATAAGTTTCACTTTCGTTCCTCATCTCCCCTCCTCGCCTCGACGTTCAGCACAGCGCCGACGTCCCTACTCCCGGCTCGCTAGAACGCTTCTTTGCTTGAGCTTCGCCTAACTGGCCCCTGCCTTCTGCGCATCAAACCCAGTTCCCGCCTAATAGTGCCCGTAGGCACCAAACCGTGCTCAGCACAACCGTCCAACGACCTCTTCAATCCTCTCGTCTGACGACCTTACCATGGCCGTCACCGCATCTGCACAACCCATTGCGCTCCCGTCAGCGTCTGGGAGCAACGACTATCCCATGGGCAATGGGTCCCTCACCGGACAGAACGGTTCATTTACCCCTGCGTCGTTCCGTCGCTTCATGGGATCCCCCATCTCCTTCCGGACTGGCTCATTCGGCAGCCGCTTCTACCCTGGTGTATCGCCAGGTCAACTGTTAGGACCTCTCGAGTGAGTTACAGCGCTCATTGTGGCCCCGATGTGCTGAGCTCATATATGCGCCTACAGCCCTAATGACTTTAGATTCAGCAAGATGTCCTCCTCGATAGAAAGCGATCGTGGATCGCTGCTAGGTGTAATGAACGTATTTGATCGCCAGGATGAGCTAGTGAGTTCCCAACGCCCCATCGTCCCATGTCAGGGACGCATACACACACAGATGCTCACACGCTCATGTTCAGTGCCGGGACTACCAATGCTGCGGCGTGAATCTCACGGACATGCATGCGCTCGTCGACCACTTCGAGGAATGCCATGTTGTCGTCGTCGACCCCTACGCGCCCCAAGCGTCTCTGCGCAATGTGGCCTCCGCGGCAAACGCAGCGCAAGGTTCATCAGCCTCCTACTTCTCGGAGATGCAGGCTCCCGTCGTCGCATCTTACAATCAAGGTTCCTTCGACCCAGACGACATGGAACTTGACATGGAGAACACTAGCGCTCCGTCCTCCGGATCGTCCTCTCCCCCAGACACGCCCATCTCTACGCCACTTTCCGCTTACCCCTCGGCTCACCTCCAGTCATCCCTCTCCATGCCCTCGTCCTCGTCCGGGCTCTCACGCCAGGCACCCATTTCGGCATTCGAGACAACGACCGTGCTCCCGTCCCGAACAGGCGCATCCGCCCTGACGGTCGGGTTCCCTCCGACCCGGGGATCTGTATCGGGTATTGCCCCTCGGGCAGAGGAGGCATTCAACGCCTACTCTGGGTACTCCGATTACTCGTCGCTTATGCCGGGTACAGTCAACGCAGCCTCTGCCGATGACTCGTTCGGTAGCCCGTACGGTGCCCGCGGTGTCCCCCCTGCTCTGCTCCTGAACAGTAGCGCAGCGACATCCCCATCTGGAACCCCTGACTCGTCTCGAGTCGCTTCGCCCGTCTCTGGTGTGTCAAACGCCTATCCCATCCAGCCAGCCGGCGGCTCGGCCTCAGGGCTGTCGCAGCAGGCGTCTGCCTCAGGCTCGTCTTCGCAGAATGCAGCGCAAACAGCGCGTGCGAGCACGACTCTCTCACGGCCTGCTTCCTCTCTTCTCCTATCGAAGCCGTTCAAGTGCCCTAAGCCCAACTGCAATAAATCGTACAAGCAGGCGAATGGACTCAAGTACCACATGACGCACGGCTCGTGCAACTTTGCGCCGCCGAAGGACCTCGAGCACCTGCAGGCGCTGCTCGCGTCGAAGCGCAGCCAGAAGAGCGAAGAGGGCGAGCCGCTGAGCGAGTCGGAGCTGCGCGAGGTCGAGAAAGAGGCCGAGCGCAGACTCCGCCCGTACGCGTGCGGCGTCGGCGACTGCCAGCGACGCTACAAGAACATGAACGGCCTGCGTGAGTACTTACCCCTTCACCCCATTCCCATCTCGCGCCACAGAGCTAGTAGATCGAACACATGACTGACATCGGATTTTCTGATTGGGATCGCACAGGCTATCACTATCAGCACTCCGGAGATCATGGCGCGATTGGACTCGCGCTCCTGGCGAGTGGACAGCACGAGTGTCTCCAGCACACGCGCTCGCACTCGCGGCACGTCACGCCCGCGAACTCCAACGCGAACTCCCAGCGGTCGTCACCCCTCGCCACGCCCACTGTCTCGCAGGCGCAAGCGGCCGCCAACGCCGCGCCGTCGAATTACCCGTCGCTCAGCGGCGCTCCCCCCTCGTACCCCAACGCATCGATGCACCCGCCTACGTACTCGTTACAACCGCAGCAGGTGATCCCGCACTCGCAGCAACAGCAGCAGCAGCAGCAGCACACACAACAACAACACCAACAACCGGCATCTGCTGTGCCCATGCAAATGCAATATATGATGCAGATGCAGCGGTGATTCATAACATTATCGAATGCGGCGTAGGGAGTGAAAAGCGAGTGGGCGTTGTGTATTATTAGACTATGGTTTATCTCTTGGTTGTTGAATACCGTTGGGTGCAGGGGCCCCGGTTCGTATATATCATCGTAATCATTCCATTCCACACCTCTCTCCTCCCGCAAGCCAGCCAGCCAGCCAAGCCACCCTCCGCGCCGACATGGCGCAACGCAAAAGTACCGAATGGCGTGTTAAACACTCCACACGTATATTGTCTCCTCTCTCAGTTCTCTCTCTCTATCTCTCTCCTCTCGATGTCGTCACGCCCGCCACGTTTCTCTCTCCATCCCGTCTCTCGTCGTCGTCGTCACGCCATCTGTATTCTTTCCGTTCCCGTCTCTCCACCTCGTCTCTCCACTCGCGTCCGTCCGTCCGACGTCAGAAGTCCCTCACGCCAGTCCCGTCTCAACACGTCTCGTCTCGTCTCTTGTCTCTCTTCTCATACTCGTCGCGTACGCCTCTTTTTCTGTCTGCCTATTCAAGTTTACTGTGCCATAATTTACCTTATCTTAATACACCCACCACCACCCACCAAAAATGCTCGCCGTGCAGGCCCCTTTCCCTATCCTCACCCCCATCCCCGTTATATTTCTTTTTGTTATTCTTCTCCTCTCGCTACGCGCGGGCCAGGTCGTCCGCCCGAGTCCGACTCCCCTAGATGTCCTGTTCGAAAGTAATGTAATACCTACCTACCTACGTATTTGTGCTCCTGCCACTGTCAACGCGTTTCTCAAATGTATGTAGAATACTGCGAGGTGCTGCTCATGAGTAATGAAATTACGCTATCCAATACATCGCTGCGAGTGTGTGTGACTCTCCGATCGAAGAAATAAGGATTAGCATTTAATAGATATGGATGGATTGCTGCAGACATGATGTACAGGACGCTCCATAATTACAACGCGTGGTGGCGAGAAGACATCTGATAATGGTCGGGCAGTAATCTAGTAGCCAGCACACCTTCCATTCTGCACGCGCACGCAACGTTGACTGCAGCGTGTCCTCCAAGAAGGCGCGGCGTGGACGTAACGGTACGTACAGCACGTCGCACGCAGAACGGCCGCTCGAGGACCGACCGGTCGAGGGCACATCACAGCAGGGCAATCGCCGACGAGGAACGCAGCCTGCCAGGGAGAAGCACAGGACAGGGGAAGGCCTGGCCTGGAAGCGACAACTGGCGGTTTCTGGCGGTCTGGCGGGTTGGCGGATTGACAGGAGGGAGAAGCCGGTGTCCTGTTTGATGAGCAGTGCCACCACCCCCCTCGTCGCGCGGCGAGGACATGACGGAAAGGTGGTGGGACGTGACGCGGACCCTGGCGGTGCGGTGGACGTTCGAGAACTCTATCGGCGCGCTCGTGCGGGCCTCATGTCGTACTCCGGGTTTAGAACGTTCTTCTCCTTGCGTGCGAGTGTGTGTTGTGTACGGTGACGCTGCGCGGGCGACGAGGCGCGTGGCGGGCCCGCGCGGCACTACTCTGGACGCCGCGAGCGAACGAACGAACGAGTGGGCGAGCGAACGAGGGAGAGGGTGGAAAGCACCCGTGCGTCCGCGTCCGCGGCTTCCGTTTCCGCTTCTGGGCCATGACGACAACGCATCCCATCCGGAAGACGAAGACGCGGGTAGACGTCCGTCCAGACAGCTCGGACAGCTCGACAGGTGGGCGCCCTGCCCTGTTCGTGTCACTGCGTCAATGCGTCAGAGGGGGGCGCACAGGAAGGGATTTAAGCTCGTGATCGGCCGTGGCGGTGCCGCCTTGTATTCTGGCTGGCGTCCGTCTATCTATCCATCCGTCTATCCTTGTACTCTGGGCAGGAAAGGGCGCGGGCGGTGTAGATCATCGTTTCGGGTGTGCGAACGCAATCGCTCGCGCTCGCTCAGGGTGTGCTGCGTGGGAGGCCCGGAAGGATGGAGGATGGAGGATGTCCGAGTGGAAGATACGGTGACTGATCGAGCGGACTGGAACACCGTCCGTGGTCAGTGTGTGGGTGTACGTACCAGGTACGGTACGATTGCAGTACAGCCCATCGATGTCGATGGCGATGTCGCAAGCAACCCCCATCGCATCTCGTCTCGTCTTCGACGCGGGAGAAGAGAGAAGCGTCGTGCTGACTCTGGAATCAGTAAGTGCGCGCGCGGGATGGTAAGCAAAGCCCAACAACGCACATTCTGCTCCCACGGCTTGAGTCAGATTGCGCCGCCGCGTCGCCTGAACTCTATGTTAGCGGACGGAGGGCGTATTCCGTGGACCCACTAACCACTAACTGACTGTAAGCACTGGACTTGGCGCGTTGGGTGTCTGTCGGAAGGTCGTACCGGCAGAGAAGTCGTTCGATGTCCAGATTGTTCGGAATTGTGCTCCTCGGAAGTTGTAGGCGTCACATGATGTTGATGTGCGTTTGGTAAGTTAGAGTGTTTGCGCGGTCATGTGGTTCGTGGGTTGATGAGGGATGGAGGGATAGTGAGTGCAGAGTGGACGCTGGAGGGAATGTGCGGAGCGTCGCGTATTGCGTGTTGAATGCGAGTCAGTAGATCTGCCTCGCGAGTTGTCCTTGTTCGAATCCGCGAACGCATCTTCCTGCATCTTCCTGCGGATAATACATACTCGCAACGAGCTAGCGTGTCGAGACACAGAACTCATATGCACGAAGGGCCCAGCTCGTGCGTGCTGCTGACGAGGATTGCGCCCGCCGTGTGCCTGTTGCGTACTCCGTCCACCATGCTGGCTGTACACCCTGAGGGCCAATACCGATACCTCGTGCGCGCGAACTAGGATATCGTCCTCGTCCTCGGGATCTGCATTGGAGGTGTGGGGGTTCTGTAGGGTTTGCGGGCATGTGCTTCGTAGCGCGATTGATTAAGCCACGAAGACTCGCGCAGAGTGAAGTGAGGAGTGAATATGCTGTGAGATGAGAGTTAGCATACCGCTACCTGAACGTTGAACGTGAACGCACTTTTTTGCACATGATGCAAGCGGGTGCCCGTAACGAGATGAGCGAGCATAGAACTTGTACGAAAAGCGCAACTCTCGCCTGGGTGTTGTGTGTGATAATTCCTGCTGTCGGTTATAGGTGGGTGTAGCGTGTTCTGGGAACATAACGCACCTGTCATTTCGAATACATACGGTGTGCATAGAACGATGGATTTGATATACGGATTTGCGGATTTTCGAGACTTGCGGATCTGCGGATTGATTGTTAGTTGCGTACCCAAAGAGAGCGCTCCAGATGAAGGAGAACGACGACCTACGACAGAGTTGTATCGTCGTCTCCAGAACCCAGAACCTCGAGTTCGAGTGGGTGGTGGCTGGTATTCTTACGCCGGCAGGCAGAATCATCCAAAACCAAATTCGTACGAGAGCACGTCAGGGTGTCAAGGAAGGCGGCACTAGGATGTCTTGAGGCTCGCATAGCTCATCGAACTGTCGTAGGCACATACGCAGAAAGCGGCAGGAGGGCTTGAACCGAAAAAGCGGATCGTCAAGTCTGCGATATGACCAGGTAGGTGACTGAGCCGACTTCGGATGGATGTTAGGGAGGGGGCGGTGATCACGGGTATACATGGACGTACCAGAGTGTCAACTGGCAAACAGTTTTGATGCAGCTCCAACTTGGGTCTAAGTCCATCTCGAACACAGATTCATTCGAGAGTACCCGCGACTCCGACACGGCAAACAATACTGGACACACAATCCGAATGCATCCATGTCGGTGTGCAGGGCGAGGAGCTGCGGAAGGGGTGGGTGTGCTGTGCTCTGAATGGATGTTGGCAGATCAACCACCACCGCGTCGACCAGCCCAACCCGACAACACAAACGCACCGTCCTGCATATATCAATATATCGACGTGATGTATGCGAGGATGAGCCGGTATACAGACGTTGCGTGTGTGCCTGACGGGCTCCTGTGCGCGGTGATGTTTGGCGGTCAGGGGCGCAAGCGTATTCTATGTGTATGTGTAGACATATGGAGGTCGGACATGTGTTGTGGGGATGGAGTGCAGGAAGGCTATTTGGATTTGGTTTGCAAGGGTGGATTGGGCACCTTGGGAGGGAGATCTTCTGGGCGCGTCGTGTGGAACTAGGTTGATGGAAGGATGGATGCTGGTGGGCGGAGTGAATCGAGGAAGGGAAGGGATGTGGCAAGTCGCGTGCCAAATGCAAGTTGGCGGTTCTGCCTAGCGATTTTTAATTGTTGAATGCACCTTGATATCAGTTTGTTACGAACTCATAATGAGCTGGCGTACTTCGGCACAGAAGTTGGGTGTATGAAGGGCTCAGCTCGTGCCTGTGCGCGCAGTCATTGGCGCAGCGCATACATGGGCAGACACACGAAATCCGGATATATGCCTGAGGACGAAGAGTCAGAAGATAACTTTACAGCTGCAGGTTCCTCACTATCGTCAAGAGTTCTTCTGAACCCACGTAGGCTCGGATGGAACGGATGTCCGCGCTAGAGGTTCGATACCTACTGGATCGTGTTTAGTGTCCAAGTGAGCGCAGCTTTGCAGGGATACACGCCTGACCTGGGCTTGGTTTCATCCTAAACGCAGATTCGACGGATACAGCTATAACTCCGTGGGTCACATTGACGCGGCAGACGACAGTCTGAACCAGATGCATGTCTTGAGGGTGATGAAAAGGACTGCCGCGACGAGTGTTAGACCATCCAAACGCCTCCTGTACATGATGCACTCATCCAAGCTGGACGAGTGCATTATGTATAGGAGGTGTCTGCGAGTTTGACTGACCGTACGGCCTTGAAAATAGATATCGTTCAGCATTGATCTTGAAGGACCGCTTCCACGCCACATTTCGCTTGCGCCCTCGGATTGAGTGAGGCTGATGCAGGCTTTGCCCAAATTTGAAGCGATGACTTCATTAGTCTTCAATTCATGGAAAGCATCGACCGCCCAGTGCGCTATAATTCCCTCAACCGCCCACAAAGTAACGCTGCATCGTCCGCACCTACCACCATGCCATTGCGCTGAACACATCGCTCGTCAGTGCAGAAAGTGTCCAGCGAAAGAGCACAAATGCCGAACATCGGCACCCTCGGCTCCCCGTCCCGATGCGCCGTCCCCCACCATCATGATGCGCACGAGCCTCCGCCGTGGTCCACTCGTCCGCCCTCCCAGCGTTCATGTGGGCACGCACATAACGAAAATCAATCCTACCACACACTCCTTTGGCTTTGTATAGCCCGTGATAGAATACAGCGATAATGACCTCCGCACGCACAGCCTACGACGCCAGCACCCCGGACAGAGTCTCCTTCGCCCTCTCCCCCCGCGAGCGCCCCACCTTCATACCCGCCCCGCTCCCCCTCGCACAGTTGCCGCATAGTCGCTCGCGCATAGATGGGCTGCGCGAGAGCATCAAGCGGTTTCGCTATAGAGCAAGACAGCTTGTGGATAAGAACACGGGGCTGCTGCTTATTGCTTCGTCCCAGGTGCGCGCATACGCCTCATCTCTCTACTAATGTCGTTGTAATAAATTCATTCGTATACTCTGCAGGCATTCTTCTCGCTAATGAACGTATTCGTGAAGAAGCTAAACAGCCTAGATCCCCCGGTCCCCGCATTTGAGCTCATCTTCGTCCGCATGGTGAGTCCCCCTTCCGCCCGCCCATCCACCACCTCTGGTCGCGTGCCAAATATTAACATTGCACAGGCAATAACCTGGATATGCTGCGTAACATACATGTACGTCCCTCCCCCACTTTGCGATTCCCCGCACGCGTCGCTAACAGCTAACCACACAGGCTGCTCACGAAAGTTCCACACCCGTTCACAGGCCCCCCAGGCGTCCGCCTCCTGCTCGTCTTCCGCGGATTCGTCGGGTGCGCACACTCCCCCCTCTCTTTCCTCTCTCCTTCCCCCTCCCTCTCTTTCCTCTCTCCTTCCCTCTTCACTCTGCCTCCCTCTCCCCCCCTCTCCCCCTCTTCCCCCTCCCCCCCTCCCCCCCTCTCCCTTCATCTTCCCCCCTCCTTCCCCTCATCCTCCTCTTCACGCGTAACCTCCAACGAATGGCGCTAATGCACCACACACAGATTCTTCGGCCTCTTCGGCGTATACTACTCCCTGCAATACCTCTCCCTCTCCGACGCGACCGTCCTCACCTTCCTCGCGCCCATGTTCACCATCGTCACCGGCGCACTCTTTTTGGGCGAGAAGATGAACTGGAGGCAGGCGGCTGCTGGGTGTACGTGCCCTTCTTCCCTCTTCCTTTCCCTCTCTTTCTTTCCTGTTCTTTCTTACTCTCCCCTCTGTTCTCCTCCCAATCTCTGTTCTCCTCGTATTACACCGAGCTCACGAACGACCCAGTCATAAGCCTCCTCGGCGTAATCCTAATCGCGCGCCCCACCTTCCTCTTCGGCTCCGCCCCCCTCCCCCTCCCTCTGCCCTCTGACCTCCCCATCTCCCTCGCGGACGGGACCGACGCGTCGATGGCCCCGATCGTCACGCCTGCACAGCGGATCGCCGCCGTCGGGTGCGTTTTTTCGCGTTCTCGTCAACTCTGCTATTTGTGGGATTCTGACGTAGCCTATGTGGGTGTGTAGGGTAGCGCTGCTCGGCGTGGTAGGCGCAACCGGAGCATGTACGTCCCTCTCCTCCCCTCCTCCTCCTCCCCTTCGCTCCCATCCCCCTCTTTAATTCAATAAAATCAAAACGGCTAATACGCATACGCACGCGCTAACGCGCTCGCCCACACAGACACCTCAATCCGCGCGATCGGCAAACGCGCACACCCGATGCACAACCTCGTCTCGTTCTCCTCTCAATGTGTGATTGTCTCTTTTATCGCGTACGTACTCTTGTCTCCTTCTTCTTTCCCTCCTCCCTGCTTCTTTGCCCCCCTCTCTTCCCTCGCCTCTCTCTCCATCCTCTCTCCTTGCTCCCCTCCCTTCCATTGCCCTCCCCCGCCCCTCTTGCGCCCTCCCCACCTCTCCCCCCTCTCCCCCACTCTTCCCGCACCCCGCCAAATTCACTCGTTCGCCTGCTCACGTGCCAGTCACTAACGTTCCTCCCCCCAGCATGCTCTCCCTCCAAACCCCCCCAATCTTCCCCACCCGCCCCTCCTGGCTGCTCATGCTCCTGCTCATCGGCCTCTTCGGGTTCTGCGCGCAGGTCCTGCTCACGATGGGTCTCCAGCGCGAGACGGCGGGGCGCGGGACTATGGCTGTTTATGTCCAGGTGCGCTTCTTGTCTCCCTCCATTCCCTCGTTACTTCTCTCCCTCCCGTTTCTTTCTCCGGCTCGCGCCTTCGTTCCCGACCCTCGACGCTATCGTTTTGCCACTCCTTCAGAGCGGAATGGAAACGCTAATCGCTCACGCAGATCGTGTTCGCAACAGCCTTCGAGCGCATATTCTTCCACAACACGCCGGCGCCGCTCTCGATAGTGGGCACGGTCATTATTATGGCGTCTGCGCTCTATGTTGCTGTACGTACCCCTCTCTTTCCCTCTTTCTCTTCCTCCCTCTCTCCCTCCCCGCCTCTCCCGCTTTCAGCTCTTGAGAAGAAGAAAAGCGCTCACTCCGTTCGCGTCCGCGCAGATAACAAAAGAAGACCCAGGCAGACACAAACGCGCCCGTAGCCTCGCCGCGCCAGAGGAGGACATATCACTCGAAGAAGGTCTGCTCGCGCACCAAGAAGACCACGATAGCCCTGATTCCGTCGACAAGGAGCTCGAGGAGGTAGAAGTAGAGCTGGACGATAAAGACGCAGACAAGGAGATGCAGACGATAGTTGTGTCGACCCCTAAAATCCCTGAGGGGCCGGAGGACGGGAAGCCTGGGCACGGAGAGTCGTAGTCATACGCTCACGACGCGTTAGAGGACCGTAGACGAATGATCACGATGATGATTTTGCTAGATCTTTACGACGTTCGGATGTCATAAATTATACATTGCTCTGTTTTACGTTCACCAACGCGTGCACTGCGGTGGGCCTGCGGGAATGAAGTTGGGTCTCAAGCTAACAGTGTAAATGGGTGTAGAGCGTATATTGCTACCCCGGCTGCCATGTTGCAGTGTGAGTTGGCAAAGACAAACCGCGGACACCTTGCTGTGTCATTCATAACGTGTGTACCACACCGCCGAATCGCACCGAGAAGCCAATGCTCGCAACATCAGCGTGTTCAACACCATTTCACCGATACAGCACACGCACGCCTCTCACATATCGCCTCTCAATAAACTGGTCATCAATTCGTTACTGGAGTCGATGAAGATATACGATTGAAGTGAATGCAAGCTAGGGTAACGTCGATCGTGCCAAAATGGGGAGCCGTCAGAGATGTAAAAAAGAATGCAGAACGAGAAGCGACCAATATAAGGGGAGTATGTAGTATGCAGAGCTTTTCGTTACGACGCATGACTGAAGAACAAAAAGGGAAAATCCAGATATGGGGGCCCGTGCGTGGTATTTACTGCTCATCTTCAGGGGCAACCTCCTCCTCGTACTCGCCTTCCTCCTCGACGCTATCAGTGAGAGGTGAGCAGCTATCAAACAAGAGAGATAGACAGAGACACTTACGTAGCATCCTGGTATTGCTGGTACTCGGCGACGAGATCCTGCATGTTGGACTCGGCCTCGGTGAACTCCATCTCGTCCATACCCTCCTGGGTGTACCAATGCAGGAAAGCCTTCCTCTTGAACATGGCAGTGAACTGGTCGCTGACACGCTTGAAAAGCTCCTGGATGGCAGTGGAGTTGCCGAGGAAAGTGACGGCCATCTTGTGTCCACGGGGCGCAATGTCACACTGAGCAGTGAGCACGTTGTTGGGGATCCACTCGACGAAGTAGGCAGAGTTCTTGTTCTGCACGTTCTGCATCTGCTCCTCGACCTCCTTCATCGAGACGCGGCCACGGAACACAGCGGCAACCTGAAAAGGGCTTCAATATACGCACTATGCTTTCGATTATCGCATGACTCACAGTGAGGTAGCGACCGTGCCTGGGGTCGGACGCAGCCATCATGTTCTTTGCGTCGAACATTTGCTGAGTGAGCTCAGGGACGGTGACGGCACGGTATTGTTGGCTGCCACGGGCGGTAAGCGGGGCGAAGCCGGTCATGAAGAAGTGGAGACGGGGGAAGGGAACTGAAAAAGGCAAATTAGAAAAGGGTCTCAACTCAGCAAGCAGGCGTGCATACCCATGTTGACGGCAAGCTTGCGCAGATCAGAGTTGAGCTGACCGGGGAAACGCAAGCAGGTCGTGATACCGGACATGACGATCGAGACGAGGTGGTTAAGATCGCCGTACGTGGGTGTTGAGAGCTTCAATGTCCTGAAGCAGATGTCGTAGAGAGCTTCATTGTCAATGCAGAACGTCTCGTCGGAGTTCTCGACAAGTTGGTGCACGGAGAGCGTAGCGTTGTAGGGCTATTGGCGCTAATGAGCAGAAGCGCATGATAGGTTGAACAGAGACGAACCTCAACGACGGTGTCGGACACCTTGGGACTGGGCACAACGGAGTAGGTGGCCATCATACGATCGGGGTACTCCTCCCGAATCTTCGAAATCAGAAGCGTACCCATACCAGCGCCGGTACCACCACCGAGAGAGTGGGTGATTTGGAAGCCTGACAAAACAATCAGCAACGCATATAACGCATGGCGCGTTACGTCGCGTCACGGTCACATAAAAACGAGATTACACACCCTGCAGACAGTCGGTGCCCTCAGCCTCCCTTCGGACAACGTCCAGAACAGCGTCGACGAGCTCAGCGCCTTCGGTGTAATCTGTCACAGTAATCGTTAGCATGTTGTACTGATACGCGACATAAGCATGTAAAACACGTGTAACCACGCTCGCAGTTGCCAACAATTGTGGCCCACTGTCCCACAAGCTTCGAGAATGACTACTCACGTCCTTTCGCCCAGTTGTTACCAGCACCACTCTGGCCGAAAACGTAGTTGTCGGGGCGGAAGAGTCCACCAAGGGTGCCCGCCCTCACAGAGTCCATGGTTCCCGGTTCCAGGTCAACCAGAATCGCACGAGGAACGTACTTGTTCGCGCCAACCTCGTTGTAGTAGACGTTGATACGTTCAAGTTGCATGTCGTTGGTGCCAGAGTACAAGCCATCGCGATCGATGCCGTGCTCCTCCGAGAGGACCTCCCAGAACTTGGTACCAATCTGGTTACCGCACTACGAGTAGAGGGTCAGAGGGGAGCCAAGTGCGTTGCTGAATCACGCATACCTGGCCGGTTTGGAGATGGACGATTTCACGCATTCTACACATGCAACGTCAGCATGCACTTCCCAAAGGTCGCGTCCAACCGTGTTTTCAGCCTCTCTACGAGGATAGACACGCGTCTTCGAGCGACGAGACGAGAATACACGTACATGACAGGCTTGTAAAGGGAATGAGAGGGATATAGGTCTGAGGTGAACGCAGAAACGTGGACGTTGAGGTCGAAAAGTACCCTCAGACCACGCCTCTTTCTTCCCACGCGTATTTGGTTCGTACCCCGACGCTCAGCGCGAACTCCGCTATCTGATCATGTGATCAAGCATTCACTGCGTATTCCACCTCGTCTCCAGGCCGCCAGGTCAAGTTCTCTACGCTCGCGAATCACTAAGATACTTTGCGTCGGCAGCCGGATGCAGACCTGCTAATAATGCATTGTCAAGGATACAAGCTACGCTCTCATTACATTAAATTTCTAAAAATGAAACAAGTCCACAACCAAGCTATCATTGCCTAGTGGCCATAGCGGATAGTAATATGTCATAATCTAGTTTTGCCGCTAGAAAGGATGACTGTCATTATGGGAATTGCAATCAGCGTATCAACCTACTCACCTTTTAGGGCCAGCTTCGTAAAGGCACTCGCAAGTTCCGGTCTTTCCGCCTCCATACGCTTCAAATTCTCGACGCTCAACTTCCACACCAACGCCTCTCGCTCCACAGTACACGTAGCATTCCGAGATGAGCCAGATAATGCGGATAGCTCGCCCGCGACGGTACCGGCTACCATAGTCTCTTCCGTAGTCGGGGTATACTCTGCAAAATGGTATACTGCCTTGAGAACGCCAGATTGTATAATGTACAATCCATCCGGTTCGTCCCCCTGTTTCCATAGAATGTAGCCAGCTGGTAAACTCAATCGCTGGAGATAGGTGGCCATAGGCTGGAACTGTTCCCGGTCAACTACCCCATACGACGAAAACGCCCGGACAAGAGTATTATAGGGCTCAGCGTCCTCCGAGACCGGGAAATCTGGTGAGTGATCTTCGATGGTGTCAGAAGGGCACGTTCAAAGTGCGCTCAAGACCTACCTCTGGCAATGGTACGCCATCCTGCCTCAATGAGATGCGCCCGACGTGGTGTGTTTGAGTGATCATCCTGTAGTACTTGGCAGTCTTGACGTCCCGGTAGGGCTATCGGAGTATCAGATACGTGTTCTAGTCAGCTTTTGTGTCAAATGACGCACCTATCGCCTGATTTTCTGCTTTTTGGAAGTTGAACCAAGCACGCAGATATGAGTTTTCAGTCCCTGAATCACCAACCGTTAATTCAAGCAACAAACCACGAACGGACTGGTGTGCTCACATTCAAGAGCGTCATTGAATGTAGAGAACAGCTCAACACCGTTCATCTCCAACAAGCCTACACTCCGTAATGCTCGGCCGATAGGCGATGTGTCAGAGAATCCGCAGAATACCAAGATAACACCTTTCGATGACAGCAGACGCTGTATTCGAACAAAGGCCTCTGCAGCGGACATGTCAACGCCAGCGACCAGAGCAAGATCCAGTACGAAAAATCGGATCGGGTTCGTTTGCCATGATGGACCTTCGACGACAGTGCGCATTGTCTCCTCCACGTTAGTGATCGTCCCGAAAAACAAGAACCCTTGAAGTCGCATCACCGTGGACTGTTTGGACACTTCGCGTATGTAAGCTCTATGCGCGCTAGGTCTCCGCACTGTGGACATGACAGTCTCGCCCGTGTGCAGGACGCGTATGCTCTTTCGTTGGGAGCTTTGCACGACAAAGAAAACGCCTAGAAGGTGTTCATTAGCCACGAACATACAACTCTGAGGGGCAGAAAGGGAACGTACAGCTCACGATGATCCCGAATAGGACACCAATAACGAAATCCCATACCGTCATGCAGATCATGATACTAGCAATGGTGATGTATTCCGACCTGCGAACGTATCAGCTCAAGGGTGAGATTACGCCACACACTATCAAGAAGCTGTACTAACCGATTCACCCGATGTCGTGTGTCCCACAGGGCTTCTTTTACCAGGTCAATGCCGAGGACGAATATTAATGCTCCAACAACCATAACAGCTATTGGCCCAGTAAGTATAAGTATGATGATTGGTGAAATGCATAAGCAAATGCGACGCACGTATGTAAGCGATAGGTCCTGTTCCGATGAGCAATAGCACGGTGGTAGCGGCCGCCAGCAAGAATCCCG
The DNA here is from genome assembly GCA_022385755.1 of Trametopsis cervina. Taxonomy (NCBI): domain Eukaryota; kingdom Fungi; phylum Basidiomycota; class Agaricomycetes; order Polyporales; family Irpicaceae; genus Trametopsis; species Trametopsis cervina. The sequence goes on along the minus strand of MU278381.1, from coordinate 136,405 downwards.
CGACTCGCGTGTCCCCACCGACACGATAGAAGCTATATAGAATGAGCTACAGCCTCTGGCAATACTGACTGCTTAGCTTACAGCAATGTGTTGACATAAACGAGATAGTTCGGACTGTATAGGGATCAGCACAGGGATACCTTCAGACGGAGCGTGAACATACACGGTGCCTAAGATGCCCGCCAACAGATTCGAATAGCCGTGAGCTACGAGTTCCTTGTCTGTATCTACATCGTGGTCGAGGGAGACAGCTGTGACACGGGAGATTCAGTATGAGCTGGGCGTAGATGAACGTATTCATCTTCACCTAGTGCGGGAACGTTCAAAGGTGGATGCAGAATGTTGAAGAATAGTCTACGTTTGCGGGTCAGATATTGAGTATACTTCCAAAGGATGAAACTCACAGAGCGAACTGGGTAGGAAGAGTTGCCCAGAGGACATCCCATTGGGTGGCATGAAAGTCTAGAAGAGACGTGAGCCAAAATGTTGAAGACTTCCGTCCCAACATTCACGCTCACCAAAGAGAGTATAGAATTTGTACCAGGGCTCGTCGGCATTGTTCATCTCGAACAACCATCCTTCTCGTCGGAGGATGCCCAAGTTTAGTTTCGCGGAAACTACAACGACATAGAATATAACAGGAATAGCAATAAAATCTGGATGTATCCGGTGAGCGGAGATTCATCGAGAACAGGGAATACGACATACATAACGGGAAGATGAGTTGATGGTTATACTTGTGTGTGATGATCCGGAGCAGTACAGCGAGAGCGAATGCAGGAAGCCAGAGAATGAGGTTGTTGATATTGAGGACAAGATACTTGAATGTTGCCAGAGATAATGTAAAGTCGTCTTCCGGCATGCGAGTACTGACAGTGAGGCTATGATGACATGAGTACACACGTAAAGCATATTCTGCGATGATTCGCTTACCCGGTGATAATCAAGAAGACACCGACACCCCCTATACATCTGCAATGTGTTAAGTAAACGTCATATCGCACAATTCTATCAAGTTACTCACCCCACCAATATATGGCGTGGGAAGAAGCCAATTAGAGTACCGAGACGGAGAGCGCCCAGTAAAAAGAAAGTAAGTCCTAGACGCACAGTCAGAGAAGTAACAAGTCTAAGGCAGAAAATATCCGCCTTACCAGTGAGTAGTGAAGAAAGGGCGAACGAAACAATCGTAGTGGCGATTATTTCATGAGGGCGGTCTTCTCCTATCTGACTGGCGATGTCCGCTGCCAAAATGTGGAAGAAGGGCTATGCCAAATGTTACGCTTCATGCTGAACAAGTCATGTTAAAGACTTACCACAACTTCAATCATCATACTGCCATTAGCCCCAGCAAAACCGCTGCCTCCAAGAGTGTAAACAAGCTGTGATACAATAGCGCTGAAAAGGGCCGTCAGGAATACCCCAAATAGAAATTCCGTACGAAGCAACTCACGAGACGAAGAACATGGACACGCCGACCCCACCGAGTCCTGTGAACACGCCAGCTGACGGAAACGCAATCATGCCGTCTGACAGTAAGAGTAAGCCGGGTTCACTTAGCGAGCCATCATAAGCATCACGTACATGATATGCCATCGAGGATATTGAGTAAAGTCCCCAGGATCACTGCAGGCAGAGCACGCGCAGCTGCTGTGAGTACGCCGCCTAGCTTCGCGGTGGATGAATGACCCTTCCATCTATTCACTACCCCCTTCGAGGCCCTCTTAGACACCGCTTCGGCCGAGCTAACGCCATTGGTGCCATTACTTGTGTAAGATCCGCGTGCTGCCTCTGGGTCCAACAGAGGCGACTGCTCAGTAGGCGGAGCTGGTCTCTCTTGCTGCTCTTCTCGACTCTTGGGTACGGCCCCTTGCAGTGTCACTGGGTATGGTCGCTCGGTGGTTGGCGTGAGTGAGTCGGCTCCACTGGAGGGAAACCTGTCATTGGGAGGTCGCGCGAGTAGTAGCGATAGCCCGGATGGTTCGAAAGAGCCACTGGTCTCTGGCGTGCGTCGTGCGGGGGCTGCAGTGCCTACAGACGTCGTGGATGCAGTCAGATCCCCTGTACTCTCTGTAGTCAGCTCAGAAGACAAGGACGCCGCTATAGAGCCTTGGTCCCCCGCTGCCGCCGCACCCACAGTTGGGAAGATGAAGGAGTCGAACGACTGGGTCGCTAGAGGAGATCGAATGGATAGGCTGGAGAGCTGCATCGTATTGTCGCGAATAGTTTGCTGAGCATGTGGAACGGCTATGTGCCGTGGTCTTGATAACCTGCCTGGTGAAGACATGAAGGATGTAGCTTGCAGCAACCTTCATAGTGAGCGCGGTTAGCAGGAAGGCGTGCTGGCACGACAGACGAACACCCACGTACCCAGCACGAGACAGGGGTGATCCTCCCTGCGTTGAAGCGAGAAGCAACGCTAAGTCGCCAGGTGATGAAGAATCCGCGCCATCGTTGCTTATACTCGCGTTCTCGGTCCTCACGAATTGACTTGAACCATGGTCGGCTTCGTCCCGATGTTCTGGTCGAGACAGTCTTCGAGGCATAGCCCGAGTGAATGGCGGTAGGCCTTAAGACGCGTTCTACCACAAGAACGTGATGTTTGCAATTTTCAGGAGGCGGAAGAAAGAAAGAGGGCAAGGAACTCGCTTCAACACCGCGATCGCTGGATGATGCAACTCAGGGTCCAGGCCGGTTCAAGCTTATCAGCAGCGGCTCTTATCTGCAACTAGCCAAGTCCACTGATAGTACTTGCGGTCTTGTAACACATGTAGTCTGTGAGGTTCGTAGTCGAGGAACAAGCCAGTTGAGCTCGCTGTTGCCTTCAAATTGTCGCGAACAAAACAAATTTGGCCATGGGTGCTCTCAGGATGAATTTGATATCTACCGGCATTTCCCGTTAGGCTTCAGCAGTGCTTCAGCCAACTTAAATTGCATGTGACATTAGGGGAGATCCCGTTCAATAGCACTGCAACTCATGTTCATCCCACAGACACGGTGAGTCTCATAGTTCAAAGTCTAAAACCTGCAGCGAGGTTCCATTGACCAGAAACAAACTGAGGACCCCGTTCTCTGCAAGCCGATATCTATCAAAAAGCGGCTCAGCTACACACCCTTCCGGTGCCTCCCACAGCACTTCCCAGTCACGGAAATGTCCCGCAGCGGTACTCCCAATGATACTCAGCGCCGTCGAGTTCGGGGCGTTTGATGGTAAAATCGCGAACAGTGCTCCAGCTCCAAAGACCAACTTTCCTCGCTTTCCGATGACAGTCGGCGTGCCTGTTATGTTGTTCGAGCTTCCAAGCTCGGTGGGCGATGGTAGGGGCGTACGCGTCCAATGCGCAGACGTGCTACGCCAATAGTGATACCTGCGCATTCAACATGGTTGTAAGATTAATCTTCGGGTTCGCAGACCATGGCTGTAGTTGCGACATACCATCGCTCGACGCCAGTAGTATTCTCCCGATTCAGGACATGCACTCTTCCTTCATCATCAAGAGTCTGAGCCTCCTGGTTCAAGATGCCACTGAACACATCTGACTTAGCCAACCCGCACAACGCGGCTGCTTCGACACACACGCACCCATATTTTGGTATGCTGAAGATTGTGATACCGGCCGACACTGGTAGGATCGGTTCCCCCGCAGAGGTGTTGGCAATACGCTGATTCCAATTATTAAACCAGGTATATCCCAGGTCAGCACTGTACGCATAGTCCATGTCGTGATTCTGTCGTCCTTGAGTGCACGTTTCGCAAGGTCACGATGCAACATACATTCTCAGGACCGTTGGGACCTGCTTCGACTGCCACATCCTGACCTGTGTCGTTCACATAGTCCCGATATGTCCTGTGTTCCTATCAGCATGGGACGTGAGTATATGGGCAGAGGCGAACCATGTCACATGGAGGACTCCGGATGGAGTGAAGTCCAAACCGTTGATATAGGCGTTATCTGACATGCATGTTAGAGTTGATGAATCAAGGCAGCACTGCTACTCTTACTGTTGACACCCTCTAAATATCGCCCGACTTGTGCCCAACCTCTATCAGGCACATATCGATACAGCCAATCATCTCCCAAACCAGACCTTCCGACTCGAAGCTCGAGAAGTAAGTCTGCACCATCCGCGTGCGCAGCGCTTGGGATAGACAAGAATCGAGGATAGGTGACGTTCACAAAGTACACGGACTTGTCTAAATCTTCGAGGCCGGGGAGGCTATCCTACGCAGATACGTGATGAAGGCATGTAAGCAGAGACTCAGGAGACTTACGAGGGTAGGACCAAAAATCGAAGCTGTCCAATTCACGCTCTGAGGGTGTGTGGCAACGCCTTTGACAGAGGTACGATAACGCAGCGGATTGTCGTGCTGATCGAATCCAATGTGCAGAGTCCCGTCACCGCGCGATATGCCTAAGGAGATACTGAAACAACCTTTTCAACGTCTATGAGCACTTCGCTTCACGCAAGTAGAACGTACATGTCGTGTCCGTCATCGTCTGTCTGGTCGTAGTCCGGAAGTACGAATGTCTCCCATTGACCACTGGGCTCTAGAGCACGGCGAGAAATGCTAGCGTGGCGAATAGAGTTGTTTGCGGCTTCCGCTTGCCAAAATACAGCGTATTGGTAGTCTGCCAAGCAGTCAACTTCAGAGGTCAACAAGGATGAGATCGCCTCACTGTTGAATGTTACGATTGCATCCTGTTGGAAGGATTCACCATTAAGCCTGTTGACAGTCTGAGGGTCTTGACCAAGTGTAGTAGACTCCTGGAGACGAATTCCTAAAATAGCTCGAGCACAAAAGAGCACCGTCAAATAGACAACACATGAGAGGCGTTGCAGCATGCTGCCCGGACTTGATCACGGCGGCAAGCACGCAGCTCAGACAGTGAGCTGTTATATATGCTTACAACAGTACGACGGCCCGCGACATATTCCCGAGTATCGGTCATGAGGCGTAGACGTGGTCTTCCGATACCTGCGAATCCTCAGTATTCTTGAACAAGGGTTCGGACATGATGTGATGACGTCCAGAATCGCCGGGCCGCTGTATATAATTGTCAGATGTGCTTCTGACTGCTGACCGCATCAGCCAGTGAGGCTAGGCGACGATGATAACCAAGTCGACTCGCGAACGGACATTTAAACTTATGCATGCCCATCTAGCACAAGATATGAGCGTTGAGTGTGTGCCCTCGGTCTGTGGATAAGGCTGTCACGCTACAATTGTCCGATCAGCTGTTTATCTCCCTGCAGCACGTAAGTCTTCACTCTAATGGCTGCTTACCTGGCGAGCAACTTGTATAATCTTTCATCGGAGACCTCGCCCTTTCACATTCATTCCATAGACTCACCAAAGACAACCGGAGGAGTACTTCGCGGTGCGGGACTGACTTCCCACGGAGTATACGTGCCACAAAACATATTAATCCAGATTCCTGCGAAGCATCCCAGCATTCTGGAGGACCTGCAACAGGGTGCACGAGGTATCTACACAGCGTCGTTCTCGACCAACCTGCCGCATACGATATACTTCGACGAGAAATGATCCATCCAGCCTATCCATATAATCAGTACATATTCGAAATTCAGTGTCCAGAGAGCAGAGACATACCGTGCATGTTATCGCTATGAGCGGGAGCAATAATTAGTAAATGTCAGTATCATCGTTCTGCTGGAAAAGGAGGCGTACAGCTCGTCCGGCTTGAGGTCCTCAAGCTTGTCCAGTGGTTGGTCAATAGGCGTGAGCATCTCTGTCATGGTGATTACGTTAGTTCAGACTCTCGGTACGCGCATACCACGGTCAACGCACCCTCCTCGAAAGACTGTTTGGCCATACCCCGCGAGGCATCTCTACCAGCAAAGTTCTCGTACATGCCGTCTATATAGCCCCACGCGATTAACATCAATACAGGCCAAAGCCACTGAACACTTACTGGGTCCGTAGAAGTTCCTACCCGCAGTGACGTCGTACACAACGCCCTTAATAGCTAGGAGGATACGCTTGCCATTCTCTCCATTGAATGGCGCAAGGGTCTTGGGAGTGAAAGTCTGGAAGAGCAATGTGGGCGGATGCGCCTTCGGCATCCAGGAGTAACCATCCTTGAACTCTGTCGGTGCCTTCGGTGGAACGGTGGTGGAGGGGAACACTATCCGTTGGACGCAATACAGGATGTAGAACGCGAGCGCAGTATTTACCGGCAGGCTGAGGTCGAACGACATGGTGGTAAGAGACAAGTCAGATTAGATTATTCATGGAGGCGCTTCTATGGCTGAGAAAGAGTGTCTATGACGGCGTTCGAGTTACCTCACGACTGTATCTGGCGACTCATTGCATGACTTGTGAATGTGCAACCCCGTACAGCTCATCTCACATCATGGTGCGGCGATAGTAGAGATATCTGTCACAATCCAATGCTCTAACGGTTCGTAAGTTTAGAATGTTTATGTTCATTACGTCGTTCGTAAGCTACGTATCCGACCGTGCATTAAGAGCCCGTATTAGACGGACCCAACGAGGCTATGTAGATATACTTTATGCCGTGCCTGCGCATGTCTATTGCACCTTGGTCTTCCCGCTAAACCTGAAGTGCGTGTTCTCCGCAATCTTCTCAGCCTCCAGACCTTCCAGTCCAGCCTGCTCGTTCAGCTGCAACTCCATCTTCGCGTACTCCTCAGGAGAAAGTCCAGAGCTCTTCGCGGCGTCGAGACGCGCACGGTACTCGCGGTACTTGCTGTCTGTTCCGAAAAACCAGTCGCACCACCGGAATGATGTCGAAAAGTTGTTCACGAAGGCCATGTGGTGGAAGTCGTGGTGCTCAGCACCAGACCAGAATGGAATTATGTGCTGCAGCGACCACGGGAAGTCTATTGAACTCATTCAGAACCGATGTTATGCTTGAGATATTAGAAACGTACCGTAACCGCTGTGGGCGTCGATAGCCTGGAACAAGCGAAGCATAATCCACAAATACACGGTGCAGATGTGCAAGTCGTGACGGAACATGCAGTACAGGATCGGGCCAAAGATTGTACCAGTGCCCAGAATGAAGACCTCCGCCGGGTGGGCGTACTCTGCGGCAAGACCGAACGGAGCGGGGAACTGGTGGTGAATCTTGTGGATGTGCTTGTACAGAGGACCCCAGTGCAGCGCTTGGTGGGCTGCAAACTAGTTAGCATCAAGACACTGCGGACTGCGCGTAGTTGACATACCAAAGTAGTGGTACATGTCCTCAAACACGAAGAAGAAGAATATTTGCGGGACGATAGCTGTCCATGAGGGGAAGGGAACCTGCCATGTCGACATGCCGAAGAATTCTGCCATAGGGTGGAATAGCCATATCTACGCCGTGTGAGAACGAGTATGCGAGGCAGAGGAAAACGAAGACATACCACGGGGAGTTCGACGGTAAAGTGACTGAACAGAACCTGCTTAGTGCAGGCCCACTGTTCGGCAGGTGTAGGGATTTTGGTAGGCTGCAGCTTCCACTGACGGAAGTAAGGTATCGCGTCGACGATGATCCAAGGGATTGAACGACCGAAATATACAATCTTTTGGTGGTTTAATCAGCATGAATATCGCCATTAAAATAACATTTTGAGTACATACCTCGTGCAAGAGGAAACTGGCCAAACCCGTTGCTATGACCGGGTTGCCTATCCAAAGGTACCATGCCGCCCACTGCGTCTCCATCCAGCTGAGCTTGCTGAAGTCGGTGCCTGCATAGAGCAAGCTCGAATGAGTATACGGGACAGCGGTTACGTTCACCATCCTGGCTGGTGTTCGCTGTAGGGAAGAGGAGTGGTACCAAACCGGGGAAGATGGTCTGTCCCGGATTTATAGGTTTTAACCAGTGGTACGATCACCCAAGCGCTTGAGGAATTCTCACTCATCGGCGCCTAAAACATTAGATGAGACGACCGTTGGCGACCTTCATCTTTCTCGCGACCTTCTCCAGTCTGCTCGAGACATCGTCCAGAACATATTTCTAGATCTTGCGCAACGCCGTATTACACAAATTTCATCAGCAATTCCAGGAGCAAACGAGCAGAGATGCTCTGACTACGCCGCAGTGCCTATTGGCATTGCATCGGAACGTTGTGAGTGCTGGAAGTTTGGTATGCCGCGGAACGGGCACGGAAGTGGGGTTTCGTGTGAAGGATGTGGAATAATACAGCCGGTGAGAATGCAAGCGAGTCATGAATATTGTGCTCTCAAGTCAACGAAGGGCCGACGAGGGGCGATGTGATCGCATGAAGACGATGTCATTGCTGTCTAACAAATACATTTATGTGTGTCCTTGTTCCTAGTGATATCTAGTGTGTGTTTTACGGTGAATACAGTTCGAATGCTTCTGAATGAATACAATTTTATGACAAGTTGTCGCTTTTGTTTTAACCCATAACGCTCGCTAGCAGCGCCATGCGAATCTGCGAGAGTTACCGGTCAGTGTTGTCTATCATGGTCATGATTCAAGGCACTCACGTAAAGACCATATCGCATCTGTCGGAAGTACGCTGCGCGGCGTGAGTCGAAGTCCACCTCGGGGTCGATTTCTGCATTAACGCGTTAGCTCACTTGCGATGAACATATGACAATGACACACGTACCGTTCACTCTGGGAAGAGGATGCATGACAATCATATCCTCTTTGGCACGAGCCAACAGTGCGTGGTCAACACGGTAAGCGTCCTTAACGGAAAGCCATTCAGCTTCGCTAGTGAAGCGCTCTTTTTGGATGCGAGTGACGTATAGGACGTCCGTCTCTCCGAGGACCTCCTCGATAGACTCGCACTGGCGGACTTGGATGCCTGCGCGACGGGCCGCATTCACAACCGAGGAAGGCATAGCGAGCGACGCTGGGGCAACGAAGTTCAGGCGGACGCTGTACATGCACAGCAGCGTGACGAGACTATGCACGGTCCGTCCATTCTTCAAGTCTCCCAATAGAGTCACCGTTCGTCCGTTCACAGTACCCAATTCAGAACGAATGGTGTATACGTCCAGAAGGGCCTAGATGCAACCTGTCAGAATACTTGAAGTTGGCTGGATGAGACAAATGTACACACCTGAGTGGGGTGTTCACCAATACCATCGCCTGCGTTGATGATCGGAACGGGAGAGAATTTCGCTGCGAGCTGCGAGCTACCGACATCGGGATGACGGATGACGATCGCATCGGCGTAGCAGCCCAGAGTACGGATAGTATCAGGAAGCGTCTCGCCCTTGAGAACAGAGGAAGCGTCCACGTTGACCGTGACAACCTCTCCGCCACATCGCTTCATGGCGGCATCGAAGGAGGACGACGTTCGCGTCGAAGGCTCATAGAAGACCGTCGCGAGAACCTTGCCCCTCAGGATGTCTAGGATACCGTTACGCTCAACTTGCAGTTGCATCTCATGAGCAATAGAGAAGAGCTCGTGAACATCTCGGTGGGTGAACTGCTTGACGGAAAGGATATGCTTGCGGTGGTACGCCGGATGGGGGAGCAGATGGCTCAGGCCCAACGGAGCGTTTGGAGGACCGTGGATAGCAATGCCCTGAGGAGCAACAGCGCTGAGACCAAGGGGCTGCAGCTGTTCAGCCTGACGTGACGGACTTGTTATAAGGCTAGTAATATCGGGCCTGCGGGTGCCACTGGATATAGAACCCTTTCTCTCCGCCTGTGGGTGCGTTATAATGGCACTGGAAACATCGCGCCCGGACGGAGAGATGGTCAACTCGCCGTCTAAGAACGCCGTCTGTCCGTGAACGAGTACACGATGTATTGACCCATCGAAGATGCGTGACTCCGCAGGCGACCAACCCTTGGACTTCCTAGAAACACTGCTCTTGCGCGACTTCCGGCCAATGACGACTTCGATGTTTGTGAAAGCCTGATCAGCAAGACCGAAAATTTGTACCGGGTTGTCATGCAAACGACGCTGGATATCCTTGAGATTCAAACGCCCCTCTGATACCGCAGTCAACAAGAGAGGAAGAACATCCTCGACACCGCGGTATTGGTCAGCGCCTGTACCCACAGACTGAGCTAGGAAGTAGGGGACGGTGCCGGTGGAGAAGACATCGACAGTGTCCAACTTCGCCCAAATTGCCTTCTGGTCTTCAGCCGTAGGCAATGACGTTGCATCGGCGTAATCCTCCCTATTGAAGAACAGCGAGTAGACGGAGACATCACAGGTGACCTGGAGCTCCTTCGCTTTGCTGAGTGAAATGAGCAAGAGGTCGTCTTTGCGTTGAACGTCCGTTATATGGACTCTGCGATTATGAAGTCCCGCCAACAACAAGATTGGAGCTAGAGCGTTGCCTTTGGCGTTGGTGACAATCAGCTTGTTGGATGGCCACGCCGCGAAGTGCGCAGCCAAAGAGGCCATATCAGTAAAGTCTGCGGGAACGAAGAGCGACTTCGCATCGGCTTGCAGCTCGTCGTCGAGAAGGCCAGAGTTGGAGGGAGTCGCTGTCACACTAAGCGCGTAATTGCAGTATGACACTCGAGAGAAATTCGCCCGCACTTTGTCGAAAGTGGCTTGATCTCTGATCTCGGAATCCTTTCCGAACGGAAGCACAATAGTGGTGGAGAATCCCCCACTGATGGACGCTTTGGTGGCAGCGACCAGATCGGAGGACGAGTCTTCGAGTAGGCCGGGTACAAATGCGGAAACGTTAACAAGACCAGGAAGTGTATAGGTCTTGTGCGAGGTCTTGAAGTCGATAGGCGACACATCGAGAGGCAGTCGTCGAACTAGGGCTTCAAATAAGATCTTCGCGACTTTCACGTTGGTGATAAGCGGTACAGCGAAGTCGACGGCCATGCGACGTGTGCGGTACCCCTTACTGGCATAGCTAGCTGGTCGTCTGAAGTGGTTCTTTGAGGGCAGGTTGATATACATGTCAATGAGGTTGTTCGCCAGATGCTGGGTAAGAGAATATTCCGACTTCTGCATGTCATTGCTGTCCTCGGGAAGAGTTTCGAGGTACTACAAGGGGGTTAGTATGACAAATCTTTGACGCATATGGAGCGGCAACCATCACCTTGCAAGGAATGTTGTGCTCCGTCAGGAAATCAGCGGTTCCAGAAGTCGCAAATATTTGATATCCACAGGCATGCAACTTCTGCACCGATGGAAGGAGCTCGAGTTTCTCCTTGTACCCTCCGACTGAGAAAAGTATGTTCTTCTTCGGAAGTACGATTCCTGTCGAGATGAGCGCCTTGACATAGGCTTCATACTTATCTCGCCCGAAGCATGCAACTTCTCCAGTGGACGCCATCTCAACTCCGAGGACGGGGTCTGCTCCAGAAAGCCGAGAGAAACTGAACTGAGGGACTTTGACTCCTACGTAGTCCGGAGGAAGACCTGGATCCGGGTATGCCTCAACTGGGAGTCCTAGCATGACCTTCGTCGCAAGCTCGATTGCGTCTATTCCGGTAACTTTAGACACGAAGGGGAAGGAACGCGCTGCTCGGAGGTTGCATTCAATAACCTTAATCTCGTTATTCTTCGCAATGAACTGGATGTTGAAAGGCCCAGTAACATTGAGAGCATTACCAATCTTGGCGGTGGCCTCTTCAATCTGTCGTACCGTCTCAGGGTCCAAATCTTGGGGCGGGTGAATCAATGTCGCATCTCCTGAGTGCACCCCAGCATTTTCGACATGCTCCGAGATGTAGTGCATCACCATCTTTCCGTCTTTGGCGACTGCGTCCATTTCGATTTCCTTCGCGCCTTCAATGTACTTCGTGATGACGACCGGGTGTTCGCGAGAAACAGCGGTAGCCTGAGAAAGGTAGCCAGAAAGGTCGTTCGGGCCAAACACGACATTCATGGCTGCACCAGAGAGCACGTAAGACGGCCGAACCAGGACAGGATAGCCAACAGACTCGCAGAACACATGGGCTTCTTCGAAACTGGAGAGTTCCTTCCAGCGAGGCTGGTCGACACCGATCTCGTCAAGAAGGCGGGAGAACTTGTAGCGATTCTCCGCAGTGTCAATCATCTCAGGGGAGGTTCCGTATATCTTGACGTTCTGTCGATAGAGTGGGAGCGCGATATTGTTTGGGGTCTGGCCACCCATGGATATGATGACTCCTCGTGCACTTTCAGTGTCGTAGATGTCGAGAATGGTCTCCAAGCTGATGTTCTCGAAGTACAGACGGTCGGCCTCATCATAATCGGTACTGACAGTTTCAGGATTGTAGTTGACCATCACGGTGGGGAGCCCATTGTCGCGTAGCGTGCGAATTGCACGAACGGCGCACCAATCGAATTCGACCGAGGAGCCGATCCGATACACACCAGATCCAAGGACTATGACGCCTCTGTCCTCAAACGAAATGTCATGTTCTACCGCGTTATATGTCGTATAGAGGTAGTTGGTGAAGGCAGGGAATTCCGCGGCTACTGTGTCGATCTGCTTTACGAATGGGGTAATCGAATGCTCCAGACGAAGGCGACGGACAGCGAGCTCCGTAGAACCCATGCATGTCGCAAGCTGACGGTCTGAGAAACCTCGCTGTTTGGCCTGGCGAAGAGTTTGGGGGCTAATAGTAGAAACGTTGCACCGACTGGACAGCAGGTTAAGAGATGCGCCCGGCGTTAGACTGTACAGAGCACTCACGAGAGTGCCACTTCGGTCTTGAAAATCGTCTCAAGTTTAGTCAAAAACCATTTGTCGATATTAGTCATTTGCCAGATTTTGTCAACGGAGTAACCCCTATGGAAGGCCGTGGAGATGGCGAACATGCGTTTATCGGTGGGATTCTCCAACTCTTCGTCGATATCTTCCACAAAGTCGTTCTGATATCGAGATGTTATGAGAAAACAGCGACGAGTTAAATGCACTATTGGGAGATACCTTGGAGAAACCAGTAAACTGATCGTCGATGGCCCGAATAGCTTTCTGGATCGTCTCCTCGAAAGTTCGACCGATACTCATGACTTCTCCCACACTCTTCATGCTACTGCTCAGCAGCCTGCTCACGCGGTGGAACTTCTTCAAGTCCCAGCGAGGGATTTTGACGACAACGTAGTCCAAACTCGGCTCGAAGCATGCGCTGGTGACCTTGGTGACCGAATTCTTGATCTCGTTCAGAGGGATTCCCAAGCCAAGCTTAGCAGCGATGAAAGCCAGGGGATATCCGGTAGCCTTTGAGGCAAGAGCGGACGATCGTGACAGACGCGCATTGACCTGGAAGACACTTGCTCAGAACGAATGATCAATAACGATAGTTAGCTGAGCGCACCTCGATGATGCAATACTCTTTAGAGGTGGGGTTGAGGGCGTATTGGATGTTGCATTCCCCAACAACTCCAAGATGTCGGATAACATTGATTGCCGTAGTTCGGAGCATATTGTAGTCCGCATCCGAAAGAGTCTGCGAAGGCGCAACGACGATCGAGTCGCCTGTATGGATTCCCAGCGGATCGAAGTTCTAGTCGTACGCATTATTACGAGTATGCGGGTGAGAGCATAGGATGTCAGCTTACCTCCATGTTGCAAACCGTGATGCAATTATCCCGGCAATCCCTGACAACCTCGTACTCGATTTCCTTCCAGCCTTTCATACTCTTCTCAACGAGCACCTGTGGGCTGGTTGCAAAAGCTTTGCTGCAAAGCGCCTTAAGCTGTTCCTCATTCTGCGCGAACCCAGAGCCAAGCCCACCAAGTGCGTAAGCAGCTCGTACGATGACAGGATATCCAATGATGTTCGCAGCAGCGATAGCTTCTTCTTGGGTAGTCGCGGTGTCGGACTGTGCACAGCGCTCACCAATCTCCTCCATAGCCGACGCAAATAACTGCCTATCTTCCGTCATGATGACAGTATTGATCGGTGTACCCAGGACCTTGCAACCCAGGCCTTCGAACTCATCTTTCAGCTTGATCCCGACGTTCAACGCGGTCTGTCCACCGAAGGTCACATAGATGCCGTCGGGTTTCTCGTACTGAATGATCTTCCTGACGAACTCCGGTGTTACTGGCAGGAAGTAGACTTTGTCGGCGAGGCCTTTCGAAGTCGCGATAGTTGCAATGTTCGGATTGACCAAGATTGTGTAGATGCCCTCTTCCTTGAGCGCCTTGATCGCTTGAGAGCCGGAGTAGTCGAACTCGCCCGCCTGGCCGATGGACAATCCGCCCGAGCCAAGAATTAGAACCTTCTGCACGTCCGCGCGTGGTACACGTCTCTCGTTCTCCTCTTTGAGTCCGCCAGGCATCACAATGGGCACAAGAGAGCTCGTAGTCGTGCAGTCGAGGATATTCTGGATGAAAACGTCGAAGAGGAATTCCGTGTCTCGGGGACCAGGTGTAGACTCGGGATGGAACTGGACAGAAAAGAACGGCTTGTCAACGCAGTAAACGCCCTCATTACTTCCGTCATTCGCATTCCGGAACAGCTCCTTCCATCCTTCGGGAAGTGTTGCGGTGTCGACCTGGAAACCGTGGTTCTGACTCGTAATGTAGCACCTGCCGCTCAGCGCATCCGTGCACGGAATGTTGTGACCACGGTTACCATATTTCATCTTTGACGTTGACGCGCCAGCGGCGAGAGCCATGAGCTGGTGACCTAGACAAATACCAAAGATAGGTCGGTCGGCCCTTTTCATCGCCGTGGCCAACCTGTCGATAGTAGACTTGACCATTGTAGGGTCTCCCGGACCATTAGAGACGAACAGACCGTCGAAAGGCTCCTCAGACGCGGAGAGATAGTCATAATCCCACGGCACGACCTTGAGCTCGACTCCACGATGTGTGAAGCAACGTATCTGGTTATATTTCATACCGACGTCCACTGCCAATACCCGCAAAGGTCGCTGGGCCGTTGGATGCATGCGAGGTGCCACGACAGGCTTATAGGTGCGCGGAGTTTTTGTGGACACGACCGCGACTAGGTTATCCTCATTAGGATTATGGAAGGGAACATCGACGTATTCTTCTCTCCAGGATGCCGGAGAGACGATTTCATTCTTCTTGTCTGTCCTCCTCGCGAGCAGCTTTGCGAGCATCGAACCCTTCTCGCGAATGTTTTTCGTCAGAGCACGTGTGTCGACGCCATAGATCGCAGGGATACCACTCTCCTTGAGCCAAGTGCCGAGGGATGAACCTGCGAGGAAGTGGCTATAATCCTCCGAGTAGTAGCCGACTACCACAGCAGCGACATGGATGCGAGAGGACTCAAAGTCGTGAGGGATATCCTCCACATTTTCTGTCTTCGGACGAGGTGGGACTCCATAGTTTCCGATGAGAGGATATGTGAGGATGAGAATCTGGCCCTCGTAGGAAGGGTCCGTCAAAGACTCGGTATATCCCACCATACCTGCAGTCGCATTCCGTTAATGCACACAACGGCTGATACGACTTGCATACCAGTCTGAAATACGCATTCCCCAGATATGCTTTTGTTCTCTGCGCCAAAGCTGATTCCACGAAAAGCCGTTCCATCTGCAAGTTCGAGGACGGCGTCCGCGAGACCTCCGTCTTCAGTGGGTGGGGCTATGACGGGGGGCGCAGGGCCTGCCGGAATCCCGCTGGCGATACGCGAGAGAGAAGGGCGAGTGGACTCAGGGGTGAATAAGGTTGCCATTGTGAGTAATACCTCCTCTTCCCCTTCGCTCGCGTCAGTAAGGATTCGAGTGAAGAGGAAGAGGAAAAGAGAGAAAACTTACAAGACCGATCCTCAAAATACAGGACAGCACGTGATGGTGATGGCGATCAAGATCGTTGCATTTGCAATTCGCTATGTCATCGCTCGTAAAGGAGATCGGAGAATATTCGCGTTGAACGTTGAATTATGACATCCAACCAACAACGTTGGGAGCGACAACCTTGACTTATACCAAGCGAGTGCCTTACACTTCACAAAAGTCGAGACGATTATATTGGTGATCCCGCGTCAGAACCCTCAGTATAGTAACCAGATGTTTATTGTCATTTGTTCCCCGCCGATCGAACGGAAGAGACGAGGTTCTAACCTATCGCCCTTCTGCCGGATTTTGCGTCCCTGGGCCTTTAGCCTCTTGCAACCAATAGGAAGGCGCCCAGTGGTCCCGCATCGAACGTCAGAACTCCCCTCATCTCTAGGAGTATTACATAGGCAGCAGTAACGAGACAAAAGTAGCAAATAGACAGGAAATATACAGTAAGTGTCAGAAAAGACAGAAGAAAAACCCTAGAAAATACAACTATCAACGTGCAGCGAATATGAGGATATATTACGTCGGTAGCATTTATGATATACCGGATGTGTTCAAAGGATCTGTTGAATGACCCCGCGACTTTCAGCGGCGCGATAGAAGGCTGATACGGTAAGACGCACCTCCATTATCCAATAAAATCCCCCCCTATTGGTTAACATACGTGGTCCCAGTCGTCGTCCTCGCTATCCTCTCCACCGAAAAGAGATCCCTTCTCGCCGTCATCGCCGCCGAAGAGAGAACCTTCATCTGAGCAGTCGTCGTTTGTATCATCATCGCTTGAGTCATCGTCGCTCGAGCTCGAAGATGCTCGATTCAATGCGCCCTTCAACTGGCGCTCCAGTTCCTCGTCCTCCGGCGAGTCAGCAGGTTCCTTGTCTTCTGCCGGAGTAGGCGCGTCTTTCTCTATGCTGCTCAGTTCCTTCTCGAGCTGCTTCGCTAATTCTTCATTATCACCATCGTCTTTGGTTATACTGCCCAGCTCCTCCTCGAGCTGCTTCGCCAACTCTTCATTATCTTCTTCTTCTTCTTCCACCACGCTCTCAAGCTCCTTCTCAAGCTGCTTCGCTAACTCTTCATTATCGTCGTCGTCTTTCGGCATGCCGCTTAGTTCTTCCTCCAGCTGCCTCGCCAACTCTTCGTTATCGGCATCCTCTTGTTCGTATTTCCCTTCGTTCTCTTCCACGGTCGCGGGCTTCTTCGCATGTCTCACTGCCTTGCTAATATGCGTGATCTTCGTGCGGGATGCTGCATGAACCCGGACTTCAATCAGAAATATGTTATCAGGACGAGCAACAGCATTGACTGACCCTGAGCGGATGGATTAGTCGTTCGCTGAGTTGCGGGTTTTGTGGTAGCCGTCCTACTACGATTCGACTTCAGCGAAACAGTATTCCCAATAGGCTCGCTTGGGAGGATAGCAGTCGAGTTGTTCGTGTTCTGTGTAGCTTTCGTCTTCCTGCGTTTAGGCGCGACGATGTCTGCAGTTGTCTCTGGAATATGAGGGGGTGGTGGTATGGTCGGAGGAGCAGCTGAAGTGGGAATGCGCTTTCGCGGCTGGCTTGGTTTTCTGGCCTTCGTCTTTTTGCTCGGCTCTTCGACCGGTAAGGCGGTCTCGGAGGTGGCGGGGACATTGGTATTGATGACTTCTTCCTCAGCCCTCTTGCGCTTCAACGGAGGCGGTCCAAAGCGGGCTGCTTGGGGCAACCAGCCCCGTAATATATTTGCTCTAGTTTCTGTAGGCCATGCCTCACTAGGTGCTTTCGCTATCACTTTGCTCGTCTGTCTCGCGACTGCAACTCCCGGTGGACCTGCAGCAGGCTGAGAAACGTTAATAGGGACGCTGGCCAGCAACAGCCCCGGCAGGGGCAAGGGCTGGTGCTGGTCAGCAGTAGGTAAAGCCCTTTGAGAAGAAGACGCAGCAGGAACGCGCGAAGGAGAGACATCAGGAGAGATCAGATCGATGACTTCATGAACCACTCTCCCCGCTGGTTTGGATAGATTTGAGAACGTCGGAGTTTTGAAACCTGGGGCCAAAAGCCTCCTTGGAGAGAACGTAGACGTAGGCACATTTGGAAATGGCGTAGGCACTGTGGCTGTCGCTGTCGCTTCGTTGGCCACATGTGGAGTCGGACGGACGAGCGGGCCTAGTTTCGCAGAATTAAGTATCTCGTTGCGCGAGTATTCGAATATTTCTTTCAGATGAGCCGGAACGGTGGAGTCCTTCTTTCGCTTTGCGATCCAATCCATGAACTCGCCTCGAAGACCGTGTAAGTACGCTGGCAACCTATCCCATACCATTGAGCGTTGAGGCCCCTCACTTGTGGAGGCCACACTGTAGAGAAGGGGGTCGGTGGAGGGAGTGGCCAAGCACTACAAAGAAACACACCTAGCCAACGGTGCGGGCGTGGTCTTTGTCCTTCTGTACGAAGACATATTGCGAGGGAAATGTCTTCGATGAGGCTGAGAATGCAAGTTTCGGTGTGGGTAAGGTGGAAGGTGGAAGGTGGAAGGATTGGAAGTGAAAGAGTTGAACTTGTTTGTCAAAGGGCGTCACAGCCGTTTGGGGAGGCCAACTGTGAAAAGGAGCGCTGGAGGAGTTGGCCACAGCAACACTCGTGGGAAAGCACTCTCGACGGTAGAATGAGTCATCCTGGCCTCATTTGCACAAAGAGACTTTGAATAAACATACCAGCACATTTTAAAACCTCTCAGCAGCCATATCTTCCAAATAGTGCCACCACCGACTCTTCCGACTCCTCGCTGCTCGGTGAGAGACGAGGTCAATACGTACCAAGAGCGCACTTGAAGTATGGACCTTTTAGCTACAGCCGGCCATCCTTAGTGGCGGGAATGGTTGTTGCGCGATATGCAGCAGGGCCGAGAAATCTCAAATCTCAACCGCAGGTACTCCGTAAGGCGGCCATGGGCCACTGTTGGGTCAGACTGCTATGGCCGCTTCAGAAATGGTATCTTCGTCTTCCATCGCCACGAATAGAGAGCTGGTTGCCCTTGAAGCTGATACTTGAATGATATGGCCTTTCGCAGGACAAATACTTCCGCGGGAGGGTCGCACCGTAGGGCAAAAGCTTGGCATGCGCCACATTCCAGAGTTTAGCTAAGTAAATATCTTCGGTGCTGCCCTCTAAGATATCCTGGTCAACTTCTGGCATGCGTGTAAGTGTTGTGCGCGGCAGACGTGTATATGGACGTACAAAAGTTCCCCGTGCTCACTTATCTATCCCCTAAGCGTCGGCAGATCTGTTGAAAATTTATGTTAAGGATCGCTTTCGACGCCTCTTACGGCGAGATATAATCCGTATAGCATTTTCGGGACAAGGATAATATGTTTCGAGGAATATCAATCGTAAGGGAGGGCGGCCTGAAGGTCTTCGACGTGGGCCCAACGGTACGAGCGAATGAGATCAAAGACTGGACGGAGGGCGATTTAGAGGCTACACGAAGCTCCATGATTTATCTTGGCTCGAGAAAGGTACACTGGGAAAACCACAACGCGTAGGAGTTGTGCTCTCTGACGGCAGCCTCTTCCGTGAGGTTATCTAAAGAGGTGAGCAGCGAGTTTCCACTGTTACCTATATCGACACTCACCACAAATATCCACAGAGCGAATAGACATACATCCATCTTCGGGGATCCATTTGCACAGACGAACACTTGACGACTGCTCCGTGAACGGACGAACGCGCCAAGGAGTTGATGATGTCGATATTCCTGGTAACAGAGTGCACGTAGTCTGATTTGAATTCAGTGAAAAGAAGACTAACGTAGGTCAAAGTGTATCCCAGCTACCGCCTCTCTCCTCTATTCAGAACTACAACGTCAGCACCACACCGGGTGCTACATAGTTCGGAAATAGGAGCTCGCCCTGCCTAAGTGTAATTGCCTTAGGTGTTCGCCGTCATATTTGCGCCAGATTATCGTCCATACTGAAATGCAAAGTCCAGCTAAGCTACATACTTTCCATCTTGCTGAGTATATGGGCGAAGTGAGCACGGATGTCAGACTTCGACGCCCCCTATTGATAGAAATCACCCAAATATTTCCTTCTCATGCGCTCAACTGAGGTCAGAATATTATTTTCTGCAAATGAGAACCTTCAATAAAGATAATGAATGATGAATCTCATGTTCATGCTCACCAAGTATCTCATAGTGCACTGGAAACCGTTCCTACTTCATGAGGTGGCACTTGCATACTCGGTGGCAGAGGTCCCCACCTACCCCCGGAACAACCCAGTCGCTCAGTCTGCGACAGGCACATAAAGCTGAGTGCACACCACACCCTAATAGATGCATTGAAAGAGATTGCTCGTACTCCTTATACCGTAACCTCAGGCGCACATAGCCCCAGCTTGAAGACTGAGGAATCGAGGTCGTGAGCGACAAAGATTGCCATATTAGGCTAGTTCTCCCAACGGCGACCTTGGCCATTAACTCCAGTCTTTCAGCTTTGTCCACTGCTCTTTCCTAGCCCGCACCCTCCTGCAAGCATGAAGAACAAGAACAAGCAGACGAGGTTTCCCGTCGTACGTTTCACTTCAGTATGAGGAGCATGAGAGCGCATAACTCACGCATGGACCAGGCACGGATAAAGAGGATCATGCAGAAAGATGAGGAAGTCGGCAAAGTAGCACAGGCTACACCAGTGGTCATATGTATGCTTAACTATCTCAATGCGCTCCTCGATGGTTATATCTCCGTACTTATGCCTTCCGTTCGCAGCCAAAGCACTGGAGATGTTTCTAGGCATGATTGTCGAGGAGGCAAGTAGGGTCACCACGGACAGGGGATCGAAGAAGGTCGAAGCATATCATCTGTATGTTAATATCCTCCCCGCATCTGCATTCCCGCTAATTTAGGACGATTTCCGGTGCAGAAAACACGCTATTGATACTGTCGACGTCTTGGATTTCCTGAAGGAGATCGTGGAAGCCGTACCTGACCCGTCTGCCGGTGGTACTATTGACTTGGCAGCTGAAGCCGCAGAGAAAGCCGCAGCGAAGAAGAGGGCCAGTCGTCGGAAGCCAGTTGGAGACGGCGAGGAAGGATCAGCACCGGCTGCTCCTCGTAGAAGACGCAAAAAGGAGGACGGTGATGCTGCGCCAAGCAAACCACGATCAAGAGCAAGGCCGAAGCCTGCCGCGGAGGAAGAAATGGACCAGGAAGACGATGAGCCTGAGCCGGAGGAAGGAGACGGAGACGTTGGGTATGCTGCAGGCAGCAGAGCCCAGGACGAGGACGACGATTGGGAAGGATGAGCAACGCTATGTATTTACAGACATACATACATGCGTTCAGAGCAGCGACCGAGTCAGTGGTTTGTATGGTTGAACTTATAGTTTTGATGTACAATGTATTACAATTTGTTTTATGTGACGGATGTTCGAAAATTAGTGCATATCAGACTAATTCTATTTCATCGCGCAGAAGGAGTTGCTGTACCACTTCGTACGGCGTGAGCGATATCTGCCCCTTCTCCAGGTCCAGTGTTGTGCCACTGATATATCCAATTGGTCAGTTGGAAGAGAACTCATGTAAATAGATATTCACGCACTCTGGTAATCGCACAGGAGGGCAATCTTGTCGTGCGTGAGCAAATACAGCACGTTTCAGATCTGGCCTTGAAACTGGAGCGTGTGATATCAGAACTGGTAGAAGAGGGCGAGTTGACACCAGAACGACGTACCCATAGGGGGCATGAAAGGCACTTCGTCATCCAAGGATCGCTGCTCTTCCGGTAGACTTAGCAGCACCGAATTTGTAAAGTGAGTATCCACAAGGGCTGCGTATCTTCAGACAGGACGCAGACATGAGCCGGGAAGAAAGCCTGAAAGGGTTGGCGTACCTTTGAGCGTGCTCAAGCTCTCCCTTCGATAGTCTCTCGTGTATAGTTTCCGTGAGAGTAATATATCTCGCGTACTTCTCAATCTGACAATGCTTTCTCAGCCCTTATGTCGAACGTGCCCACCACCACGCAAGATACCGCGCACCTTATGTAGACGTGTTCTCATGTATGACCGAATGACAAACTTGACGCGTTCTATCTCGGTCTGCACAAGCATAATCCGAAAATGTTCGTCTTCCGAAGAGTCAGGGTCTGCGCGAAGGAGTTGGACATCATCTGACTACAGAAACTGAGCATCCTCAGCTTCGCGTATACGTTGGGCAGCACTCAGAAAATACGAGGCGAATCCTCACCTGTTTCCTGATATGATCTAATAGTCGACCCAGAAGCATCTCCTGTCCCGGAAGGATATCCGGCGCGTGCCTCTCATTCATCCAGTATCGTATGAGCTTCTGTAAGGCGGTCTCCTCTGAAACATCTTGTGGCACAATTGCTGGTGCAGCGCGTGCATTGCCCCAGAAGTCGTCGTCGGGAGCGTTCGCGACGCGGTCCAAGAAAGATGGTCCTGCAGCAGGGCCGTCGAAGTTGTCGTCGAAGTCTCCCCAGCCTGAGTCCATTATGACAATGCAGGAGTCGCGTACTGAAAGACGAGATTCAAACGAGATTTGGTCCTCTTTATGGGCGCTCGGTATGTATACGCGTGTGAACTACCCATCATCGTTGCCCTCCGAGGATTCTCCATAGAGCAGGCACTGTGTTCCCCCAACTCAGCATCGGACATCCATCCACGAAACTCATGACCTATTTACCTAATATTAAGGGAGTCTAGAGGATAAAACTGGGGGCTTGGACGCTCTCTTTCATCTCCTTCCTCATCACAATGTCTCTCACCCTTGAGGCTGTATCCCGCGACCCACTGACAACCGCGACGGCGCCGCCACCGTTCGCCGGTGAGTCTGCAATAGCGGACCGTCTGCAGATATACAACGCCAGTACCGGGACCCTTTCTATACGCGCTTTGCAAGAAGGCTCCTCCACTACCACACGAATAGTGAGAACGGGAACGTTGCGATTTGAAGAGGTCGTGTTGCCCACCCTCAACTACTCGAAATTGCTAGATAATAACGTCGAACGAATCCCACAGCCCCCTGTAGAATCATATGTTCCGAGTACTAATGAGAAAGCTGCAAGATGGGGTGCTCTGCTGCAGTTTGCCACGGTTTGCTGGTGTGTCTTCTCCATCGGATGGAACGATGGTACCACCGGTCCACTATTACCCAGGATTCAATCCAATTATAACGTACGTCGCCTTGATATCTACAGCGCTGCTCACATTAAGCTTTATTGGCATAGGTCGGTTATGCTGTGGTATCCCTGATTTTTGTTCTTAGCTTTGTGGTAAGTACAGTTTTTTCTCACTTGATGCCTCAGAGAATTGAAACAATTACGAGCAGGGGTTCATTGTAGGCGCATTGTTGAACGTGCACCTTGTTGATAGAATAGGGTTTGGAAAAGTGAGCTGTTCTAACCGATAGCTTATCAGTATACGATGTTCATATAGCCGTCCCAGGCAATGGTTCTAGGTCTGTCTCTCCCTTTACTTCTAGTCTGCCGTTAGTCCCTCATGCATGTTCCGTGTTTTCAGGTGCTGTTACTCAAGTAATCGGATATGCCATCCAATCATTTGCACCGCCGTTTCCGGTATTTATACTCGCCTTCGCTATAAATGGCGTCGGCATTGCCTTGCAGGTGACAATCATCGAGGTAGCATCCTAACATAGTGCAAATGACGAATGGGCGTTAGGATGCTGGCGCAAATGCGTACGTTGCAAGTATCAAAGATAACTCTAAAACAAAGATGAGTATATTACACTCTATATACGGTACGCTTCCCAGGCTTTCGTACTATATCCGCCATCTTTGACATCGCGACGCAAGGTACCGGAGCATTCTTGTCTCCTTTATCAGCCACGGAATTCTCCCATAACAAGCACTGGGCTCTCCAGTATCTCACGGCGTTGGGGATCTCTCTGGTCAATATCGTGCTTCTCATCACTGTCTTCCGGTTCAAACGGCAAGAAGGTGCGTACTAATTTGTTGCCATCCCACTAACACGATAGTGACTCACATGGCTCGGCTCAGTGGCTCTCGCTGAGGTTGGACAAGCCAGGACAGAAACTGTCACAGCCAACAACGATGAAAACAAGTACCGCCAGATCTTCAGGCTGCGCGAAGTCCACTATCTCGCATTCTTTCTGTTAATTTATGTCGGAGTCGCAGTCACCATTGGAGGTACGTGAGATGCGCCTAGACGAGACTATGCAGCCCGATGACAATTCAATGTGAAGGATGGTCGGTCACCTACATAATCACTGTACGCGGTGGTGGGCCTAACTCCGGGTACATCTCGTCCGGATTCTTCGGTGGTACGTATCCTTGTCACCGCGGCCGCCTCTCGTCTCCCACCTCATCGGAATCTTCTCAGGCGTCGCTTTCGGTCGTCTTGCACTACTATGGGTGACCAAGAAGGTACGCATTCATACTGCCTCTATCCCAAGTGTAAACTGTCCTCACCACTACCTCATTAGCTCGGTGACCGGCTTGCGCTTTTCACATATATTCTTATAGCAATCGGGTATGTATGCAATCCCAGCCCACCACCACGTTCTGCTGACTTACGTATACATAGCCTGCAACTGGTAGTCTGGCTTGTTCCCTCGCTTATAGGAGATGCAGTTGCAGTATCACTAGTAGGCTTCGTCCTTGGCCCTCTGTATCCGGTGGTGATCAGCCACGCCGGCAAGATACTCCCACACTGGCTCTTCGCAGGAGCCGTCGGCTGGATCGCCGGGTTCGGACAGGCGGGGTCTGCATTTGTCCCGCTCATCACTGGAGCGATAGCTTCGAGGGAAGGCATCGCAGCGCTGCAGCCAATGTAGGTGTCTCCCTCCGTCTGCAGAACTCGTCTTGAACACTGATGCGCACTGATTTGCAGCATGTTAGCCATGATGAGCCTCATGTTTGGGCTGTGGCTGCTTATACCCAGGACTGCTCGACGAGTGGAATGAGAAGGGGAAATCTGGGGACACCAACCACCTAGCATATGTGCGAATTAAACTAAATGGTCTGAATATAAAATAGAACATGAGTATAGCTATGTCAATGCGCTGCCTCAAATGCTTGAAGAAATGCCACAGGATCCTAACTCTGCATCTCGTGAAGAACCTGCTTAGCGTCCACTGGTTTTGTGGAGGGCGGGTATGGGTCATACCCCGTGGACAGGATCAATGAGAGTCTGAGAGGGCGGAGTTAATGGAAGCGAGGAGGGTACTGTACTCAGTATTGACGGGAGAACAACAACACTGACAGCAAAGACTCAGACTGATGGGAGAACTCAGTCTACATGCAGCCCATGTCAGCATCCATAGTGGCTCGTAAAACACTCTGTGCTGCTCATGTACTAGGTGTCCTATATTTATTGAGAATGACACTGCACTCCATGAGATATAGCTACTGTGTAGTGTGCAACCTGAAGGTTTTCGAGGGAGCGCGCGACGGGTTTCTTCGGTTGAAGGCAAACGCGCGATGGCGTTTCCATAGATTTGCACAGCAAAGGCGGGGGCGGGAGCGGCAAACACAAATAAACAAAAAAGGCGCAGTAGTGCCGGTGAGCGCACAGCTCGCAACGTCAATCGCTATTCCCTAATAAGGAGTGATCACTCAAGACCCTGTAAACGGAGAAAAAAAAATTCAAAAAAAAAAAAGAACGCCAACATGCTATGCGGAGATAGTCTATCATAGTAACGACGACAATCATGGGCGTTAAATGCTGGACGCCTAGGGATATACCATCGTCCGAGATGGGACGCCAGTCTCTCGGGGATAACCTGGTCAGTGGCGGTGGTATTCTGGTAGACGCAGTGGCAGCCTTCCAAGGACTGGCTGTGCCCGTAGCGCTGCTGCGGGACTGGGGCGGCGGGCGTAGGCTGTTGGTGCGCGACGGAAGGGTCGCTCTTGGTGGCACGCTGTGTTTGCAGGATGTTCACCAGAGTCTGCTCATGTTGTGCGCTCGATTGTCTGTCGACCACCGCTCAGAAACCTGGTGCACTTCGATAAATGATGCACAAAATACGCACATGAGAGTCGACGCCGCCATGGTGTACAATACACCTCGAAGAGCTGCGAGCTGAGAGGAGAGCTCTTTCACGTCGTCGCCGCTGATCTTCTTCCACAACCACACCCGCTTCTTTACTCTGACCGTCCCAGATGGGCTCTTCATCTGCACCTCCTCCAAAAATTTCTCGATCTCCTTGAGATGGCGGCGAACAAGACTGTCAAGCTCCCCCACCCGGGCTCCCTCTTCCGCTATACCGTCCAAACTTCGCGAGTGATGTGTACCGAGGTCGAGCAGCAGTGTCTCCACGGCTGCGGCCTCGATTTCCAAGAGCTTTATCGCCTCCGGCGCCTTTTTCCAATCGCCAATCAACTCCTTGAGCAACTTCACAACCTTGACTGCGTCTTCGATGGTGCTGAGAGAGATCATTGCGAGTAGGGAATACGAACAGCGACGAGATGTGATGTATAGGGATACAAAGACGAGAAGAGTGGGACTCGCACCTCGACCCCAGTGCGCAGAGAAGCATCTGAGCAGGCTATGCTATGAGGATTCCTACTACCGCAAGCCAACTATGAGACTCTGTACAACGGCGTCTGCTCAGCGGTACCTGTACTCGTGCGAATTTTCATGCTTCATGTCATATACCAACGGCCAGTTCTGAACAGAATGCATCTCCTATGGTTTGGCTGCATGTGGTCTGATGAGCATCTGAACGTAAGAGGTTAGGTATACGACGTACGGGTAGACATTCTAGCTGAATC
Organism: Trametopsis cervina; assembly: GCA_022385755.1. Taxonomy (NCBI): domain Eukaryota; kingdom Fungi; phylum Basidiomycota; class Agaricomycetes; order Polyporales; family Irpicaceae; genus Trametopsis; species Trametopsis cervina. Next base: position 109,975 of record MU278381.1, on the reverse strand, counting down.
CTCCTGTGACAAACGATTGACGTATGTTTCCGACTACGTGACTATCTGTAACTTCGTTAGTCGGCTTCTATGTCAACGGTGCACAGCATAAACCGTGGTCTACGGTTAAATACTAGAGGCCTCCGCCGGTGTCTCTTGTTGGCCCCATAGCATGTGTTCACTAGAGAGCGAGAGTCTCCACAGACGATCCTGTATTCACGTGTGGTATGTAAAGACACATTAGAATGGAACATGGTTTTTATAGCGCGAGAACTGTCTAGGAGAAACTGGCGTGATAGTCAGGGCTGATGTTCGCTAACGTCAATATGGCAGGAAACGCACCCAAGGACGCAAACTCTATCGCTTCAAGCATTGTTCTGTGTGACGAATGCACAGGAGTATCTGCTGTAACTTCCTACCCCCATGCATGTACAACCGATTATCCACAAAATTCTTGGCAAAGCGGGCAGGGATTGATTGACGTAGTCCAAAGTAGAAGTTTTGGAAGCTGGACTGGCCATCGTGTGTGTTATCCACCGAGAAGGTGTGTTCTTCTGACCCTTTGACGACGTCCAGAAGGTCCTTTTCGTTGCCTAGATAATCATGGACATGGCAGTATTTGATTACTCCGAGATTGGCACGCATACAGCGACATCGTTATCCAGAGACCGAGACGCATTGTGGCTGTTGGCCAACAGAGTACGTGAAGCAGGCGGAGCCCCAAGCCCCTCATTCATAAGATTACCGACGGATGTAAGTCCAAGCTTGAGAACAACGGAGTACATTCCTAGAGCCATGGATGGTGATACAGCAACGAAAGAGGACGATTCCGGCGCTGCCTGTGTTGTGGTTCGGGTGTCGGCCTTGCAATACTCACTGGAAAGACGTAAGGAAATTCTTTTGAACCCTCGCTCGGTACTCCGATGTGCTGAACCCTTTTTGTTAGTAAACGTCACTGTGAGGGTAATCGATGCATAGACAGATGCGCTCTGCGATTCAAAACGGTACAAGAGTTCAGTCGGCAAGTGAGCACGTCGCATCAGGCAGAAACCAGGTGCTCACAGTCGATAACAGCCAAACCCAGCGCTGGAAGAGCTGGTACACTTGTTGATTAAGCAAGATTTGGCAGTGACAGTCGCTAACACTCACATGGTAGAGTTAGTAACTACGGTTTGAAAACGGGGACGCACCGAGAGACGGGCATATAGAGCAGTCTGCATCAGGGTCAAACACTGACGATGACGCAGTGGACGAAGGGAAGGTGAGAAGCATACATGCATACACCCAAGTCTGCAGCGCTTCCATGGCCCGCTACACATTTGCAGTAGCCTCCAAGGCAACAGTGGCCACTAAGGAACCCGCAGTCGACCATTTCTCTACGCAAAGAGATGCGCTATCCTCCAATCTAGAGTGGAAGCTCGAGGGGTGTGTACAATGAGGATCGTACATCCTCTCAATTCACGGAGTGAATGTAAGTGAAGCTATGGGGCGTATGAACCTCGCCGATGTGGGTATGTCCTGGCCTGTATCGGGTGTGAGATGAGGAAACTTTGCAAGACGGGCCATGTTACGTGAGGTGGAGTTCATCAAAGCACGAGCATTTCTTTCCGTTTGGCATCCAGTCGAGGGGCAAAACCGAACGTACTGTAGAGCAACGCGAGAAGGAAAAGGACGAGAGGCAATTCGTGGTCGTAGCATGCGCGCCAGGGAAATGAACACGTGACGCTCAAGAGCTTCGAGCGAGGCAGAGAGATTTTCGGACACCTGTATCGTCCTAACAGCATATATGCGAATTATATACGAAACGGTATGAGTAATAAAGTAGAACATGAGTATAGTATAGTCTATCATCAATGTGCTATCTCCAACGCCTGAAGAGACGCCATAGGATCCTGCCTCTGCATCTCTCTCAGAACCTGCTGAAACCTCAACGCCCACCACCCCCTCTCTTCTCGCTCCCTATCATGATCCGTGGACGGGTCCGCTGTCCCAGCCCGTCCGGTGTCTGCCATCTGGATAGACGGGCTTTTCGGGAGGGGTAAGCCGGTGCTCAGGATTGCCATGACGCTCCGTTGCGTGTCTTGCTCCAGATCGAGGTGGGCACCGTGAGGCAGGTATTGTCCTGAATGAGACGGGAATGAGAGAGAGCGGAGCGTGTATGCGTGGCATCGTCTGAAAGCATTCGTGGCGGTCGCACGCTCTGAGTCTGTGAGCCGGGTCGGGGGAGAAAGGTCGACGACGATTACGCTGCGTTCGTGTGGTATCATCCCGGACTGGAGGTCGTGCTGGTTCAGTGGCAGTAGTTCCAGCTTGAAATGATCGTCTGCGTATACAGCCTATTCAATAAAAAGCGCGATGGCATTGAGCTACGAGACACATACCTGACTCCGTGTGGGGCGAAATGACCCTCAGTACCCGCGCCGTACCAACATCCGGGATAAGCTTCCACTGTGCGCCGCTTGCCCTTTGCCTCGTCAACGTCCGTCCAATCATAACAACATCAGTAAACACGAAGACCCGTGTCGAAACAGGTTTCGACGTCGGGGCATCCTCTGACGCGGAGCCTCGATATCTGTCTGTATCTTCAGGACAGGGGGACACAACTATTGCCGGAGTGGCGTATGGTCCAGCGCGGTTTCCCCCAGGAGACAAGACAGCCGACGACGCCTGTTTGGACGAGCTTCCCGATCGTGAATGCTGTTCTAGAGTTTGACAGGTCAGATCTCCGTGCCAGAGCAGCCGACGTTCACGTGTAGCGAGCTGAACAGAGGGTAATAGTCCTTCAATCTTTGTGGAGATATGCTTCACGTAGTCGTACTCCTCTTCGCGCAGTTTTACCTCCCAAAGAACATGGATGATCATCCGTGTAGAATGATACAGTGAAAAGGCGGAAAGATGATCGGGATGCTCGGTAGGCGTGAGTTCCCACAGATGCTACGAAGAACAATGAGGTTCGCAGATGCAAAAACCCGAGGGATACTCACCTCGAACGTGTCGAGCGACGTCGATAGATACGACACAGGTTGCTCAAGAAGGTCAGTCAACGTCCACCCCTCACACTCCTTGCGTTTCTGCTGCATCTTGACAAACTCCCCAAACTGATCGTTGGCCGCCGCGACATGCTGCGAGATCATGCCCCTCACTTGCTCATATCTCACCAAATACGGCTGATAGACCTCCAGCTTCGGTACGAACGCCTGCAGCGGTTTCGCGAACTGCAGGACGACAGTCCCAGATTCCCAGGGTGCGACGACGTTCGTGAGCGTCTCAGCAATCGCGCTATGTAGGTTGATTATGTCTTCCAACCAGTCGAACAGGCGTCCGACGGCGGTCGGTACACCAGGGATCCAAGTTTTGCTGTGCTGCCGACGCAGAGGCAAGACGAACACGCGCAGAGTAGCTTTCAGACGGTACAAGAGCTGTTGCTGAGAACGGAAGTAGCGGAAGATGATCTCTTGACGTTCCATTTCGGTGGGTCCGTGTACACTGAGTAGCCTGTCGTAGACTTTCGGCCGCATAGTCGAGCGCCAGGTATCGGAGCTTTGTGGAACAGGTGTATCCTCGTGATGTTGCTCAATTTCAGGCTCGGGTTCGTATACAGATGGTGCACTCGAGCTTTCCACAATCGATTTCGGCCTCGACGAAGACGCTTGCGCATTTTGAGGCTGATAACGCTCCGGCGGTGCCTCCTCACGTCGCTCAGGCAAGTACTGTCGCCCAGACCTAGACCGCACGTCGTCCCGTTTAGCATCAGCGCGAGCCCCAGGAGTCCCAGACAGCTTGTCGAACAGAGCAGTAGCAGCCACACTCAGAATTTCACGGTTGCCTTCAGAAGATACCAAGTCGTCGCCAGTCACAGTAGAGATCTCAGTATCGCTAGTAGTCCGAGCAAATTCCTGCCTCGGGTGTTGTTCGTGCGCGTCTTGTGCGTCTTCACGGTCGATCCCTCCATAGGACAGCGATGCAGGGATACCGAAGGCCTCTCGTTCGCGGGCGGCGGAGTCTCTTCGTTTTGCATTCGGACGTTGGTCAGTTCCAGAGTCTCGCTTTTGCACAGAGTTCCGGTTGGACCTCGACGAGCCTTGCCGTGGTGTAGCCTTCGACTGGTCCATGCTCATGCTCATCCGGTGTCGCGACTTTGTCTGCTTTGAAGACCGAGGAGGCTCTGGATTTTGCTCCTGCCGTTGCGCCGACCGTCCGGGCCCAGGCTGGCGCAATGCAGACTTGGCGGCTCCAGGAGGGAGCGAACTCGAGCGTCGGTTGTGTCCAGCTTCCCTCTGCTGAGAATTAGAGTGATTCCGAGTGTTTTGATCTGTCCTTCGAGTGTCATAATACTCCTCTCTGTCGTTGGCCCTATTTCCTGTGTATCCATGTTGGTCGTACGCTCGTTGAGTACGGTTATCATCTTCCAACTCCATTGATGGTGTAGCGACCACAGCCCCAATCTCGGAGTGACTATCATCTTCATCCTGGACGGCTGCATCATTATCACCTGAAAGATCGCCGTATTCATGTTGAAGGCCGTTTACGAGCCCTACGAGTGCTTCTCGTCGCCGCCGACCTTCGGATAGCCCAGAGCTTCTCTTGTAGTCTCTTTCGTCCGCTTGAGGATGGCTATATGCGTTGGTGTGCTGTTGTGGATACTCTTCGCGACGGCCACGGTCATAGCCAGGATCTGGATATGCCTCGAATCCCCTATCACGCGTAGCGTCCGGAGGCGGATTGTCCGAATCAAAACGAAGACCCAACCCTACAGACGCTCTGTCTTTCCTTGACTTGTGTCTTCGATGGCGACGCGAATCCGAAGAGACGACAGCAGGGTCATCCCTTCGTGTCATCTCAGACCTCGACCTGTCTTCACCTCGTTCCGTAGATCGCGCACTCGCATAGCGATTCGACCGAGGTGATGGTTGTCGCCGTTCACGCAGTCCGGCATGCTCGGCGTCACTCTCCGAAGAGCTTGGAAAGATTTCAGCGTTCGCAACTACCAACCTCCCACCACCTAACGATCGATTGTATTCGTGTTCCAGTTCCGATCCGCTGTCAGTAGTGGAATGGGTTTGAGCGACGCTGGGACGATACGAAGCTGGAGTCCGTGTCGATTGATATGGGCTGTCAACCTGACGTGCTCGAGGAGTTGTCGAGCGGGTGTCAGGATTGGGTGTGGGATATGGAGAACTGGGTGTAGGCAGCTTGGACGGTGATCGCAAGTTCGGAGATCGCAGTTTGCTATTCTGTTAGTTCAAATTGAGCATTACTGCGACTTAGTGTATGCGCAGAAAGAGGTACTGACAGGTGAGGGAGCTGATAGAGCGTCACCCTTGGGTATTTTCGAGGGTCTTCCTGGGGATCTTCCTGGAAGAGGTGACACGGGGACAGAAACCGAAGCCGGGGAGAGCACGGCTGCATTACGAGCAGTGGTAGGAAGTTTCGACGACGACCGCGTAGAAGGGGTCTGGCTTTCTAGGCGAGGTGTATGATATGTTGAAGAGGGAGCTTGCTTCCATATTGCCGGACTGTTTGGGATAGCAGGCGAGGAAGGGTTCGACGTTGGATATTTGTGCAAGACTGAAGACATGGCAGATGCGTAGGGGGAGGACGGTATCGATGATTGACCAGTACGCTGAGTCCCGCGAACGTCTGAGGGCCCGGACCGAGCAGCGCGGGGCGTAGGCGGAGGACCATCTTGAAAAGACCTATTCTCCTGGTATTTTTGAGCGGAATCTTCGTGTTCTGGACGATGAGGATGGGTCATCCGGTCGATTGTATCTCGCAAAGAGGGTAACAGCTGTGTTTCCAGAAAGGGCAGCTCTGCCATCTGGCTTTTCCTGCGGTCTTGTGTGTTCGGTGCCTTCTCATTTCGTTGAGACTTCGTTCGCGAGAAAGATCTGGAGAACGAATTTGAACGACGGCTGCCGGGTTCCGGTTCTTGATCCTCAGTTCCAGCGGTAGGGTAGCACAGAGGAGCCCCGTTGTGATTATGGCCAGCAGAGTTTAGCTCGGGATTTGGCATAGACGAACCAGGTTTCGGCGAGTATTGCAGCCCAGCTGCAGCAGCGTAGAAAGATGGCGGTTGGAAGTTGCCCGTTCGAGAGAATGTAGCAGCACTAGACGCAGGAGCCGGACGACGAGAAGAACCATATGCAGACATGAGACGAGAGACAGCCTTGCAGCGGCACAGAACTAGCCAGAGTCACAGTAGAGAATGTCGATGAACCAAGGCCGAACGAACGACGCGCGAAAGCAGTGGACGAAGAGCCTCCAGAACGCGTTCGGTCGCTCTCTTCGCCTTGAGCGCTTGAAAGGTCACTACTGTCACATCGTCACAGTATTGCCACGTGGACGCCACCAGCAAGTTTTGCAGAGCATTTCGAGTGCCTTTGCTTCCGCTGACCCAGCGCCTCGACATCCCTGCCAATGCAGTGCTGAATCAGAGTCCACTTGAATGCTTCACTTAGAATCACATAATATTGACCATGGGATATCACAAAACTTGAACCAAAATGGGGCGCGCAGGATGCAATTAGCATTTGACGGCAAGCTTGAACGATCGCATCTCCTTCTGCTGCGATGGTATCTTCCGAAAACCACATGCAGGGTCCAGCCTGGGAGTGCTTTCTACACCTATAGCCAACCGCTTGCCCGCCCGCCAGCTCGACACTCTCCTGTGGGTATGCTGCGCAGACGACGTGTGTGGCCAAGTGCTCACTCTGACCTGTGCGATCAAAGCGTCGAGTGATCGCAGAGCGTACTGCCGGGTGTGATTCCCGATTAGGCAGAACTGGTAACTTGTAATTTTTCGGAAGCAGATGCTTGCGGTGACTCCCACCTGAATTAAAGAAAAATTCGCATTCACAAATTGCGCTAAGATCTTCCGAGTCTGACATGAGCCACGCAGCCCATCATAAGTCCGTGGCGTAGAGCGTGCCGACGTTGGAAGTTCTTATCATCGGCCTGATAAGCCATTAGCAACGGGCGCATAAAGGGTGCCAAACATCCCGCTCCTCCGGCTTGGACTCGTACGACCACCATGGTCCAGCTAATCCACAGAATCAACGCTACTGTATGTTGTCGTCCCCTCTGACGTTCTCCGAGACGCACTGAGATGCTGCATTACAGGTCGCTGATTCGTTCGCCGGAAGATGGTTCCGACTGGAGGGTTCGGGTCATCCGCGACAGCGAGTTGGTTCGCGTTTCCTGGTGCGTCGTGTGCAAGTTTCCCTATGATGTTGGTTGCTAAAGACCTGCGTTATTCCGTTCCACAGACTGAAATTCGTGCTGGTCTCACAACATGGGTGCGTTCTCTCTGTCTTATAGCGCCCATTCCACTCACTCTACAATATAGGCCGCCATGGCGTACATCGTGAGCGCAACTCTTCCCGGTGCTGACCGAGCACACCTGAACGCGTCCCACCCCAGATCTCGGTCAACGCCTCCATTATTTCTGACACCGGAGGCACATGTGTCTGCCCAACGAATGACGGGTGTGCGACAGATCCCACCTACGCCCTGTGCGTAGATGAGGTCCGCCGAGACCTTATCACAACGACAGCGGCTGTGGCTGCGTTGGCGTCGTTCCTGATGGGCCTCCTCGCGAACCTGCCAGTCGGCATGGCGCCGGGCCTGGGATTGAATGCGTATGTAAGTGCCTGAATGTTTGTAGCGCGCCTGATAATGCTCTGACATCAGCCTATCGTGTTAACTAGTTCACATACTCCGTTGTTGGGTAAGTGCAATATCCTTTGATATCCGTAGTCTCTGCTTACACGACCATATGCTAGTTTCCACGGAACGGGCATCATCACCTATCGCGAGGCCCTCGCAGCTGTCTTTTTGGAGGGGTAAGTGGCATCACGGATACACTGCAGAAATGCACGTTTCTTACAGTGGAACAGGTGGATATTCTTCATCCTGTCATTACTGGGCCTGCGTCAATGGCTTGCAAGGATCATGCCTCAGTCGCTTGTGCTGTCAGTTGGCGCTGGCATTGGCTTGTTCATTGCGTGAGTAGCATGTGGACTGGACTTCTCGTCCGTGCTAACAACCCCATCCGTGCAAATTAGCTTCATTGGACTGTGTGAGTCCTTCACACGTTATTTATATCTGCATCCGCTCATCGTGATCTTTCAGCGAGTGGCGGTCTCGGCGTCGTGGGCGGAGATACAGTCAACTTGGTTGGACTCGGTGGATGCAAACCGCAATGTATGCACCATTTCTTCTTCTCCGATAGAATCACATGAAGCTGATTTCTTGCAGACTTTGTTAGTGATGATCTTGCGAACTACTGCGCCAGTCACGTATTGCAAAGTCCTACCATGTGGCTCGGAATCTTCGTCGGCGGGTGCGTCTCTGAGTTTCCAAAATTATCGCTTGTGCTTTCATGGCTAAATGCCTTCCTCCAGGGTCTTCACCGTGTTCCTGATGCTATACCGAGTAAAGGGCGCTATCCTTATCGGCATCTTTTTGACGTCAATTATCTCATGGCCACGACCGACCGCTGTGACGTTCTTCCCGCATACGCCCGCAGGCGACGAAGCGTTCGACTTCTTCAAGCAAGTGGTCACCTTCAGGCCCTTGAAGCTCGTCGGCAATGCTATCGACTACAACTATAGGTGAGAACGACTGGTCCCAGCCTTCTCTATACACAATGCTCAACATTTTAACGCAGCAACGGCCGTGTCTGGTATGCACTGATCACGTTCCTTTACGTCGATATCCTCGGTGAGCCATAAACCATTCAATCTTACGCAACTCGCTCACCACCCCCGTAGACACCACCGGTACGCTATACTCCATGGCCAAGTTCGCCGGTCTCCGCGACCCCGTCACACTCGACTTCGAGAACTCCACCATCGCATACTGCGTCGACGCATTCAGCATCAGCATGGGTGCGCTCATGGGCACGTCCCCCGTCACCGCCTTCATCGAGAGCGCCACCGGTATATCCGAGGGCGGCAAGACGGGCATAACAGCGATGGTCACCGGCCTCGCGTTCTTCGTCTCCGTCTTCTTCTCCCCGATCTTCGCTTCGATCCCGTCGTGGGCGACTGGGGGTGCGCTCGTTATTGTCGGTTCTTTGATGATCAGAAAGTGGGTGTTTGCACACTGGCTTCGCTCGGTTATGGCTGTTTGCTGATAGGGGTGGGTGTGTAGTGTACGGGATATCAACTGGGACTATGTGGGCGATGCCGTACCGGCGTTCTTGACCCTCATAATCATCCCTCTGACCTACAAGTAAGCACCACCATGAGCCCATTAACCTTTCGTTCCGTTTGCTCAACTCTCGCTTATAGCATCGCATACGGTGTCATCGCCGGTATCGTGTCATACGTGCTCATCAACAGCGTCGCGTACGCACTCCGCCGACTCTCGAATGACCGGATCATTCCTCCCAATTACGATGAGGCCGAACCATGGGTTATTCCCCCAGGGAGCATCGTCCCTACCTGGATGTACGTTGTTTCTGGTGTTTTCTGCCGCATATATGCTGATAATACGTCGCCTAGGCTCTGGGTCGCTGATCGCACGGGCTTGTACCGACCCGAACCAGTCGTCGGAGATGTGCACATGGATCCTATCCGCGGCTCCGCTGAGACAGGCAGCCTCGAGCAGGAAGACAAGCAGCTCGCAGACCAGCATCATCTTGCTGTCCCTATGGAACAAAAATTGTGATTGCAATGAACCACCATATCAGGTTCCTGCACCCACCCACTTGTGGCACTCATCTAATCAGCTATCTACTCCTACATCCTTGGTCATATTATCTCTCTCATTTGTGACTTATCCTTATATTTTTTGGTATCAGTACGGAGCGGCGGTTGGTTTGTCTCGGTACTACTATACATATACATATACAATGTCCTTTAGGTGTTGTTGTCATCTACCCCTAGATCTGTTGATAAAATCCAACAAAGTCCCATTCCCTGCTCGGCTGCCCCTCGCGCATCCACCCGAGCCTGTCAGCAGTCAGCTTCGCCACTCTGACGAACAGCGTCCCGTCCAACTCCTGCGCGCCCGGAAGTGCTTCTGCGTCCGCAAAGCGACTGGGCGCCGTGCCGCCGTACTGTTCGGCAAAGTGCAGCAGCGCGCGCTGGAGCTTGCAGAGGTGCTCGTTGGGATGCACGAGGGTGGTTTGGACGATCTGGGCCCATGGGTTTGGGCTGTTCTGCGGCGGAAGGGTGTTGGCGGTAGATTGGGGAGCGGGCCCGGGCGCGCTTGGGGTGGGCGTGGTGCCGGCGTAGAATGCGGATATGGGAAGAAGGGGACGGCCTCGTGCGATGTAGACGATGATGGAGATGCTGAAGTAGGCTCGGAGGAGAAGGCTGGCGGAGGAGGGGGTCAATGTGTTCACGAGAGATGGCAGGAGGAGAGACGAAGTGACGAGATGCATCCTAACACGACCGGGAAGAGCTTTCAGTATATCTTAATGATGAAACAAAACCAGATGCTTACAAGAGGAAGTCCGCGTTGAACTCTTTGTTCGCGTCAGTGCTCTGTGCCCTTCCAGCCCATCCCCCGACACCGAAAACGACCGTGTTCAGCCATGCGAGTTCCTCGCATTTGGCCTTCAGCACAGCAGGGCCGACTTCTCCGCTTAGATCCTGAGCCCACTCTTCGATATAGCTGGCAAGCTCCGCGCCCGCTACCCGCACGACAAGGTCAGTCAGCTGCTCCGGATGGTCTCTTGGAACGGGCAGGCCGAGGGCCTTGGGATTAAACGCGGGATCCTTGCTAACACGACCCAGGATAGAGAGGGCGTGCGGAGCGAATTGCTTCGACCCAGAGGAGATAGAAGCCGAAGCGAGCTTAGCCGTCAGGTTCCCAAGACCGTCCGACTCGAACAGCTTCGCAGGCAGTATGTCGATAGCCTCAGGCGTGTGGGTCGCTGCTTGAGCGATGCCTGGTATGAAGCGGGATTACGTTAGAACCTCGCGCGTGATAGACATGGAGATAAGAATAGTCCATACCTTCGGAAACGAGTCCAGGTAACGAGAACTCGGCGCCGTATCCTGCATGAATGAGGGGGTGCAGAAGGCCGGCTAGAAAGCGGCTCAGCATCATCGGAGGCTTCGCACCCGCGCCTGGCACTATGTTGGCGTCCTTTGAAAAAACATACTTCTCGAAGATGTGCTGGACGTCTTGTCGTTCCTCAATAAGCTTGGTGGAGATGAACGTCACATAGGCCTGGTAGTATCTGAGGGTGTACGGGCAGCAGTGAGAAGAGAACGACTGGAAAATAACAGAGAGGACATACCGTTCATCTCCGAGGAAGTCCTTCCAGTTGGAGTCGTCGATGACGGCACTGATTGCCTTCGCTTCTGGCGGAGGAAATGCCGGCCTCTGATATGCAACATGAGTCCCGTACGCAGCCTCCAGTAGTTGACTATTGGCACCCATGGCGTATATGGCCAAAAGGTGGTGGCTAGCATGGCTATGTGAATGTGTGTGATCAGTAATCACTCGTGTAAGAGTATATGATGAACACATACTTGTGGAACCCCCTATCGTTGAAATAGATATGCCACTTCTTGTGGTTGTCCTTGAGAAGATCCAGAACTGTTTGTGTGGATTGATGGGTATGTCCCGCTTGCAGTTTGGGTACGGGGACAGGTCCGATCGGGCTGTGCGGTGACGGGAAAAGAGCAGCTAATTGGTCAGCAGTCGCCTCCATTATCAGAGCAATTCAGAGGGTACGGTGTTGGCAGCGGAGTGAGGCTATTGTGAGGGCAGAGGGCATGTGAGTAAAGAGTTCATATATACTATATGCACGAGATCTCACCAAGTCGTGGATCAAACATCCGGTAAGTGACGCGGCACATTGCTAATCCAGGCCATCCAAACCGTGAAACTTGATTGCATGTTCAGACTTGTGGGACCATCGGCTGTGCAAATGTCTTGGAGAATAGAATACGAGTCACTTCGTCTAACAGCGTACGGTGTATGTATGCCGGCCGCCACGTCAGCGCTGCGCTGCGTATACCCGGCGGCATCTCTGGATCAGTAAGCATTTTAGCGTTTGCGATATCGTCACGAGCTGGGAGGACAGGGCAAGCCGCTGTATGCCCTGTAGAGCGCATGAACTGGTCATCCGCCTGGAGAAGCCTTCGATATTGTCTAGGTCAATATACAGCTGATGCACTGACAGGCTTGGCCTACCACTTACCATATCTTTTGGCTGCAGTCTTCCCGTGCGAGCGATGGATGTCGCGTGTCTCGCGGTTGAGTCATGTCTGTGAGAGTCATCAAGTGCAATGGTAAGAGATCGCCGCGCGCGTCAGCCCATACCCCTGTACAGGGTCCGCTCAAGTTCATGACATCAGTAAAACCCAAATTCGCGTGTATTCAGCAACAACCCCATGTATCTCGCTAAAACTACAATGTTCTTACAACTTTGTTTCAACTATTTGGTATCATTTATGGAATGGTCTTCAACGCCTCCTCGAAGTCGGTGATGATGTCCTTGATGTTTTCAAGTCCGACGGAGACCTACAAGGTGAGGATTCAGTAAGCGCATCTCAGCGCAGGAAAAGGGGGATGCATACTCGGATCAGGTCAGGTGTGACACCGCTGTCAGCTTGCTCCTGCACAGTAAGCTGCTGATGCGTGGTAGTGGCCGGGTGGATGACAAGCGTCTTCGCATCACCGACGTTGGCCAGGTTGGTCGCAAGTCGCAAGGCATCAACGACTTTACTGCCAAGGCTGACGTCCTGGAGAGCACCCTTCACACCAAAGCTGAGGACACCGCCGTACTGACCCTCGATGCGAAGCAATTTGTTCGCCATAGCATGCGAAGGATGGTGCTCAAGACCGAGGTATGACACCCAAGACACCTTAGGGTGTTGCAGGAGCCATCGGGCAAGGGCAAGGGCATTAGAGCTGTGGCGCTCTCCACGCAAGCTGAGGGTCTCGAGACCTTGGAGCAGGAGGAACGCTCCGAAGGGGTTGAGGGTCGCGCCGAGGTCACGGAGAACTTCCACTCGCGCCTTGATAATGAACGCAAGCGCGCCGAATGTCTCGACGAAGCGCATGCCGTGGTATCCATCAGATGGCTCTGTGAACGAAGGGAACTTGCCGGAGCGCGCCCAGTCGAACTTGCCTGTAGACAGGTTGGATATAGAGGAGCGTAGGGTAAGTAAAAGGCATACCAGAGTCAACAATAGCGCCAGAGATGGTGGTACCGTGCCCGTTGATCCACTTTGTAGCACTGTGAACTGTAGAAAGGATCAGAGCGGGAATGCAGGATGAGGAAACCTTGGGTACAAACCGACGATATCGGCACCGTGGTCGATTGGTCGCATAAGATAACCTAGCGAGATATAAGAACTCATGTATACGGGCACCTCAGTGTCGATCCGTACCTCCCATGCCAAAGGTGTTATCCACAATGAGCGGGATACCGTGGTCATGAGCAACCTTAATAGCGCCCTTGAGCAAACATAAAGCGGACGCGAGAACATTGAGCTTACCTTTGCAATTGCTGGGATGTCTGGGACGGAATACTTCGGGTTACCGATGCTCTCAACATAAATAGCCTTCGTGTTCTCGTCGATTGCGGATATGTAGTCTGCTGGGTTGGGAGTGGTAACCCATTTCACTCCGATGTTGAACTTCTTCAAGAAGACTAGAGAAGTGGATTTGTATACGTTTGGTAAGAATTTGTATTAATCTCACCTTTAAACTGGTTGTAAGTCTGAGGCGAATATTGAGCGCTTTGGATTTGACGAGAAAGCAAAGGATACTCACTCCGCCGTACAGGTACGACGTGGAGACGATATTGTCTCCTGCACCAGCAATCGTTGAGATAGCCATGAACTGAGCTGCAGTTCCACTGCTGGTAGCCAGAGCGGCTACACCACCCTCAAGGGCGGCAATGCGATTCTCGAAGACTCCCTGCGAAGCGATATCGTCATTTCACAGATCAACGAAGCAGAAAATGCAATGCATACCACAGTAGGATTACCCATTCGGGAGTATACGTTACCGAGTGTCCTGATCAAGAATTTCAATAATGATCCGACGTCTATTTTATGAAGGTTCTCACTTCAAACTGAAAAGATCTGCACCATGCTGGTTTACGGCATCAGGGGCGATATCCAAGCGCATATTTTGCAATGACCAAACGTACCTGAGAGTCGTTGAAAGCATATCCTACGGTTGCGTAGATCGGTGGTGCCCGTGAGTTGGTAGTAGGATCTGGTTCTTGACCTGCATGAAGCTGCAATGTCTCGAATTCGGGCTCCCTATGCAAGAATGACTGCAGATCAGTGAAATGCGTCTTTGTCGCACGATTACACTCACTTGTGGAAGTTGGTAGTGGACATGGTGTGCAGCTATTAAGGGGTGGGATGGCAGACAAAGATCTCCGAGCACTCTCTTTAGATAAGTCTTATATGTGCTCGATATCCATTGCGTGCTTATATTGTCGCGTGCGAAAAGGATCACGCCATCGCAGGTGTCAATTCTCACCAGACCAACAGTCCTGTGTAGGTATCCAGCTGCTTCAAAGTTCAGAACAGGTCCATGTGAATGGGTCCGGATGTAGAACTCGAACACTAAGTAAGCAGTGGTTCTCCGTCTCAATTGCGATGCTACGGCTTGGTTATAGCCTGTGAACGGTGTCGCAGGCGTGACTCACCAGTGTGCGTTTGTTACAAACCACTTCGCATCGTACCGTGATTGCAGTCTTTCGGCTCTGGAACACTTTGTGTCCGTACATTCCGGAGGAGGCTCGTACGAACGTGAAGGCACTCATTCAAGGAGTGCTTTGAAGCTGGGATCAACGCGGGTAGTGATGCCTTGATGCGACGCGTGACGATGAGGAACTAACTACCCGATATAGGTCACGCGCCCATAACTGAACTTCATCTTGGAACAACCATATTCATCATTATGTCGCCTACAACAGCGCCCTATGGGACATGGGTATCACCAATCTCAGCGAACGCGATTGCGCAAATCGTACGTGTTAGTGCATATTGTCAAGACACGCCTTACCGAATCAGTTATAGCGAGCAAGCATAGACGAACTAATCGTTGACCCAATCACATCCGTAATCTATCACACCGAGCGGAGGCCCTCAGAAGGCGGACGAGTGGTTTTGGTGAAAACGGAAGATGGTACAGACGTTGTCGGGAAAGAATGGAACGTGCGGACTGGTGTACAGGAGGTGAGGGGAGTTCTCCTTGGCGTGTGTTAATATTCTGCTGACTCAAACAGTACGGAGGGGCAGCAGCAGTCGTATATGATGGTGTAGCTATTTTCTCCAACTTTTTGGACGGACGGGTGTATACTGTGACGGACCTTGGAGAATATCAGCCAATAACGCCTGGTCAGTATTCGTGCTCTCATACGGTCGTCCGCTAATATAATAGCTATTCCAGAGAGTACAGTATACAGGTATGCATGCTTTGCCGTGCACCCTCAGAACCCGCGCTTCATCGCAGCAGTACTGGAAGACCATACGAAACCTGAACCCGCGGACATCGTTACGTCGCTCTGCATCATCGACAGGAAATCCCACACCGTGCATCCTCTTGTCTCAGGTGCCGACTTCTATGCGAAGCCGTATTTCTCACCGGACGGTACCCACCTTGCATGGCAGCAATGGTCGCACCCAGATATGCCCTGGGAAGGGGCCCAAATTGGAGTTGCCACGGTGGTGTTCGCAGAGGACAGTCTTAAGATAGAGGATGTGCGTATCGTCGCTGGAAAGCATTCCGAAGTCAGCGCTGGTTACCCCATGTGGGCCTCCTCCTCCCTGCTTCTATTCACATGCGATGCGTCTGGTTATGCAAACCCTTGGTCATACAACGTCCAGACCCAGCACGCGGGTCCAGTACTGCACGACCCCGTGGCAGAGGACTTTGATTCGACAATGTGGCTCCTCGGCTGGTCGTTCGGCGCACCATTGGACAAGGAGGGGAAGGCTGCACTCTACACGGCCTTCCGAGACGGTAGAAGCATCCTGTATGTGGTCACTTCTCTCAGCAAGACTCTGGAAGAAATCGAATGTCCGTATGTGACCGTCGAGTATGTACGGCCTGTTACAGACGGCGCGGTCGTGTTCATTGGCGCCAAGACAGACAAGCCCCGTGAGGTGGTGCTGTGTACGCTCAAGGACTATTCAAGGCCTCAATTCACCGTGTTGGGGAAACATGATGACAGTGGATTGACTTTCGATTCCTTGTATATCTCACAGCCCCAACCGATTACGCTGGCCGTTCACGGAACTGACGAACCTTTTTATGCGGTCTACTACCCTCCGACAAACCCACACTATGTTGGTCCAGCGGAAGAAAAGCCGCCTTGTGTCGTGCATGTGCATGGCGGACCGACGTCATACGCCCCGCAGGCCTTTAAACTGATTGTGCAATTCTTTACAACACGTGGATGGGCTTGGTAAGTTTAGGTTCAAGTTTGTATCAATGTAGTTGCTTATCCGACGGCAGGGTGGATGTCCAGTATAGCGGTAGCTCAGGCTATGGGCGCAAATTCATGTGAGCCATCTGACCTTCTTGTCTCCACTGTTAACTTAGCTGCCTCGTATAGAAATCGCCTGCGTGGGCAATGGGGCGTAGTTGACACCCAGGACTGCGCACGCACCGCGACCCTCCTAGCCTCTGACCCTTACAACCTCATCGACCCAAAGCGCACGGCTATCAGGGGCGAGTCTTCAGGTGGATACGACGTCCTGCAAACACTATGCTTGTATCCAGATGCCTTCGCCGCTGGCTCGTCTCTGTACGGTATTTCCGATCTCAAGAAGCTGGACGAATTCACGCATAAGTTCGAGTCCAAGTATTGTGAGAATCTAGTCGGAGGGGCATATGCAGACATACCGCACGTGTACGAGGAACGCTCGCCTGTATATAACGCTCAGAACATCAAAGCACCACTGCTGGTGAGTCCACCCATACGGTGTTGAGCATTTATTCACATAAAGCATACGCAGATTTTGCAGGGATCGGTGGATGCGGTTGTTCCCCCAGTGCAGGCAGAAGACATTGTCAAGACCATCCAGGAGAAAGGAGGACAGGTCGATTATATTCTCTTTGAGGGCGAAGGCCATGGATGGCGAAAGGCCGAAACCATCCAAAGAGCACTGGAGGCGGAATTGAGCTTCTACGAGAAGGTCTTCGGGCTCGCAAAAGCCACGTGAGATGAAATAAAGAAATCAAGGAGATGTAAGACTATGGTGGTGGATGTAAAGAGCGGTGAGTTGATTGTGATAAAAAGGCAATAATTTATTCCACCTCACTCGTAGAATGGCACTCATAAAGTGTACAGAATCCCAGCCCATGTAGCTATAGTACAACGTACCGGAACCCATACCTGAGGTTTTCCGGAGTATCGCCTCTGTGTACAATCTATCCAATTCAAATGAGATCAGAAAGTTACCAGCTCGCGATTCGGCTATCCAAATGTCATTGGACGGCCTGATAGGGGCTTATAACGGGAGTTAGGTTTTGACTGGTTTCGTACGCTCTACACAGCCGCCATTTCATTCTAGCGCGCCGGCGAGTCTCAAGCCTCATCAGTTACGTTCGTTCTACTCCACTGAATTCACTCGACACGGTGCCTTTGTCTTCGCAGTATCCATTGTCGCTCTGAGGCCCCCGCTGGTGAGTAATTTGCGTTACAGATCGGTTGAAACAACTGCTGACTACGTGAGGATGCTGCTGACGAAGGTCAGGTTTCCCTCATATAAAGCTCTTCGCGCCAATGAAGCACCATTGAGCGAGTCAGAGCGCGATAGATCCGATTCCAGGTATCTTTAGCCTCATGTTCGTTCAGGCATGCCTCTAACGTCACTGGTGATTTGTGCGTCTTTGAACAGTGAATCCTATCTTCCGTCTGTGTATGTTCTGATTCTCATGTTCTGACACGCTCAACCTTTGGTCTTCTCTTCTCTATGTATAGGTCCCCAGACGCCTAACGAAAACACTAAACGCCCTCAGGAGACATATGCTCAGAAGTACCGCAATAGGTCGCGCCGACAGCTGACCTTCGGCAAAGACTCATGACGAAGTAGCAGTGCGTCACATTTTGCAGAAGGCATTTCGGCAGTCAAATTCTTCCCTATTGAATACACATCCTTCGTAGTGCAAGTGGTCACTACACCTCAACGAGATTGTATGTTCAGACAACAGGATTTCCGCATGCAGATAAATTGCTAATTGGAATCACATAGCTATGATACTTGTGGTTCAAGTCGCCGGCGGTGAGGCGCCGTGCTCATATTCTTGCCGTCTTTGACGATCAATACGGCGGCTCCGTAACCGCTTGCGCTCTAAAAGCGCTAGGTATCATGACCCACGGAACACACAAATTATTGGTCTCCCTCCACGCATTTTCCTACCAGAAGATCCAGCCTCCGAGCACCTGTAGCGAAAAATTCCCAATCATACTCGGTTGTCTCCTAAACATAAACAAAGCCTATGGAGGTGCACATTCTATCAAGCACTCTCTCCTGCGATACGTCCTAGAAATTTGTATCTCTGGCTGCAAGCACGATACAATACCACATCGAACTTGCCGGCATGGCATCGCTGTATACGCGCGCCGACTCATGTCGGACGGATGGAAGGACGCCATATCATGCTAGCATCGACAGAGCCATAGGCGACATGCTACGATACAGCTCAAACTTTGCACCAAGACGCGCTCCTCTTGGCACTTATAAGAGACCGTCCTGGGGAGGATACTACTGCAGTGCTCCCCTCAGCTCGACGTTCTTCCTCGAGACCACCAGAAACATGCAGTTCTTCAACTCCGTCATGGTCGCCGTCACACTTGTCTTAGTTGGCGTACGTGCATACGACCCTGTCGGCCAGCATTGCGACACCCCTGGTCTGTTGGTCATAATCTCCCAGCTGCCAGAAGCTAACCACGACGTATTGCAGGAGGTTATGGTTGCGCCGTTGATGCCAGCCTCAACGGAGGAAACGCCTTCATTTATGAATGCGGTCCCACGGATATGTTCGTATACGTCGCCGGATGCCGTTGCCCAACCTGCTGTGAGGTCGTCGGCAGTGGAGCCCTCTGTACTTAGACCTCGTTTGTGTAAGTGAACATGTTCATGCTCATGGAATAATAAATTCAGAATTGAAAAATACAGTCGTATATGTCGTTGAATTTTTGTTCTGAACTATCGGTAGCTTTCTGAAATGTTGGTTTGCCCCACAATATATGCCGCCTGATCTTGAGGATGTGTAGGATTCTTAACTTATAATTACTAAGGGACAAGATAAGGTAGACTATTAATTGAGAGTAACAGGCCGAGTGCCTGTGGTACCGGATGCTGGGGCAGCATTATTCCACTTATTGAAGGCTGACAGGTCCAGTGCGCGAAGTGTCTCGTCGAGCGTCCTGAACTGACCAGGCGCGAATCTTTCGAAAGAGGGTTGTCGTTCATAAGCGATCATGGCCGCCAATATCTGAACCAGCTGTCAGAACAAGCGCGATGTAGGTGTGCAAGGGTAGCTCACCAGGACGTCAGCTGTCATGCCGTTGATTGCTGCTGCAGCGGAACGGAAACGATGCAATCGGTAGGTTGAGCCGCCCATCCAACTCCATTGACTATCGGCATAGTTCTGGTTGATAAATGTGTGAGTAGGACATCGATGCATGGACTCAGTTGGTATACGTACATAAAACTCGATATCCGAAGGCCAAAGGCTGCTATTCAACGGCACGAGCGGTTCCGCAGCGCTCAAGGAGGGTTCGAGAAGCGCTTCAAAGGGATGGTCGAAAATGATATCGACTTCGGCTGGCGCAGCTTTGAGAGTGTCGAGCACAGAGAGATCAGTCAGTAACGAGACGACTGGGGTGACTAGAACCAAGGATCGCGTCCAGGCTACGAAAGGGCGTAGTAGACAGAGAGTATGGAGACCCGGGTGATTCAAGGGGAGGCCGACTTCTTCAAAAGCTTCCCTGTACTACGATACAGGCCAATCAATGTATAATATAATAATTATATGAATGCACTCACCGCAGTCTCAACTATGGAGCTGTCAGTATCGTCCATTCTTCCGCCAGGTAAGGCTGTCTGCCCAGGATGAGTGCGTAGGGTTTTTGCACGTGTGGTCAAGAGAACACGGAGGCCACTCCCAGGCTTTTCATAGAGCAGTACTAATACTGCAGCGCGACGTGCTTTAATATCGTCTAGACTTCGTGAGTATCAGCGTTTTAGCCTCCCACAAAGATAACCTTGACCATTGGTACTAACGATTCGACTGGTTCTGTTCGGTGTGCTATCAGTCGTTGTATGCATGCCAACGTCTCTTGAGAGACCTTTGTCTCGACTGCAGGTAGGATTTGAGTGATCGCCATCGTATAAGGGGCCGTTCAGGCTAAGTCAAGCCACGCCCGCACCTTTATAGCTTCACTCTGTGGGGTACCCCGCGTTCAGGGTGTCTGAAAGCCCACTGTTCGTATCTGAAATACTAGGTGTGATTCTCTAAGACGGGGCACCGCGTAAGCTGGTTCAACTTGAAGTTGACGTACCCTTCGTATTAGGATTGTACTTACCGCCAACATGTCCTCCACTTGTGGCATGCGACACATTTATATGTGAGATCACCCCCTCTGAGTTTGTTCTGTCCTGCGAACTGCGCCTGAAGGGCGAGGCATTCTTATTGGCACCCTTTCGTAGTGGTGGCCACTTGGTGACCATGAAATGGGAATCACAGTGATTGCAGACGCCCGCGTTTCGGCAAGTGCCATCGAGCGCCCATAGATCCTCAAAATGTGATCCAGTCAGTGACTCTGCAATATTGTGATCAGACAACGACCGAGAGCTGAGTGTGAGCCTCTCCCGATTCCTCTACAACCAATATGGCGAGCGATGCGCAGGCAAAATTCGACCTAATCACGCGTAGACTTGATGAAGTGTTGGGCGGCGATAGCATCAAAGCGATCCTGACTGAAGGCAGGGCACCGAAATGCTACTGGGGTGAGCACACATTACAAACTGGGATTTGCCAGTTGCTGAATCTGTTTTATGGTAGGTACCGCACCGACAGGAAGACGTACGTGAACTGTACCGATTCGTCTCCCACGATCTCTTACTCAAGTAACACCGCGATATAAACAGCACACATCGGCTATTTCGTGCCTCTTACGAAGATCGCAGACTTTCTGCGAGCAGGAGTAGAAGTAACGATTCTGTTGGCCGGTACGTCTCAATTAATGGCGGTAGACAATGATACTTTACTGATGTAAAAATTGACGGGCGATCCATTAGATGTGCATGCGTTCCTGGACAATCTCAAAGCTCCGCTAGAGCTAGTCGCGCATCGTACCAAGTACTATCAATTCATCCTCCTCGCCGTATTCAAATCTCTCGGCATTCCGACCAACAAACTCCGCTTCGTAGAGGGGTCATCCTACCAACTTACGAAGGAATACAACCTTGACAACTACCGACTATGCGCGATCGTGACCGAGCACGATGCAAAGAAAGCCGGTGCCGAGGTCGTCAAGCAAGTAGAAAGCCCGCTTCTTAGCGGTCTACTCTACCCAGGCCTACAGGCTCTCGACGAGCAATACCTCGACTGCGATTTCCAGTTCGGTGGTGTTGATCAGGTGAGTCATGTCGCTAACCAATCACTGCAGGTCCCACTGACAAAGAGCAGCGCAAAATCTTTACCTTCGCAGAATTGTACCTTCCGCGGTTAGGCTACAAGAAACGCGCGCATCTTATGAACCCTATGGTTCCCGGACTCGGCGGCGGAAAGATGTCGTCGTCTGACCCGAATTCAAAGATTGACTTCCTCGACCCACCCGAAGTGGTGCGCAAGAAGATTAAGGGCGCGTTCTGCGAGGAGGGGAACACGACGGACAACGGCGTTCTTTCCTTCGTCGAGGCCGTGCTTATTCCCATCAGCCAGCTCCGTCTCGAGCGGCAACAAGGCCAGACTGGTGCGGATTCGGAGGAGGGACAGGACGCAGAAGGAGAGCAGACACCGTTCGTGGTTGACGGAGCACCAGAGGGCACAGTATTTTCGGTCTTTAGGAAAGAGGATTACGGTGGTAGCCTCCACTACAAGTCATTCAAAGAGCTCGAACTTGACTTCGGTGAGAAGAAGCTGCATCCAAAAGACCTCAAGGCGGCCGTATCAGACGCCATCGTGCGCCTGCTCACACCTATACGAGCTGCATTCGAGGCGAGCGAGGAGTGGAAGGAGGTGGAGAAGCTGGCTTACCCAGATCCTAACGCGAAGCCAGAGAAAAAGAAAAAGGTTAGTGTTTCAGTAGCTTGACGAGTCCTGGACGTGTGACTTACAATTGAGATCTTCATAGGTAAAAGTTTACCACCCGCCCCCGCCAGGCAAGGGCAAGAACGCCCAGCAGGCGCAGCCCTCTACTGAAGAAGGTGTTGTGCCCGCGCCGCCCCCGGGTGAAGTCACCCAGGCTGCGGTCGAGCCAGAGGAAAAGAGTGATGCGCCTGCCTCCTAAAGTACCTATCAGCAGCATATCGTTATAACCAAATATGTTGACATCGTGTACGTCTGACACAATGGATGAGTATCTGGGTCAGGTTACGCGTATCTATGCTACATATTGTTGAGATGTGCAGGTAATATGACAGACTGGTGAGGGCAATGCAAGAAAAATAATCTGCGTACAGAGCGCAGAGTGATAAGTGATCATGGCTGCTGCGCCCGCATCGAGTCACGCTGTCGGCTGTTCTTCGTGTCAACCCTGACGTACTCGCTCTCCTCCTGGATAGCTTGAGGCTCATCATCCTTCTTGACTGCCATGTATGCTTCACCCAGGATCTGTAGCGCTACAGCTCGCAATTGTGCCTTGTCACGGGATATCGTGGTGTCCTCAAGAACACGATCGCATGTTTCGCGGAGGATAGACTCGATCTCAAGTTTTGTTCCCTGAGTACGCGCTAATCAACATCGTACAACAGCAACTGCAGCAAGCAGACATACTTTAAACAACGCTTGAAGACCTTTCTCTGCGGCCTGTTCTTCGAGACGTTTTTTCTCTTCAGGCGAGAGGTTGCCCGCGGCTTCCGCAGCTTGGATTTGCTCGAAGACGCTCTTGAGTTCCATCGCAGAGCGTAGTGTGGATACACTACAAGATGTCCTTGAACAACGGTGAATATCACCAGGGTTGAAAACCACTCACGTTTCACTGAAGACGTGATACTTTCCTTGCACGTTGTGCAACCAGCCACCGACTCCGAACAGAGTCTGATTGGATGCCAAGTAGTGCTTCGCTTTGGCGACATATACGAAACCGATAGCTTGCAGAAGATCGGGACCATAAGACTCGCCTTTGAGGTCCCTGACCAAATTATCTTAGTACTTCCCATAGCCACAGATGAGATACTGCACTCACTCAGCCTCTAAAGCACAAATCTGTCGATAACTCCTGACCACCTGTACATCATTCGGACCTGAGGCCGACTCCGCAAAGATACCCAACTTCCTCTCCAAGTTCTCCACGAGCTTCTGCACCCTCTCTGCGCGCACCGCAGCTTTCTACATGTTCGTCTGCATTCTTGATCACAGGAAGTAGATAAGTTACAACGTACCTCAGCAGCTACCTTTCTGGCCTTCTCATCCCGCTTCGCCTTCTCTTCCGGACTGATGATCTCTCGACCCTTCGCGTCCCGCTGCACTGGCTTATTTGAATCGGTCTCCTCGTCCTCCTCTTGCAACGCCGCCTTCATATCTTTCGCCAGACTGATATGCCCGATTATCGGAATGAATCTCTCGCCTCCGAATATCGCACCAAACACCTCCTCTGGGTCCACAAATCCACCCTCCGGTGCGCTCTCCTTCGAGCCAAACTCGTTGTACTTCTTGCGCAGTGTTGGGTCAGACAACGTCTGATATGCAATAGCGATCTCTTTGAACCTCTCTTCGGCATTTGGATCGTCTCGGTTCTTGTCAGGATGAAGTTTGATAGCCAGACGACCTGTGATACTGAATCATCAGTTATCTGCACAATGGAGATATAGAGTACTTACGGTAGGCCTTCTTGATGTCGTCTGCAGATGCATCTACAGGTACGCCAAGAACATCGTAGTATGCCGTTTCTAACGGTTTCGCGTCGGAACCTATCTTCCTCCCTCGCCTGGGAGTGTCTTGTGAAGGCTGAGAGGACGAGCCTGCGCCAGAAGGTCTGTTTAACGCGGCATTTGAGATTTGGGTGGCGTAAAAGGCATGCGTGAAGACGGTGCCGCATTGGTAACATCTAATGTTGAGTACGCTTCCACTCCTTGGTACGGGTGAGGGTGCGGGAAATTCAAGTTGGACTTGACATTGCGAGCATGTCGTGGAGACGTGGGGGATGAGCGGGCGAGAGTCGATCGTTGGGTAGGAGGAACTCATTGCGCGCCCTTCCGCGGTTTGTTATAGTAAGCTCACAGTGGCTGGAGTAGTATCCTCTTCCTACGAAAATGTAAGTGTAGATGTGGTTTTAGATGTCTAAAAAGACAAACCAAACAAGTGTTGGTTCTGAACGTGATGGAGTGGGTCAAGGAGGAAAGCAGTGCTGCTGCTAGCCCTGGTACGTTCGCCGTGCACCTGCCGCGCACCAGACGCGTATGGGCACACAAACGCCCGATTGACCTAATTGATCGGTTCTGGCAGCCGTGGTACTCACGAACAAAGATAATCTTGCCAACTTTGCAATGCATACTATGTGTGGTACAAGTAAATACAGGACTGACACTCGTTTCTGTAATATACACGGCTATTGCGACATCGTCAATTCTCCCATATATAACGATGTCCATACCAGAACACTCCAGAAAACACCTGAAAGATACTTCCCAGAAGTGGGCCCACAAATATCAACAACAACGGATTCTCCAGTAGATAGCGCATGGAGAGGAAGAAGAGATATAACGATACTCCTGTGAAGGAGGTATAGAACACAGCCGCGGCAAAGACTCTATCTGCGGTGCTCCCTGGACCCTGTATATTTTCGGGGTCGTCGAGGTCTAGGAGAGCACCGGGGAACATATCACTAGATACCGATGTTTCGGCACGGCTGTCCTCTGGACCAAGTTCCCTTTGAGCCACCAGGTGTGGCCACTCTTGATCGAAGTTGTGTGACAGTGGTAACACGAATGATATGCGTTCAGGGCTGTTTGGCTCGATATTGAGCGGGACCCGCCACCCAGTTGGTAAGTCTTGCAAAGTCACTTCATACTCGCGCTCAAGCTGCTCCTTGAGCGACAGACGTGTATAGTTGATGCCTTCGGCAGGGCCTATCAGCATGTAGTACATGAGCTGCACTGCCTCTAGCTCGCCAGATCTTAGTGCTAGTGGTGTAACACAACAGCGTTAATTCGCGCATCGAAGAGCTATATGGATGTACCTTCATCGCGGAGTGTGAGGAAACTTCGCCTGTCTGCAATCAGGTCAGTATTTCTCATTATCACAAGGCTGCGTTAGCGAGTCAGATCGCTCACCAGCGAGTGGGCGTATAAACACGCCCTGATTTGAAAGGGGATCTGGGAAAATGAACTAGGAATTTCACCTTAGAATCTTCTCCAATCTAGATAACGACTGAAAAGTGTACTCACAGTATAGTCAACGTAGGGATGCTGGGATAGGAACATTATTTGATAGCGAAGGCTTGCTGATCTCTTGAAAGTCGGGTCGGGCTCAGGGATGCGGAAAATGGACTCCCTGTGTACACTAAGTCTCGTGGTTGGCGGCGGTGGTTCACGGGTTTCAGGTGACAGTCTGACCCCACAGACCCGTCTGTGCGGTGTCGGGGTTCCGTTGTGCCAATCTTCTATCTGACATTTCCTGCGTATATGAATATGTCAGAGTAGCGAAAGACATGCGGGGCAGGGAAGCTCACCGCGAGCAGTAATAAACCTTGCGATAAACCGCCATACATTTTCCGCATGCGCGTAACTTCTTTGTTGGTCCTATAAATATTTCCTGTAGTCCGCAGCGGTTACATACTTTCCCCTATCCGCGAGGCTATTAGTTGCGACGCATACCAACTCTCTCAACGCAGGTCATACCGTGGAACGTCTCTGGGCTCTTTGTGGCTCATATCTAAGCCGTTCAGGGCCTGGCAGAGGTTCCTGAACAGGAATGTTATCAGTCTTTGAAAGGAAATCGCCAGGTATGCACGAACCGTCTGGTGAACCGTACGTGGCCCGCGTCGATAGGACATGATAGTTGAAGCAATGGATAGCGACGGTGTGTAAAGCATGAGGACACGCACCTTTAATAACCTCTTTCAGATGCCATGAGGCATTGCTACTCGATTTGGTCATTTCCAAGGGCAGCAATCTGCATGTAGAATGCCCTCTGCAACGCCACTCGAAGCCCTTTGCGGGTATTAGGGAACTGATATGAGGTTAGTTGATAGTCAATAAGCCATTCCTCCGCGCTGCATAATAGTACGGTCATACGCAGCCCCATACCTTCTACTGCGGACGACCGGTTTTGACCTCGACCTTACCGTAGGCTCTCGCATCTCGTTCAAAACGGTCAAATGCTGTCCCAATGATATTGTGAATTTGTACATGATCATCCGTATCAATGCCTTCCAGATATCACGTAAGAACCTACAAATGTTCTTTCACCCACTTAGCCACCTCGTGGGCCCACTCCTCTCCTTGTCCGCTGAATAGACTGAAAGGAACGCTGGTATGGTTATGATCTTTCATCACGAAAAACGGAATATCGGCACCAGACCTCCGCGCGAGCACATCACGGAAGTTTGCGTTCCTGCTGGCATGGTCGTCAGGTTCCTTTTCGCTGACGAGTATGAAAACAGGAGGCAATGCGCGAACGAGATCGTCTGGAGCGCTTTCGAGTAAGGCAAGAGGCTGGTGTTTCTGAACTCCCTTCTGGTCTCCGTAGTAGCCGGTAAGGAACGGCAGGGTTGACGCTATGCCACTAAAGTCGTATGCACCACCCAGTAGGATAAGCCCTTTGATTTTCGACTGAAGTTGAGCAGGAATGTGGCCAGGAATAAGCATGGCTGTGGCGATGATTGCAGCCCCGGCAGAATGGCCCATAAGGAAAATGTGCTCCGAATCGCCTTTGACGGTGACGTCCGCGTTGATTTCATCGACATGAGCCACGACAAATGCTACGGCATCCTTGATGTCCGTTGCAGGATCCGGGTACGTCATATTAGGGAGCAAACGATAATCTGCAATGACCGTCACAAATCTACAACCGTATGAGTTTGTGCAATAATTTAGGATGTAAAAAAGAAATCATACCCTTGCTTTGCAAAGAACGCGCCTACGTTGCGGTGTATGAGAGGAAAAGAGCTGAATATCTTGTCTCCTCCAAGGTAGCCACCCCCATAGACAAAGAATAAGAATGGTGCACTGCCAGAGCCTCCTTCTGGAGGGAAATAGACATCAAGCTGCGTAGCGATTTCTCATTATTTGCATTCAACAGCGCACAAAATGGCATCGCACGTACATGGTGTCGATCTGTGGCGCCGTACTTGAAGGTCTTGCGGGGAATGGCTGTTATCTCAGCCTCGCGAGCCTCGAGCAGAGGATGAAAGGTCTCTCTCACTGCAGTCGTATGCGAATTTAGTCATCTGGTACTGAGAGCATGTCCTGAAGACACTCACTGAAATTAGCCTGCGGAATGACATCGTTAATCAGATCGGAGCGTGCTGCAACTACGTCCATGATGGCGATGAAGTTGAAACTGTAGTAGTACGACAGTGGACATAAACAGCCCGGGAGCCCTTATATATGCGGTGGGACCGTCGACCGGGTGAGAACTG
Source organism: Trametopsis cervina (assembly GCA_022385755.1). Classification (NCBI taxonomy): domain Eukaryota; kingdom Fungi; phylum Basidiomycota; class Agaricomycetes; order Polyporales; family Irpicaceae; genus Trametopsis; species Trametopsis cervina. The sequence goes on along the minus strand of MU278381.1, from coordinate 82,245 downwards.
CGTGTACTATGACCGGCTGACAGGTCTTGGGAATTCATTAAGCTTTACGTGAAGGATAAGTAAGTTACTGACGACTTTCTTATGACGCATACCTATTTTACGCCTTCTTCACTGATAGAGCGGGGCCGATCTTAGCGATGGCTTCAGCCAGACTTTGAGCTGATTGTTCTTTTCCCAAGGTTCCGCAGCTTAAATCTGTAAGCATTACCGAGGGATAAATATATCTGAGGTATGCCGTTGAGAAAGTCATCTGTATCACGTAGAGGTCAGTAATAGTCAAGACGAAACAAACGCGTAGTTGTGGCCAACGACGCGACACCCCAGGCCTATGAGTGACCTATGTGACGTGATAGTTCACCGTGACACTCGCTGAAGTCACGCTACGGCAGTCGCGTCTGCAGGTCAACTCGCCACCTTAATCACCTCAAAAGCAACATGTCGAACACTATTGCTCTGTACGTACGAAACTGACGATAGAGAATTATTGCTTACTATGCTATGCGTTATAGCTATCCGCTTTCGAACTTCACGTTCAGGTGCGTCAGGAAACTCCTGCAGCTGTAGAATGCCAATCTGACATGAAGACCTGCAGTACTAAAGAGGCTCAGCCCGAGGAAGACCCCTCAGTCTCTGCAAGGCTTCAACGTCTGCAGAACAACTATGAAGATTTTGGAATGCGCCGCACCGTCGAAGGCGTCCTGGTCGTGCACGACCACGGCCACCCGCACATTCTGATGCTGCAAATCGCCAACGCCTTTTTCAAGCTGCCCGGGGACTACCTCAAACCTGGAGAAGACGAAGTCGAAGGCCTCAAGCGCCGTTTGGATGAACGTCTGGCTCCCCCGTCGGACTCCCGCCAGTTCAATGCTTCGCACGGTGTCGACAACGAATGGGAAATCGGAGACTGTCTCGCTCAGTGGTGGCGTCCTAACTTCGAGACTTTCATGGTGCGTGGCTCGCATTTTCCTTTGAACTATGTAGCGTTCTAGATAAACTCACCCGTCGTTTATGGTGTATAACGTACATACTATCCCATCCTTCACCTGCTCTTGTATGCAGTATCCATTCGTCCCTGCACATATCACTAAGCCGAAAGAGTGCAAGAAGTTGTTTCTTGTACAGATGCCAGAGCGCAGTAGGTTTTTTTCTTGTCCACCCATGACATGCATCAACCATCCTCCCATTTAACTTTCTGCAGAGGTCCTGGCTGTCCCCAAAAATATGAAATTGCTCGCTATCCCGTTGTTCGAGTTGTATGACAACGCTGCACGGTGAGCGACATTATTTACAAGTCTGTCCTGCTTCAGTCTCAACGCTCCTTGTTCAGTTATGGACCACAGCTCTCCGCGATTCCTCACTTGCTCTCTCGGTAAACGCTTTCCCTTATATCACCACGACAAGTACTGATTGCCCTCCAGCTATAACTTCATATACCAATAGTTCGGCGACCCGGAACGTTCATCCTTGCATAACTGGTTGCAGCTGATAATTAGAACCACCACGTTCCGGTCACTGTATCATAGCTCGCCATGCATATTCAAGTAATGTTCACCATCTCTCCCGAGAGCGCATTTCAAAGCAAACAGTCAATGGCCGAGTAGACGTAGTTATGCAAACGCCATAACATTTTATGAACTACTATGTCATTATTTGCAATGAACCCCGTGAATGTCATCAGCCCGTGTGGAACGCAAACAGTTCCCTATGCACACTATGGATACAAAATACAAGTAAAGAACCAAAGAACCCGAGAAAAATACTGATTAGGCTATAAAGTACGAGTGATGCTGCATGCTCTGGTGACAGAGTCCTCGAATGGCGGCGCTGAGATGCGTATGGAAGTCAACGACTGGAGTGCACTGTGCAAGCAGCATGATCATGACTGAGACTGCTGGCGGCGGCCTCGTCTAGTTCGTGAATGGTAGGTAGAATGCTGAAGCCAATTGTGAGCCTCATTGATGTGGCCTCGACGGCCCCGGATGTTGGGACGACCGAGGTTGCTGATGCGTCTGAGTTTGGGCCTGGATGTGAGTCCTGTCGTAGTCCTCTTGCTTCGCATCGTGCGCAACCGGCTGCACGTTGGTAAAATGCTGGTACTCCTCCTTGATCTTGTCTTTTAGCATCTCTGCTATGTTGACACCTGCAGGGGCGTTTCCCATGATCTCCTCAAACCTGGCACGGAAACTCATGACGATTTTGTTGTCGTCGGGCGCTGGCTCATTCCCGCGGTCAAGGCACGTGCTCTCCAGCTCGCGGACAAAATTCTCGAGGTCTTTGCAGCGCAACGAAGATGCTTCGGGCTCACCGGAGCCTCGTGCTCGCGCAAGGTACGATGCGGCGAGAGTTGAAAGACCACCAAGGATCGAGGTCGCGATGGATGTCTATGATGAGCGCGAGAAAGAGACTTGAGTATACGTGCGCATTCAATCAGGTGGAGATACTTACCTGCCGCCCCGATGTAGCAGCCGCAACTCCTGTAGTCAGCGCACCAAGAATGACTTGCGCTCCGATGGCGATGTTCAGCGACCATCCGGTCACTCTCGCTGAACCAGGGATCGTCTGTCAGTAACACATGATCGCATTCATAATTGCTGAAGTACCTTGGCTTCTTGCCTTCTCCAGTTCTTTTTCCGCATGCTTCAACGTCAGACGAAGACGTCGTCCAACAGTTCTCGAAGTCTGTTATAACGTTTGGTATCTAATCGATCGGCACAAATGAGACACTTACTCCGTCGCCCAAGGAGTAGTCTGTGCCAGACATAATAGACTCAGTGTTTGATCGGGTCGAGTGCTTTCTGCGACCGCAAAGAAAATGTTGCAGGCTCTGCCACCTGGACTCACCAGGCTGCTGATCGTCATCGCCACGCGCATTCGGTGTCGGCTGCCTCTGCTGTTGTGAAGGCACCGGTGGTTGGTCGTAGTAATTTGCAGGTCTATCTCTCCCGCCGTACGAACGCCTGGAGCTAGAATGGCGGCTTAATGCAGGCTGCGGTGGCTGCACACCCGGGGATTGTGCAAAGTAGTCAGTCTCCCCGCCCAGGCGAGCTTCAATCTGCTCTTGCGTGGGCGACTGGGGATACCTCCCTGAGTCGATATTTGTCAGCGCCGTAGTATGCGGGGGAGACAGTGGAGGCCCGCGGTTGAGGGAAGAATGGGAATGGCGCGAATAGGTATTTGGATCCCATGTCAATGATAAGCGTCGTTCATGGCGCGGTTGCTGGTGCGGCTGCATGTGAATCGGAAGGGATGGCTGGGGTTCTGGCATGTAAGTTCCTGGCATAGTCAAGGAGGGTGGGCGCTCTCTGGGCGAATGCGCAGGAGGGGCGACATTCGTCGAACCATTGGCAATGTCCATTCCAGATCCGATCGAAATGTTTGGGGCCGATGGAGCATAGAACTGCTGAGGGTGAGCGCCGGTGGGTGCTGATGTACCGCTGTGAGCGTAAGTCTTTGGCGGCGGGGGCGGCGCGGCTTCAGGGAAGCTTTGTTGTGATGATTGCGGGGGCATTGAATATACAGTTGTGGTCGGAATAAGAATAACGCGTTGGGCAGACGACGAGGCTTCTGCGGGCTGTGGCGGGGTGCCTGTCATAGAGTATGCGCTGAGTACCACGTACAGCACGTCATCAAGAAGACTTACCAGACACAGACACTGCAGCGCTTGGAAGGGTCGACGACGACCCTGCGGACGGAAGGGCCGGAGGGGGAACAGCTTGTATGACTGATATGGGCTGCTGAGAGACGCTGACATGGCCTACAGAAGACGCAGGGCCCGATGGGCTGCCAATATATGCGCTCTCTACGGGCGGCGCGGAGCGTACGGATGCCGCATGTCCTGATTGCACAGTCAGGGTCTGAACATTATGAGAATGGAGAACATATACCAGCAGAAGATGCAACAGGAGAACCCGTGATAGGTACCACTTGTGCACCAAGTGGTATCGACTGTCGAGAGGTATTGACAGGGCCTATCGAACGCATTATAGATTGTTAACTTTGGAACCTATCGAGAAGCTCAAGACTCACTGATGAGCACCGCGGCGACAGACTCTGTAGGAGCTGACGTGCCGCCATCGGCCACAGGCGATGTGACTAGTAGTGCTTCTACTGGTTCGAATTGTTGAGGGCCCGGGACAGACACGTAGGATAAGGACGAGGCTGAAGTGTTGGCAGCTTGAATTGGGATAGTAGGGTCTGCATTCATGCTTGCCACATCTGCTACAGAAGCAGAACCTACAAAGGGACCGTCAGCTGTCTTGACAGTGTTCGACAGCGAGGAAACAATGAACGTACGAGCATCGTATTCTGCAGCGGCCACTGGCTCAGCTTCGACGCTAGCTGCCCCAGATCTCGACCTAGAACTACCCGCTTCCTCAGCTTGTGACGGCGCGCGATCACTCATGAAGAGTTATCTTGACAAGGTGGTTAGGGAGGAGAAGGTGACGGTGAGAGACAACCCGGACGCGAAGAGGCCCCGTCCGAAACGGCCGCGATTAATAGGATGGCCATGTTTTCTTGGAGAACCCTCATAAGTTTAGGAGAACAGATGCTTAGAACCGCGGCCACTCATTCCTGCGTGGCCGGCAACTTCCACACAGACGCTCTGAAACGTCGGCCAGCCAGCATTTATTCCGACCTCCATCACCGTCTTAGCCTGGCCTGGTAACCTTGACATTCGCGTCTTTTCTTGCCATTCCGAATGGTAAGCCAATCATGCTCGAGTCCCCGCTGAACAGTATTCTGATGTTTCGCATATAAAATTATATCCAGTGAACGTTCCACGTGGAAAACATCCTCTGCGTCTCAGGAAATGAGGGAACAACGCATACCGAACGGACGAAATCAGACGGTAGCCAACTGAACGACGTGTTTCACACACTACCGGTCTTTCTCTTTGCACTGGACCTCATGGCCAAAGTCAGCCAATGGTGGCTGAGTGGTTGAGCTTGTGACAGACCGATGGCCCGAGCGGTCTTTGGCACGGCAATCTTCCCTCCCGGCAAACCTTCAGAGCATTCCTGATTTCTGTGGATGCTTTCTGGCCCCACCCTCGCTGTCAACACGTCCACCATACAAGATAGCACCCGAGCGCTGTCGCAAGAGAAGCTTACTGGATAAGACGTAAGTACATGAATAGATCATGGCCTCGGGAGCTTCCTTTCCCACTACTGCGCGGGCTCACTGGTGGTTAATTCGCTACATTACACGGCTTTTGCGTCTCGTAGCCTCGTGTTGCGGTTAGGAGAGCAAGGTACATACGCCGCCGCCACTTGCTCTTCCCCGCTCGCTGACCTGGTTTGTCAACTCAATCTGTAGGCTATCATGTTGGCTAGCGTACTCTAGTCGCTCACCGCAGGTACACGGAAACCAGTTGATGCGTGAACATTCCACCTGTCTTCTAGCGAGCTGCGTAAATGCGGCTAGACTGATACACTAACACGGTGGTGTGTGTATATCCCTCTTCTTGTTATCCCGCCCATCGCTATCCTTTATGGTCTGCATCGTACTCACGCTTTCGACCCTCTTCTGCCGATGCTGAAGCTATTCCCCGGTTTCGACCACAGTGGTACCGTCTTTATTGCATCCCGGCCCGCAAGACGCTCAGATCTACAACATCGTCTATCCGCAATGCATTGATCACTCTCAGCGCAATGTTTGGATGTCGAATACTCCCTCCTACATGGAAGATAGACCCTGAGCATCAAATACTAGAAGCTCAGAAGTCGTGTTCAGTTTGAATGAAGGAATGGTTTCGCAATATGCCCTATTGTGTCTCAGCGCAATGTCTCCTCTGTGTTGGTCACCAGAGCGTTGTGCGCAGCATTCGTGTCGGAATGATAAGCAGCAGCGACGATCGCAACGGACACTACATTTTCACTGACAAGGCTGTGGGGCGGATGTTCTTTTCCAGGTCTCGACAGATCAGCGCGGAGCGCACTATGTTCTTGATGATTCTTGTGGACAGTCTAATTGGATGGTGGCTTGAACGAGAGCAGAGCATCACGCTACTGACTTGTAATAGTCCTGCGATGCGCTGCGGGCCTGTTAGCCTTGTCAACCAAATGTCTCGCTCCTACTCAACTTCCGGTAGACGACATTGACAGGCGCAGACGAATTCCATCTCTGCATAACGGGCGGACACGATCCGACTTAGGAGCGCAGTCTCATACCCAAAGTTCTGTTGATCGGCCCCCTCCTACAAATTCTCATTACAGTTCACACTGTGAGTCTCGCCGAGTCTCGACCTCTGTCAGATGAGCTGCTGACTTAGTGAGTTTTCTGTCCATTCCACGAACATATGTAGCTAATCACGAGAGCGTGTGCGTGGTTGACCGGTTATCGTAAGATCATCAGCCACCTTACGACCTAACGAAGACCGTCTCCGATATTCTTTGATCCACGATGTCAACGGCCTTCAAGACCCTGTACGATGCCCAGGGATTCGTCGTCGTCCCGTCTCTGATTCCTCCGTCGCTCTTCGATGACCTCCGCGTCGCGGCCGAGCGTGCCATTGCGCGGACGCGTAGTGGTCAGTGGGCGCATAGGAGGACAGTTGGACGCCAGTTTCCACCATTCGACGAGAGCAACCCGGATTCGTGGGGCGTGCAGCATGTCATGCATCCTGCTCTGGACGAACCCGTGTTTGCGCGGTGGTACACCTCAGACGAGCTGACGAAGACAGTGGCCGAGCTTCTCGCATGCGAGCAGGAGGATCTCCAGATGGGTGAGTTCTCATTTCATGCACGTCCGGGACCGTTGGCCGATCGACGCGGAAATTATACCCGCACAGAGTTATTCAACATGTTGATCAACCCTGAGACGCACGATTTCGCGTTACGATGGCATCGGGATGACGTCCGTGAGGATGCCACGGAGGAGCAGGAGCAAGAGGCCTTAGCTCTATGGCACCACGGGGTGAGTGTCAAAGAGCCCTCGTTGCTTGGAATGAGAAATTTGACGAATTTGATGTTTACAGACGCAATGGAACACGTACGGATAAGCATGTACTCATTTGCATGTTTGCTGACACAGAGGCATGTTAGAGCCCTGTATGAGGACAGCTGCCTGTACATTGTGCCAGGCTCGCACAAAGTCCCTCGCACGCCCGAACAGCGTGGTCATTCGTCCACTCTCGATCCACCGAAGACCCCGTTGGATATGCCGGGTGCGGTGAGAGTTATCATCAAACGTAAGTCTTTATATGACAACTTCGTTGGCCACACGTTCATGCTTGACATTAGCCGGCGAGACGGTGTTCTACAACTCGAACATACTGCATTGCGCAACATACGACTCGTCCGTCCGACGCGCGACGTTGCACGCATCGATGGGATCAGTACGTGGCGGATCGAGCCGCGCGCGTAACGTGCTGCAACACGGGCTGGACTGGATGACGAGCGACGAGTTCCGCGAGAGTCTCGACGCGCGGGGCAAGTCGATGCTGGAGAGACTCGTACGGATGAAAGAGGGCGCAGGCGAGGTAGGCTACTCACTCGCAAACTAGGCGATTCGGACATTGTACTATACACTGCAAGCACTACAAAATACACCATGAGGCTATTGTTACACGAGTGATACTTCCATTCCTTCCCTGAGTTGTGCGATCACTTCTCTTTGAAGAAGCCTTTGGCATCCCACCCCCTTTTCTCCTGGCCTTCACGCATCCACCCAAGCCTGTTGGCCGTTAACCCGGCCGCACGCACGAACAATGTGCCGTCCAGATCCCCAGCCCCTTCCAACCTCGAGTGAGCACCGGTCCCGTCGAACCGGCCCTTGGGCGTCCCACCGTACATGTCGGCGAAGTGCCAGAGCGCCCGCTGGGTTTTGCACAGGTGCTCGTCGGGATGGACGAGCGTTGTCTGGATGATGGGCAGCCACGAGTTTGGCGCGGTGTATGGAGCTAGCGTGTCCTTCGATGGCTTCGGGGTGACTGAGGAAGGCGGTTCGGGGTGCACGGAGGTGTTCGCATAGAATTCAGCGATGGGCAGTGATGGTCGGCCGCGAGCGACGTAGAGCACAAGGGCAATGGTGAAGTATGTGCGCAGGAGGACAGATGCTGATTGTTTCGTGAGTGTGTTAAGGTAGGAGGGGATAAACAGCGAAGATGTGACGAGGTGCATGCTGCGACCGAAATTAGTATCGGTTGGGTAAGGAGATAATATCCTGTGAACTTACAGGAAAAAGTCGCCATTGAAGTCGCCCTTTTCGTCTTCTCCTTCATTCCTCCCTGACCACCCTCCAACAGCGTATACAACCGAGTTCATCCAGGCCACCTCTTCCAACATCTCGCTCAGCAGCTCTGCAGTGACGTTCTCAGGGGCCAACGACGCCGTCCACTCCGCAGCGTACTTCAGCAACTTCTCTCCACCCACTCTGACAACACGGTCGATGCTGCTCTCGTCCTCGCCATCGGGAACCGGCAGGCCGAGCGCCTTTGCTTCGAAGGCAGGGTCGCTCGCGATTTGCCCAAGGACGGTCAGCGCATGCGGCCGTGCGCCGGCTTTCACGGGTTTTGCGGAGATCACGAGAGACGCTAGCTGTGACGTGAGTGTCGCTGATTTGGGTCCTTCGAATAACGAAGCAGGGTACGCAGCGGAGGCTTCTGCCGACTGGACTGCTGCTTGTGCGATGCCTGCGGCGAATATGTAAACGTCAAGCACAATATAGGTGTATACTCACCTTCAGCAACCAGCCCGGGCAATCCGAACTCGACGGCATAGCCGCAGTGAATGAGGGGATGAAGGAAGCCGCCGAGGAAGCGGCTGAGCATCATAGGTGCGTCCCCTGTCTTTCCTGCTACGACATTGGCATCCTTTGAGAAGACGTACTCTTCGAGGACCGTCTTCATGTCTCGTGGGGACCGAACGAGTTTCTTCGTGAAAAATGCAACATATGCTTGGTAGTACCTTATGAGATGGTCAACGTGACGATACGCCGTGTGTATTGACGAAGACGTACCGATCGTCCCCGAGGTAGTCTTTCCAGTTGGTTTCGTCAATAATGGTGCTTATCTTCTTTTCCTCAGGTGGAGGGAACGCGGGCTTCTGGTATGCTACATGTGTTTCATAAGCTGCCTTGAGCAGGTCCCCATTCGCCCCCATGGCGTAGATAGCGAGGAGGTGATGGCTTGCATGGCTGTTTAGGGATGAGCCGTGAGCACTTGGATGCGAGGTATAGCGGGTGGTACGCACTTGTGGAAATGCAGATCGTTGAAGAAGATATGCCACTTCCTGTGGTTGTCCTTCAGCAGCTCACGAACTTGCTGCGTAGACTCGTCTGTCCATCCGGCTTGTCTCACGGGAGCAGGCACTCGCTTCGAGAGGTTGTTGGGTATATCTGCATTTCCTGGGTGAGGAAAGAGCGCATCAAGTTGCTCAGGTGTGGCCTCCATGGTGTGTCAGAGATGGTTTAGGGGGGTGTGAAGCCCAAGATGACCTGCATATATACATGCGCCAATAGTGATCATGAGCCTCAGTGACCTCATCGTTGTAGTCACGTCAATTGGATTATGAGATGTACTTACGCCAGAAAGCTTATACAGCTGTGGGCCTAGGAGGCCAATAGACAACTCGAGCGTGGGTGCACCAACGAGTTACTGTTATGTTACATTCGCTGTTTCGCGACATGGTACTGTATTGGCGGCTCGTGACCGCTGCTATGCCAAACTCCTGCCGTGGCTCACGAGTCCATTTCGTATCCGAGCCGACTTGTAAGACTACATGTTGACGACATGAGCGAGGTTCTGCGAGCAGCTAGAAAGGAAGAAGGCATTCGGTAGGTCATAAAGAGGACTGCACGAATTAATTTTCAAACCGGACTTAGCTCATTATTTAAGAGACATTTGATGATAATCTCGATTACGTACGCACGCAACACATCAGCAAAAGGAAGCTTACTAGGAACCTGAACCTTGAGAAGACCGCCACACCACTGCTCCTCCATTTCATGGATATCCTTCACCGCAGACCTCCGTCATGCATATCTGTTACCACAACGAGCATACTTAAGCGAGCTCAAGGAAGATAATGACTTCTGTACCCAATGTCTTGGTCCGACGGAGAGTAAACGGACTTGGGATAGTTGGAAACTTGGAAAGATCGGATGCTCTCACTCGCCACTTTTACCTCGCTGAAATGCAATACCCCGATAATCAAACGTAAGACTCACCATTTTTTTCCATGCATGGATCTGCTCATATCTGGTTAAGAAGACATTAAGGGGTTTGCCACCGTTCCGTACTGCACGCGTTGTCCCTCGTGGTACCAAAACGAGGCACATACGATCTCGAGGAATTTTCGGTGGTTATGGGAAGGATGGTATGTTCTCATCTTCCGTTCATGAAAGAGAATAGCTCGGCTGAACAGGTACCTATAAAGCTACCAGTTGCTAGCGATGTGAATCCGCAGCTCTCTTGCCCACGCACCACTACTTTACACTCGGACACGATAGAAATTATCCTAGTCCCATCCCTGCACAACTCGTAAACGTTTCCTGTCTCGCTGCGCATATGGCTACAGTATCTCTCCCCGACAAGATTACGGCAAGGGACGCATATCGCTCTCGTGTTGCCCAGGAGATGCACGCCATGCTCGATAAGTACAGCCAAGGCTTCAAAGCCCACGTACCAAGTCCTGGAGCACTCTCCACGAGGCATCAGGCGAAAGACACCATTTTCCTAACTGGAACGACCGGCGGGCTCGCCTCCGCAATACTGGCTCAGCTATGCGAGATGCCAAGCGTTGAGAGGGTGTACGCCGTGAACCGGAAGGGAAGGGAACCCTTGTTCGACAGACAGCATGCAATTCTTTTGGACAGAGGGTACGATGCGGATGCTATTATGAACTCCCCCAAAGTTTCTCTGCTGGAGGCTGATCTCCGTGAGCCCCACTTTGGCCTTTCGCAGGAGCTCTACAATGAGGTATGATTATGACATTTATACTACCTCCGCTTGATGATGATGCTAATGTTTTTATGATACGATAGATCAGAGACTCTACAACCCACATCATCCACAGCGGTACGGTACTTGTTGCCTATGATATGGTCCTGTGAAACTGACACATTTTGCACTGCAGCTTGGCCTGTGAATTTTACGTGGAAACTCAGATTATTCGAGCCGACTATCAAGGGCGTTCGCCACTTGGTTGATCTCGCTCTGGCTTCCCCTCATCATACACCTCCGCGCCTTATATTCATCAGTTCTTCAAGCGTTTTGCTCAGTAAGTTTAGCGTGTTCCGCGTCGGCATCGTATCTCGCTGATGACCCTTCTCCAAGACGCCGATCACACCACTGCTATCAAGGAAGAGTACGTTGATGCTAAGATTTCGGTTGGCGTCACATATGGAGAAGCCAAATGGGTAGCAGAGCAGCTCCTTGCTCGGGCCGTGCGCACAACTGCTCTGCTAGCAATGACCATACGCGTTGGTCAGATCTCGGGGAGTCGAAACGGCGCATGGAACCCTCAAGAGTGGCCGCCTTCGCTCATCCGTTCAAGCATCTACTTGGGCTGCATACCGATGCTACCTGAGGTACGTCATTACAGTATGCACTCTCCCTTGCTCCCACAATATTCATCATATTTTGATCAGGCTGTGTCGTGGATAGGACCCGACCAAGTTGCCACCGCGATCCTTGAGGCCCGCAATGCCTCTTGCGATCTTTCCCCTCTTCACATCGCACATCCCTGCCCGGTACCCTGGAGGACGCTCTTTGAGCCGTTTGGCAAGCGCTACAACCTACAACCCGTCAGCTTTGATACGTGGTACAGACGTCTCGTGGAAAGCGTACAACGAACTCAGACCGCGGATAAAATTGGAACGACCATAGCTATCGCTCCAACCACGAACAGCATCTCTCACGGCGGCGTGAACAATCTTCCTGCGGATAAGGGTCGCCGCGAGGGCAAAGGTCTACATATCAAAGGTGCTTCGGCGGCCAACCCGGCAGCCAAACTGCTTCAGTTCTTCGGTGGTCAGAACGCCTCTATATCCGAGTACGCCCAGCGTGGGGAACTGTACGCAGAAGTAGTCGGAGTGCCGCAGCTGGATGTTACGAAGACGGCGAAATTCGCCGCACAGGAGAGTCTCAGTCCTGCGAAGCTGAAGCCGCTGGGCACGGAGGATGTGATGCAGTGGGTTGCATATTGGGAGAAAATCGGGTTCTTCCCCAGGGAATATAAGCTGTGAAGTCGTGGGATGGATGATGTTGGGCTTACGGAAAGTCGCGTAAAGAGTCAAACATCCCCTAGATCGTGCCCGCGGAGATAGCTTATTGGTCATTTGAAGTTATCGACCTCTTTTTAGAAACCCCGATTCGATAGGTGTACCAGTTCTGACTAGAGTGGCAGCATTGTGTGGAACATGCCTGTTTAGATAAGAGCAGCAATATGGCTTTGAGAGGTCTCGCACGGACCTATTTCACATTTGAAGGAGCTCATCGCACGCTTTCACATAAGCTCAACATCTAAATAAGCGGAACGTGCAATCACAGCTTCTCGGCATTGATGACAAGGAAGAGACCATTCTTATTCCGTGCAAGATCTCACTCGAACACGCGGGATAAAATCGTATGATACAAGTTCCAGTTGATTGGATCGACATCATTGAGACTGAAATACATTGAACCTTGTATAACGTTAGTCATGCAGCGTCAGGATGGACGAAAGTGCACTCACATCGCCGAGGGAAACGGATATCTTAAGTACAGTAAGTACCACCAACGGTGGCCTTGCAGCAAGTCGGGCAGCGACATCCAGCTATGTATACGAACGCGCCGGAGGGTTCGCACTCGTAGATGAAGGCGTTTCCATCATTGACGTTGGAGTCTTGCGAGCAGCCGTAGCCTCCTACGGATAATGCCAGACGTCAAAGTCAGTCCATGACAGTACAGTGCATGGTGAACACATAGCATGAACGTACCGGGGGTGTTGCAGGAGGACTCGCCGATAGAGTTGTAAGAATGAACGCCCACAAAAGCGAGTGCGACAGCAGAGGCGAGAGTGAAGAATCGCATAGTTGTTGAGAGGATACGAGTTTGCAGATGCTGAAATAGCTGGTATGCTGCAGTCAACACACCAGCTTTAGTCGACTTTTATATCCGCCAGAACGCGAAGAGAACGGCCATTCTTGTTTGCATGCAAGTGTATTATTCCAGCCCACTGATATATGTTGGTATGTATATGACGCTACGAGCGTGGCCCTTTGGAGCAAGCAATGCATGCGCAGGGCACCGCTCATAAAACATGTTGATACATTGTGCGTGCGCGGGTGATACTCCAATTGTCGCGGCGGAGCTCATGGTTTCGGTCACTAGATGGACGCCCTGTAAGTAAACCTTGATCTTGCTTGGAAGTACAGGCGATAACAAACGATATAGCGAAGTAGGACTCACAAACAGCCGCATTGTCACTACTAGCTCCGTCTATAGCATGGTATGAATCGCGCTTCGGTTAGTCTGTTGTCAGGCTGTTGAGGACACTCTGGCCACGGTGAAGCATGCTGACAAGTTCTTCACGAGTCGCCATACAAATGTGTAATCTTGGATATCAAGAGGCCGCTTCGCATCATATCTAATATCCCGTTAGCATTTTAGAGCAACTGTGAGACATTGAATACTACGTACTCACGGCGTCACTCAGGTGGAGTGGCCAGTGCCAAACACCGGACACGGACGCTGAATCTCCTCCAGGCCGCCCGGCAGGGGCAACGTTTGTGTTATCCGTTTTCTTGGTTCTAATTTGACGCTTTCGTGGGTCATCTGAATGGCCATGAGCTACTGCATCTGGGCAATATTTGAGCGTAGTGCTGGGTCTAGCGGTATTTCTGGTAGCCATGAGTATCGCGCTGAACGTCAAGGCCGTGGATTCCACCAATAGTTTCAGATACTGCATGATACGAAAGAGATGTTAGCAGGACGACTGCGACAAAATACATACGGTGACGATTGAACGCGTTGATTGTTGGGAAGCTCAACCTCAGGACCGTATATGAGCAACTAAAAACTTCATGAGAGGCGATGCACGGTCAGGTCACAAAGAACCATGTTCATGAGAAACATCCGGATTGAGTCAGACAAAGTTGGTGAGTAGACGTTGAGGGTCGAGGTTGAGAGTGCCAGCTGGACATCTGAAAGAATTAGCACGTGCACAATGGCATAGAATTGGCGCCAGCTTTGTGGCGCTGCAGCCGTGTTGTCGTGGCGTTGTCGTCTAAAGAGGCAATCGCTGCGCCTTGAATGTCACTGAGAAAACGATATTGCCTAACATAGGTGCCGTGACGTGCGGATTTCTGGTGAGGTCAGGCCCGTTACCTCTATTTTGTTCATTGGCTCGATCCAGTTCGCTAGGAGCTGGTGGAAGGGACAGATGCGAGGCCGCCGTAACGCCTAATGTGTTGCATCTCGTCCATGAAAAAGGCGTCGTAAGGGTGTCATTGACAGCATATATATGAGGACTACAACATAAATAAGCAATTTACACAGGAATGCGGCAATTTTTTATAATGCCTCAGACATCTTCACCGGCTGCAGCGTCTACAGACTCGGATTGAGACATCGTCTAGAGCCGCGAAGGGAGAAATCAATCAACAACGGAGTAGAAGAAGGTGCAAGAGTATGAGATACTCACATCTTCCCTGCCAACTTCAAAGTCCGGAACTCCATTGTCAATCTCAGAGAGTGAGCTGGCATCGTTGGAGCCTTCCCTTTGCTCTTCCTGACCCAGTGGCGGCATATTGTCCCATCCCTCCCCGTCCTCTTCTTCTGCGGGGGCAAGCAATGTTTGACCCATATTCCCTACAAAGCGCATAGAGCTCCAAGTCCGCTCGTCATATTCTGCTGTTTCCCCAGAGTTCGATTCCATGTCACGCAAGTTCATCATAAACCGGCAGATCAGAATAGGCGGGATACTGTGGTAGCATTCTTATCAGTTTTCTATAAAATATGACAGCAGCATTGAAGTTACCCTTGTAGGAATGGAGTTTCTAGCTGTAGATTGACCAAAGACGGCTGAGCGCATATGAGCTTATAAATTTCATGGGCAGGCCAAACTACACTCACAAGATTATTGAATAACATCGTTAGAATGTTGATTAGCAGCAGAACACTATAACCGGTGTGTTAATAAGTGGATTGAGTCAGTCTGCTGACTGAGACATCAACCGTACATGAAATACATTGTGCCTGCATCAAACTTCAGTAAATTGATGCACAGATATTTCGATGGTCCTCACCATCTCTGATCAGCAATGTGGTAAGTGGAACATTCAAGTTATGTTTACGTCCAGCTCTGTAATTACTCATAGTTTTGTGCCATGTAATTGTTAACACAATGATGTCACCAAGAGTTGCAGATATCCGTGATGTCAGTGACACTGTATGTGCATGAGATATCAGTAATCATGACATACAGAAAGTACGTACACCTAGTAGAAAAGGGGTGATTAGGCTAAACACACAAGGATTATGTAGTGCATACCGTAGATTGAGTGTTGGGGATATTCCATAGCTTGCTGCACAACTGGATATATCTGCGAGGTATTCAGGAATATCAGTGGAAAATATGACCTGAAATTTGATCAACAGCAGTAACTAAAATTCTGATGAGTCAAATTCTTACGATGTCAATCAACAGTGGCATGAGGCTCAGCACACATATTATGACCGAGAAAACCAGGTTGAGATTAGTGCGCTGTAAGAGGCTATAACCACGAAGAGCAGTAAACACTGGAATGGGTTCAGCTGATATTGCACATCAGCAAACATAGGACATTTGGTGCTCACCGCCATAGCAAAGGAACTGGGCAGCATTGAGAGTTGGTAGGATGATATTCAGTTCTGCGCAGCTACAGAAGCAATGGTGAGAGTGTGATGACAAGCGGGTTGCTCTTTGAGAGAAAAAAATAAAATGCACGCACGTCTACATTGGTTCAGAGACACCGGTGAGATTAATTGGTACAACAGTTTGTAGCACATACTCGTAAGCTTCTGACTGGAAGAAGGCCCCATAACAGTTGTGTACTCAGTGCTAAGGTTGAATAGCGGGTGAGTATGAAGAGTGCCGTGCCAAGTGAGAAGCGTCGTCTCCAGATGATATCAATCTCTCGACCCAACGTGATTCCATATTCAAATATGAAGAGGGCTATGCAGTTATTAGTGAACAACCAGATATGGATGGATCAAACTGACCGTTCGCAGCTCCACTTATGTAACTAAGTGTTTGTCTTCAAATTCAGGCATGTGAGTGGAGAAAGGAGAAGATGAAGCAGCATGTACACACATCTGCTGCAGGATTGAGAGCGGCAGGGTTGTTGCTTGCTCTTGGGGCATTCTGATAGATATATATTTTGTTAGATGCAGAGTAGGAGAGAATGCGGCGAGTGGGGATGAAAATGGAGGCAGGGGCTTTGAGCGGGCAGAGTTATGTAAGTTGAAGGACTACAAGTCCTCTTGAGAGCAGGCTGTCACCCTATATAAGTGCTATCGCCATGCACAGACATGCAATTGTCTGAAATTTGTCTGTCACGAAGGTGTGAGGTGGAAACTGAGATGACCGTACGTACAATCACATGTGGCCGTGGTGGTGAGCTCCTTAAAACAGAGATGTCAGGAGCATTTTAACGAATAAGGGCGCATGGTTGAAGATTAAAACTTCGAGATTAAGATGCTGACTGAGGAGTGAGACCCTGAGGGGTACTTCCTGCCGCTGTTGCGAAGCTTCCTCGCCAGGTTTCTAGGCAAGGAGATAACCAATAGGCCTGGACACCAACCGTGAGCCTCATATGACGGGCTGACTGCAATAAATATCAGCAATGATCAGAAAATGCTGACTGCAGCAGTATCGCAGGGTGATCGTGGAACGGCTCATGAAATTCGGGAGCGAGCAATTCTAAATTGGTTATCCGTGAGCGGTGCAGCATCACCAAGAATCAGGAGATGGAGACGCACCTAACAGCCAAAATGCTCGAAGCTCTCATGCGGCAGTGCATAGATTGAGGAAATTGAATGGCTGCATAGATAGAAAGAACAGCGTAATAGCTGCGGAGCGTCATTAGCCCAATAGCGCGCAAATTGTGATGCTAGGGAATGGATCCCGTTGAACAAATATGCCTACCAAGGTGGTCCAACATGCTGTGACAGTCTGCAACGGGCTAATGTTCTTGCAAAGTACGTGACAGGTCCAGAGGGTGAGCTGCTGGATAGAGTTCGGAATGACATCGAAAGTTGCGACTTGATTCATTGCAAGATCATGGATGGTTCGTCAGCTTGCGGCGTTGATCATCCCGTTGACCGCACTCACTTGCGAAGCATTCGGAATGGTAATATGATAGAGCACGGTGGTGCAATCTTCGGAGATCGGTGGAAGGTTTCCAGAAGACCCTGTGTCTCAGTTGCGCTGTAGCATGTTGATGAAAAAGGACTTGCAAAGCTTTTGTCGAATCCCGGGTCGTGAAGATGGGATTGAGTAGAGCGTGGCAGCGGTCAGACGTCTAGCTACCTAGGATCAGCAACCAGCATCTGTTGCTTGAAATCTCGGACACTTACGTGACTGCGGGCGAGGCCTTCATAGCCATAGCTTGCATTAGAAATAAGGTCGTAAGCGAGGGGGCAGTGAAGCTCCCCAGACATTGTGCAGGCTTGCCGCAGGGAGCGTTAGCACTTGTAGCCGAGAACGTCCCACCATAGTGATATGGCGGGAGAGTCACTCTGCCCAACAGGTGGGAGAATTGAATTCTCTTTCTTGAGCCGCCTGATCGGTGGTTTCCCGCAAGAACGTTGGATCTCGTCCCATCGTACAACGACAATCGGCGGAGCACTCGCTCGCACGACGACTTCTTCGAGTCGTTATATGTTGGGCTCGTAGTGGGTGTCTGTTAATTGACACGAGACATTGTAGCGTACCGATCTGTACGGGAAGGCCGCGCCTGTGCCACCTTAACTAGCGGAGGCAGGCTTTCCCTAACCGCAAGTCATCAACTTGACCGGATTCTAATGGCATGAATGCTACGCATTGTTGAGGTAATAATGCCACATATACTACATGACAGGCAATCTATATAAGAATGAAGCATCAGCTTTATCGTTCAGTGCGCTTGGCCTAGCAGACGCACCTTAATACTTCCAAGAAACCATCCAATAGCCCTGATGTCTGCACATAAAAATGAGACGACAGTACATAACTCTTGAAGAGTCGGCAACATGTTTCTCGACTCCTGGCATCAGCGGAGGACATGGATGGATGAGTATCCGGAAACCAGCAACCGCAGCCACCAACGCAGAGGGAGGTAGATTCTCCACCAACCGAGCCCATATCAGCCTCAACTCGTTTGAGCTGTATAGAAAGAGAGGTTCACGCGAGTGGATGTTCGAACGAGGCGAAACAACGTCCGTAGGAGTGTGTGGGCGCGATTCAAAGTGGCCGGGCTCGGAAGATGTCGCTACCAGGACTTCTCACTGCGCTTCAGTGAGGTTCGCCTTCATGTTGCAATACATGCCCTCCAGGGGTAGGTAATCACTTGGACAGCGGAGACTGTAAAGAAAGCAGACGATGGTGGTATGCAGAATGCCAGTCGCCGAGTTTGTTCGTACACGGTGAATATTGCTCGCACGTGACCTTTAGAGACGTCGCGTGCGGGCCACTTCTGGTAGACAAGCAGCATGGAAGGGCCGCCGCTTCGATGTTCCCCTCCGCGCATTGGATCGGACTCCAAGACGTCATGTATCGATGGCTGAAGAATATATAAGGGGCCTCCGTCGTAGACCTCTCGACCCCAACCCCTCGACCCCAACCCAGCCGACCCAACCGGCGACTGACTCAACATGACGAGCGCAGGAAACAGGAACAAAATCCTCCTGCTATTCTGCGACGGCGCAGGACAAGACGACATCATCGCCAGCATGCCCAACGTCGCCGCCCAAGGTATGATGCATACGCAGGCGCGAGTGTTGTGGACGGCTCAGTGCTGACAACAATGCCTCGTGTTGCAGTGCCTATTGACGCAGCGTCCCCCGCACGGTATGCGACGAACGCCCTCAAGCTATGTGCGCCCGTTCGCCTCCCTATGGCACTCACCTGTTAACCGTTTCCTTGTCGCAGCGCGGGCCATCATGCCCAGATCCCAGTACATCCTGCTTTTTTTCTATCCCATAACCTCGCTGACGGCATCGCGCGTCGCCGCTGCAGGGACGGCCGCCTTCAGCTCGTGTTTTACCAGCGCGCCGTAAGCAGCGAAATCTGCTCCTCCGCCGACAGAGATTGCTATGCGTTCATCGCACAGAACTACGACGAGGGCGACGAGATCTGTCTCTTTGGGTCCGTCTCACCCATCCCATTTCATGCCCGTACACGGGGTTCTGACTCACTATATGCAACCTCAGCTTCACCCGGTTTGTGTCTGCGCCGTCTTGGTGCATGCACTGTAGTTCATATGTGATCCCTTCACAGAGGCGCATACATCGTGCGCAAGGTCGCTGGTCTCGTACGTACCTAGCATGTAACACCCGTACGTGGGTATGCGCTCACCAAGCTATCCGCATGACAGGAAAAAGTCGGGCTCCTTCAGCATACCTCACTCGGCCACTTTTTCCACGTCTGGAAGGCCCTCATGAAGGGCGCAGACCTGTACATTCTGCCCGACACCTCCCCGTGGGGTATCTGGTACACAGGCGGTGCTGTCATCGCGCCGGGCGGGAATGACCTGCTGAGCATCAAGGACGCCAACTTGCCCGCGTGCATCGACTGCGCGCTGCATGGGTTCTCATTCCAGGAGAACGGCGAGATATCGCCGCCAACGCTCTGGATGGTCCCTGACGAGGGCCTCGCGGTCACGCATAATGGGGAGACGCAGGTTTTTAAGCAGGTGCGTTTGCTGGCCGGGCCCGTGTACGGGGTGCACATTGATGTGCGTGCGCGTGCGTTATCAGATTTGGTTCCCTGGCGCACATTCGGACGTCGGCGGTGAGTATCCCACCCGCGCACCCTCGGACCTCGCGCTCCTCTGGATGGTCGTACGTCGCATGCTCTCTTACCTCCTCACTTCCCATTCTCGCCCCAGCAACCACTGACGCACACGAAACGCACAGGGCGAGATCTCCTCCTTCATCAACCTCGATCTTCCGTCCCTCCAACAAACCATCCCGGCGCACGGGGACGGGCACGCGTGGGGTGACGCGTCACCGCATAACGCGTCCATCGGGCTGCCGGACTTGAATCTCATCTACGGGATCAATGCACCTGAGCCGTGCCTGCAGAGCAAGCAGACCAGCGCAGAGGACGCCCCCCATGCGAGTCCCGCGCAAGCGTCTCCCGCACCGCCCGAAATTAACACGGAGGGCATGGCGCTGCCGAAAGTGGACACACTGCACGGAAAATCTGTGGACGGCACCAACACTTCTATCTCAACACAGCACGCAGCTGGCAATGACAGTCAAAAGCGTCCTCTCTACGTTCGTCGCAAATTCCCTGCCGGGTCCTTAAGCACGGATCGTCGACGTTGGAAGAAACGCTACCAGGCGGTACTCCAAGATCTGCAGGCTTGGCGACGTGAATACTGGCTTGAGTCTGATCGTCTCTGTGCAACTCCGGAATCCCTCATGCCCGACAGGATACTCAATGCCCTAGCTCAACGCGTAGGAATCAAGACACTCGAGCACGTCAAATACACTTGTTCTGGCTGGGACTCTGTCGACACTATGGGACCTCTCGCCCTCGCCCGGATTGAAGCCTTTGAAAAGAAATGGAACACCGAAAATAAAGCGGAAATCAAAGCACGGAAAACGGAGAGAATGGGAGAGACAGCTCGACAGAAAGCATGTGCCGCCTCTGAGTATAAAGCAAAGGTCCAAGCACAGAAAGCGCAGAAAAAGAAAGGGACCGCTCGACGGAATGCAGGTCCCGCCTTTGAGTCTAAAGCAGAGGCCCAAGCACGGAAAGCGAAGAAAAAGGAAGAGACAGCTCTCCGGCAAGCACATGCCCGCCTTAAATATAATGCTCAGCGTCGCGAAGCCCGACGAGCAAAGAACAGAGATTTTATCCTCTACGCGCCATCTGTGGAACCGTCTCCAAATGCAAATTCCAGCGCACCCATGGCTAGACCTTCAACACCAAACAGTCTGACTCGCAGTGTCTCCCCAATTCCATCAGCTTCAGTGCGAGAATGGGAAATGGTCCAGCCTGGACCGTCAAATCCTGCTGGACAATCAACAACGGATCCCGTTGCTCCCACGTCCTCCTATACATCAAGACCTCTGAAGTTTATTGGCTGGACTCCTTCCCTCTTGAAACCGAGCGGACCACGGCGAGTGCCCAGCCCTAGGCCAATACAGCCGTCTCTCTCGGCTACAAATCTAATCCCCTCAGCTTCTGGGACATTTTTCGTCGGCTGCTGGCGCAGTACTTGCACTGGTACCGGCTCTCTTAGCCCCGAGCCAACAGAGACTTAGGCCAAGACGACTCTGGATCCCGAGTACAAAAAAAAGTCGATAGGACAATGATTTGATGTTGTAAAGTACCTATGCATACATGTGGGACATTTCATGAGTAAACTCGTACCGCAGCGGGTAGCGAGACGGGGGAGGGTAGGATCCGCCGCTGAGGCTTCCTGTTCGACGAAATAGCGTGGCTCTACGTTGGTTATCCACGAATTCCAGAGACAATTCATCGTTATGAGAGATACAAGCGGTCGTGATGTGACAGTGAAAGTGAACGGGAGATGCAAATATGCGGGTCGAGACCAAACCATCGATTAGTGAGAGCTGAACATTGCACTGGAAGCACCATCATTTGCATGGTGGAATTGGCGCCAGCGTTGTGGCGTTACGGCAGCACTAGAAGTTATCTGGGACATCCTTCTGATCGAATTGCGAGGAACTGCCTCGGTAATACTCAAAGTGGCGAAACAAAGGCGAACTATGTTGTGTTCGGTGGTGTGCGCATGTCTCGTGGTCAAATAAATAATAATAGAAGGTATACTGCTATCAGCGTGAAATCAGTCTGCGAAAGGCGTGAAGGTATTCTCTTCAGACGTCTCTGCTTTGGCTATGTTCGCTCAGACTGAGAAATCCAACTTCAGGAATGATCCGAGAGGCGAAGGTGGGGTTATATTCACGGACTGGTAGGGCGACGTTAATTAGTAACATGACCGCAAGAAGCTCTGAGAGTACCGGCTACTCACATCTTCTCCGCCCCCAACTTCAAGAGCGAATATTCTACGATCAACTACGGAGGGTAAGCTGACGTCGCTCTTCGAACCTTCACTATGCTCTTCTTGACCCTGTGGCAGCTCATCATCCCGTCCCTCGGTTCGAAGTTCTTCTCCGGGAGCAAGCAACATCTCGCCCATATTTCCAACGAAGCGTATAGAGCTCCACGGCCTCCCGTCGTGTTCTGATGTTCCACTGGGAAGATTGAATGTGATCTTACGCAAGTTCATCATGAACCGGCAGACAAGGATTGGTGTGATGCTGGTGGTTGTCAATATATTGCGGCTACTACAGAATCATCAGACCTACGCTTGTTGCATCGGCACTGCCATCTGCACGTAGACCAAAGACGGCTGAGAACACATAGAAATTATCTTGTGAAGTCAATGTAAAGGTCCTGTTGCGCTCACAATATTTCCAAATACCATTGCGGTAATGTTGATCAGTAGCAGAACACTGGGAGCAGCGTGTCAATGGGTTTGATAAACCCGTCTGTTCAATGAAACATCAAACATACTTGAAGTACAGTGTGCCTGTATTCAAGTTGAGTTAGTTCTGCGAGACCAATAAAAGCAGCGAGAGCCCTCACCATCCCTGAGAAGCAGCGTTGTGATTGGCGAACGCAAGCCTTCCATACGAGCAGTTTTGTGGACATCCGCAGTCCTGTACCATGTAATGAACAACACGAGCACATCAGCAAGGCATGCAGATATCCGTGCAGGCAATGACACTGAGCATGTATCAGATCTTATCGATCGAGGCATACACAGGAAGCACGTACAGCTAAAATAGAAAGGGGCAGTTTAGTCAAACACCAGGAAGTTCTCGCAACACGACGTACCATAGATGGAGATGTGCGGAGATTTCATATTTTGATGTACAGGTGTATAAATCTGCAACATATACAGCGAGACGGGTAGGGTATATTAACTGAGATTGATTAATGACAGGGACCAAAATTGCGGTAAATCATGATTCTCACGACATTCAACGCGAATGGCATCAGACTCAGTACGCATATTATCCCAGAGAGGAACCACTTTGTATAAATGCCTTGCAAGAGGCAGTACGCACGAAAAGCGGTGAATGCTGCATTGTTTCTCGTCAGCTCATGAGGTATATGGTTTACAAGGAATACTCACTGGCAAAACAAAGGAACTGGATAGCATTCAGAACCTCTATGATGATCAACGTCCTATTACAGCTACAGAAACGACAACTATCAGTATGATGACGTATACGGCACTCCTTCAAAGATGGAAAAGACCACTCACCTCTACAGTGATCCATAAAGTGTCGATGAGTGATACAATGAATTGTGAGACGTACTTGAATGCTTGTGATCACTGGGAGGAAGCCCCAGATCAGTTGTGAATTCTGTGCCAGTGATGTATAGCGGGTGACTGCGAAGAGCACCGTGCCGAGGGAATAGTGTTGTTTCCAGATGGTGTCAATTTCTTGGTCAAGCGTGATGGTGTACTCAAAGACGAAGAGTGCTGTCATCGTAAGTGAACAAATCAAACGCGTATAAACGTAATGACTGACCGGTCGCCGCTTGACCGGCGTAGTCACCTACTCGACTTCGAAGTCAGGTGCGTGAGTGCAAACGACAGGAGATAAATGACTACGTACGTACATCTGCTGAATGACGGATAACGGCGGAAGGGCCGACTGATCTTGAGACATTACAACGGATGGAGTTTATGGAAGATTAGCTTCCAAGAGAAGAGAGTCGAAAATGCGGCAAGGAGTAATGCAGGTGAAACAAGCTGTATTTGGGGCTGGGAGAGCGACTTCAGGTTGAGACTGCGGCTCCGGTTGCAGGCCTTCGTCTGATATAGATGCCACTGTATTCCATAATTAGTAATGTGTCTGTTGTGAGAATATGTGGGCGGAGGCTGTGGTCAGTTATCGAGCAGGGGCTACACGGGTGACGAGCCAGCTGCGAAGAAGGTATACCCAGCAGACGCTGACCGCAGAGGTACCCGAGTTACACAGTGTCAGTAGAGACAGCTGCCGATCTCACGTATGTTCACACGCATTCAGGCAATTCTGGATTGTTCATCTGTGAACGATGTGGCATCACAAAGAACCAGGCACTGCAGACGAACCCGACTGCCCAAAGTCTTCCTGTAACAGTGCATACACTGATGGGGTTGATTGGTTGCATAGGTGACAAGCAGAGTATACCAGCTGCCCAACTTCGCTAGCCTTATAGTGGGATAAATGCGATATCAGGGACTAGATCTCGGTGAGCGAACAACAAGCATACCAAAGCGGTGCCACAAGATTGATAGTCTCACTGCAAAATCACTGATTGTTCGCCAGGTTGCTGCGGTAATCATCCTGAGTAATGTACTCACAGACTGAAAGATTCAAGAGATCGTTACAATCTAAAGTGGTGGCGCAGTCCTGGGGGATGGGCAGCAGGTCGCCAAGAGACCCACATGCCTCGGAACCTGTGGCTATCAGTTGCGCTGCAACATGTAGATGGAGAAGAGTTAGAGATGATCGCGGACATAGGTTGTGTGAGGGAGAGTAGGTCGCGAAGGAGGCGGGGAGACGGTCGTCGGTCGAACAGATGTAGCTTTTTTGTTTGTAGATTGGACTGCGGTCCTTGCGCGGATATACCGCGTTGGCAGGGGTTACAACGACGTAGATGGTTTCCTGTCACTCTGTGCGCACTGTGAGTACCAAACTCCCAGGCCTTACAGAACAATTCCCGACTTACAAGATGTAGGACCGCTGAACCTAATACCGCAGCCTGCTTCATAGGCGCGACCAGGCCCCTACACTAAAGGGCTGATGCAGAGAGAATAACGTACATTGACCCAACATGGCACAGTTGCTTCGAAGGTCCCATACGTTGGACTGAGCAGAACATACGACTGCAAGTTCAATGATAGGAGGGGCACGACTTCAATACCGTCTTTGGCAAGAACGCCGAGGGTTATCGCAGCTTAGGGCAATAATAGTGGCGGACTTGTTTGCGCTCGCTGCCTTCTTTGACCAAGTCGATGGCTTGTGGTTCGGGGAGCCTACATCCATCCCTTGCGGGATTGACGCGAACAAAGCGGAACGCAGCAGTGCCTGGTGTCACCTCGCAGAAAGGCGCTGCGATGGCGGCATACAGTGGCTCTAATTGTTAGACAATATGAATGGCTTGCATTATCGTTGAAGGATCGTCCTAAATACACTACACAGCAGGGGATCTATATAAGAATGAAGCATCAGCTTCATCGTTCAGTGTGCTTCGCCTAGCAGACGCACCTCAAATACTTCTAGGAAACCACATGATAGCCCGCGCTTTCGTGAACCATCGCTGTCAGGATTACACACATGCAAGGAAGCCGCGCACCTCCTAACGAGTCTAGTCTCCAACATGGATCTCGACTCACGGCATCGGCGAGAAGATATAAGAGTCCACCAACCAACGATTATGGGGACGAAGAGCAAGGTATCTTGGCTGTCGGCTAAACTCCTATCAGCCTCCAAATGCTTGACTGCGGTACAGGAACATGGGTTTATGCGAGTGTAGACTCCGACGAGGGCAAACAACGGTTGTAGGAGTGTGTGGGCGCGATTCAGACTCGTCGGGCTCGGAAGATGTCGCTGCCGGGTCTTCCTATTGCCCTCGAAAGGCTGGCAAGATATAGAACTTATGTCGCTCATCCGTGACTGCCAGACGAGTAACCGTTGGGAGAGATTCGGTTGTTTGCAAGTGGTACCATACCATCGTGAGGATAGAGGAGAGAAAGAGTTGGGAATCGCGAGTGAACGTTAATTGCAACCGTGGCATTCATCTTGGGCGCTTGTTTGAGGTGTTACTCCTACTCTGATCTACTTGTATGCAGCATACATGAATCCCGAACCCTCCTTCATTCCTGGATACGTTCATGTAGAACAATTTGGACCAGACGAATTATACGAGGACGATGGCTCCGAAGTTGTGGAGGAAGTCGAGTACATCACTCTCGATTTGGGTAGCGTCGAGCCGACACTGGTCCCGAGCACATCGTCTTTTCGTCTCGTAGTGAGTCCTTACGCATCATGTCTCCTGTGAAAAAGTCCTTTAAGACGTACAAAAATAGGGCCTTGATACACCCACGCCGTTCCTCCAGCTGTCTGGCACGGTATTCAAAGGGGAGCATCACGCTCTGCTCGGGACGGAATTGTTATTCGTGGACTCTAAAGGTACGCCAAACACAACTTTACCGCAATATGGTGGAGCTCACATGTCCTTCCAGATGGTCAGAACGAACGTAAACAGAACGGGCTCACGCACCTGGCGAACACCGAGCGGCGCATCCAGTTCAAGGAGGTCGAGCTAAAACCGCAACACAGCCCAGAAGAAGCTCCCCCTGCAGAACCATCTCCACAAGCGACGACCACACCGGCAAGGCGAAGGCGCGCGGAAACCGTGCAGCAGATGATTGGTGGCGAGAACGTACAATCCTCGTCACAAGGCAGCCGCAAGCGACAGCCGAAGCAAGACAAGGGAAAGGGCCGTGAGGTTGTACAATCGGATGTCGCGGGAGAGGAGCCCACGGTGGAGTGAGCGAGAAACCAGTAGGCCTCGCATCTTTCATATCCGTGTGTACCTCCCCTGATAGCCCGCGCAGGTGCGCCCAGTAGGGACCAGCCCAGTACCATATGCATCCAAAGAACTACGCGTTGCGCATGTGTATCAAATACAAATTGACAGCGATTCAACGAAGACGGGGCTCCCTGAGCACGCACAGGACCGCGTCTCCGCGCTGCACGTAACCGGTGTTTTTTGCGAATTTACGCGGGACAGGGTGCGCACGTCAGCGGGCACAGAACGTGTCTCGGTCGCCCCCGCTGGGGTGCGTGGTGCGCGTTTAGGCCGTTTGGAAGGGGATCGTCTGCGCGGCAAGCCGCACTCGCTCGCTGCGCGTGAGCCACCTGCGTCACCGCTGTCGCAACGCTAAGGGTCTCGTACGCCGTGCGTTATTGCCGGTATTTCGGGGATTTGCGGACGAAAGCCGCCTGTAGGGGCTCTCGTCGCCGTTAACGGCACAATCCTAACGGCGTACACGACAACTGGACAATGCGGGGGGCGGCGCGCGCACCTGACGCTGCGGAACGAGGACGGATTATAATTAAAAGAAATCAAAGATACCCAACTGTTCAAGAACGGCGACACACTAGCCTCGAATGGCTGGCTTCTCCCGGAGAACCACACCTACACGCTCTAGTGTGCTTCGATGTACGAGAGCAAAGAAGCACGAAACACTCACCAAATGCTTCTCTGGTTTGTTTTTTCTGCTATGTTTAAGACAAGACCCCGCACGCTGACAAATTCGCAGGTTATCGATCAGTCTCAATTAATATCGTGTGCGTTATTGGAAACCACATTGCATCGCTGCATAGGGTAGCGTCAACGCCTGCCCGACGCCGCCAGCTCTGCTACAACGCAGGACGAACAATAGGCGGCCGCCACCTACCCCTGCCGGCGGATAGCTCTGTACCTGGATGTTCTACGAGCCAAATTAGGGTCTTCATCTGCGACCCTGAGGCAGGGCCGTACACGCAATGTCCTGCTCGTTGTATGCGCACCAGATTGCGTGGACGTCCAATATCAGTTCATTAACAGCTTCCTTGTCCCCATTAAGCTCAAATCGCCGCTCTACGCCACCGTGTTCTCATGCGCGTGAGAAGGGCTCACTATCTGAACAGATCTAGTGGTGGCGTCCCATATGCTGTCGCCATTACCCACTCTCTGACATAACTGCCAATGGAATGATCCAGGACGCGCGGCACGCCGTCGGTGCGTTCCTCTGCATCTCTGCATTAATTTAATGCAACGCGCGTCTGCGTTATGTTATCCAACCCCACTGCTATCGTCATGCACAGCGTCCCTGACAACACAACACACTCCGCCATCGTCACGCTGCCCGCGACTGTATCCTCGGACGACGCCACCACCAACCAGCACGCTCGGACGCATTAGCCTCATACTACAATCGCGCATTCCGATCGAGTGTGTTGTATTACAGTATACTGAATTGCGGATCGTCCCTTCCCGCGATCACGACCGCCTCGTGCACACCCTAGAACCCTGCGCTGGTTCACCAAGATAGCCTTTCCATGATGGATGCCGCACAGATCTCGTGGAATCCGCCGGAGACGCCCGCGTTATTATTGCGAAGTGTTGCCCCCGCGGATGGACTGGGGCTTGCGCTCGGCCGCTCGAATGGGGAAAACTGGGCCCCTGCTGGCGTCTTGGACACAAAACTAGGGTGCGTGCGCTGTTCGGGCTTTTCGTCCTGGCCGTTTGGCGCGTGGGGACGTCACGAGAGCAGGTGCTGTGATTATATTTATTGCCGTTACTGGACTGTTGATATTGCGACGGCTGCACCTATTGCGACGGCCGCAGGTGCTGTTGTGGAAATATACGGCACACGACGCGCACTCGTGTTCCACAGACCCCCCTTTCGGAAGTCGGATCTTTTACCAGATCAGACAGCTGCCAGCGCGGTGGAGTGCTTGTACGGAATGGCAGCGAGAGACTTCTCGAGGGTTCGCTTCCAGGCAAGTGTCAGTCAGAACCCTGCGGTGCGGTGCGGTGTCGTGTCGTGGTGGCTGGTTGGGAACCTAAAGGCCTATCTGTGGCCACTTTTAATACCGGCTCCGAGGTTCTCTTCTGTTATAAAAGACTGGACGGTTTGGCCGACTGGATCCCCCAATACGACTCAACAGACGACTCTCTCGTCCAACCGTCCCCTAATATTCTTTGCCTCCTCATATTCGTACACTCACCGCGAGACAACCCTCAAACGCGCTCACCATGATCATACGGCATAACTTGTCGTCGACCCTCGACTCACCCTTCCTTGCGGCCGCCATCCCCCTCGTAGACCACACCCAAAGACTGTCCGCAGCCAGGAGCAGGCCAAGATAGTCCCACGTATCGGTGCGTTTCGCGCCACCGCCACCAAGTGCCAACCCACTGACGGCACCGTGCTTGTGCTCGTGCTCGTGTTCAGGGAAAAGCCCCGGATACGATCAGATTTATGTGAGGCGGAGCACCGACGTGCCGAACATGCCATATACCAGCTGTGAGTCCTGACGGCCCCTCTGTTGCCTCCATCAACGGCTCACGGCTCACGGATTATTTTCGTCCCAGCTCGTCTCACGCCCGTCTGTTCGTCTGCGCGGTAAAGCGACAAGGAAAACAGATAGGAAGGATACACGGACAGATATCAGTTCTATTGACCCACTTCACAAGCCCGCCATCCTTACATCCCATACGATACGTTACGATACGCTACACACACACACCCTCCGACCCTATCCCTATCACAACCCAATACGCTTATTACGCTTATGCTTATTTGACATTTTGCGCTCCCCATCCGCACCCGAGCGACCCTGCCGCGGCATCGCCATCGTCATCTTCAACTTCAATGGGCATCAGTGTGCGGCTGGCTGGCCGATTGACGGCGACGGCGGGCTGTCGAGTAAGCTTTCGTTCGTTCACGCTCGCTGTGCGCGAAAACGTCAATACCCACTATGGATTCCGAGTCCGTGTGCCGGCACTGACACTGGCAGGCTCGAGATGCCGCTACTGTATGTCGGCCACGGACGGCACGTACGGTGGCGTCCGGTAATCGCCGCTTTACTCGAGCCCCGTTGACGCTATTGGCAGCATTCATGACTTCAGTGGCGACGTCGTGCACACGTCAATCTGTTCTCACTCTACTGACGGTGCCTCGTACCGGCGGCGCCCACTCGCGCGTTCCGTCTTTTGCGTTGACGCTTCGGATCTACTGTTTGGCATCTCTCGTGCTTGCATATAACTAAGCCAGTGCATACGTGCGTGCAGAGAGCTCGTCATCCCGACTTTCCGATTTCTCGGACTACGCCCACGGATGAGAACACCGTCGTCGAACTCGAGACAGTCAGGTGTGGCATAACCTGTACGATTAAAAGTGCCCCTTGCGCATAAATTGCGGTGAGGCTGGGTTATATCTCGAATTCTCGGATGGCACTTGCAGCATTTCATTTTCCTAGTGGGTCATGGGTCGGCGCATATGGACCGCTAATGAGCATTTGTTAAATAGGCCAACCAGCCGCCACAGCTCTAAGATTGTGGGTTTCGGACGTTCTTCCGACGAATCTCCGGTCCATCGCAGTGCGTCTCCCATCGGCTCCTAAGACAGTCAGTAAAGCTTGCCTGAGTCATCCAAAGCAGCGACAGCATGGCCGATGATACGGGGAATGAAGAAGCATACTAGAAACATCTGGGCGGTGCAGGTCTCAAACTTGTCGAGGTTGTGTACCGTGTATCAGTGCGGGGTCATATAGCCTTGCTGCTCACCTAATCTACACGTAAGGCGGGTTATGTGCGATGCGTAAGGGTGTGTAGTGATGCAGAGCTTTTCTGCTAATCTCTGCGCGCAGACGCTGCAGGTGCTCTTAGCACGGCAGTCGCATCCCCCTCAAGCACTCACAACGACTCCTGTGTGCGGACCATGGAGGACGCATACGGTGTTTCATTGGCCGTAAGTGGAGGGAAGTATAACCTGGGGCGATCAATTGATAAGCTTTTACAGATCAGCGCGGCGGGCCGCGGGCTTCCGGGAGGATTCCGTGTTTGATCAGAGGGCAGCAGCCAATGAGCGTCGAGGATCTGGGATTTTTTTTGCGAGTCAGTGGTTTGTGTCCGAGCAGTTTCTGTCGACGGTCGAGACCCGGCACTTCTTTCTGCGCTACGAAGCCGCTTTGTCAGCTCCTCACAACGTCCGTCTCATCTGCAGCCATGCCATATCGCACCCGCTATAAAGCTCGTTCGTCGCACCGCGGTGTCTGAGCACGTTTCCCTCCGTCTCTTTCTTTCTCTCTCTCTCTCCCCCTCTCTCCTCTCTTCTCCTTCCCTCCTCTTCCTTTGCTTTGCCAGGACCAGCGGGCTCACCTCAACGATGCTCCCACCGCCGACTTCCAATTCTCCAGCCCTCTCTCCTGCGCAAACGCTCGTGGACGGACGGGTTCAGCAGCGATATGGCGCGGTCAAACGCTATGTGCTGCTCTTCATCTTCTGTCTCGCACAGTTCCTCGACGCGATGAACAACTCTGCGCTCTTCTCCGCCATCCCGAGTCTCGTCGTCGACCTGGGCATGACATCGAACGAGTCGACATGGATCATCAGCGCGTTTCAGCTCACGTTCGCCTCGTTCCTCCTTATTGTGCGTCGCGAGCAATTTTTCTCTTCTCTTTCCTCGGCTTCCCTCGTCTAATCGTTGTGTTCTATCGCAGAGCGGACGGATCTCAGACGTGTACAACCCCAGTACGTAAAACACCCGTAACATTCTTTGTTTTCCAAAACGCCGACCGTCTTGTTTCCGTTTCCAGAAATCGCGTTCATTTGCGGCGTGATGGGATTGGGCTGTCTCTCAATCGGCGGCGGCTTTGTAAGGGAGAAAATCGTGCTCATCGTAATCCGGGCACTCAGCGGAGTGGGTGAGTGCCGCCGTCGCGAAAATCTTATTGTCCGCGTCCAGAAGCTCATGTACGTGTACGTGTTACAGCCGCTTCTTTGACTATCCCGTCTGCTCTATCCCTCCTCGTCGACGTCTTCCCCGAGAAGAACGAACAAGCGCGTAAGTCTTTTGCATGCTACCGAGCGTAAAGTTGAACCTTCACTCACACTCACGAACCCCATAGGTGCGATCGGTGTGTTCGGAGGCTGCGGTGCGGTCGGCAATGGTGAGCATACAACCATACAACAAACTTGGCGATTCGGCAGAGACTGACAATATGCGCTCCTACAGTCCTCGGCCTGATCATCGGCGCCATCTTTGTCGAATTTGCGAACTGGTCCTGGGTGTTCTGGTTCGTCGCGCTCGTCGCGATCCCTATCGGCTTCCTGTGCATGTTCCTCGTCCCGGACCCCGTAAAGACCACCGCGGTCGCCGAGCCCGGCAAAGCCAAGTGGAAGAGCCTCGACATGGTCGGCGTCTCCATCCTTACCGGTTAGTCCTTTAGTCTATCGTATTTCTCGACTTGGGAAGAAGCATAGCTGACTCGGTAGTGTAATCTTAATCTCAACCTTCTAGCTGCGCTGATTCTGTTCATATTCGCCGTTACGTCCGGCGGATCCGCCACGGGCTGGAAGTCCGCGACGGTCATTGTGCCCCTGATCATCTCCGTCGGCATGATCGCTGGCTTCTTCTACTACGAGACGTGCATCCCCGCCGAAACCGCCGCAGTGTAAGTTCTACCGTCTGCTACATCCGTCAATCCGGTTTCCTAAATAAAAACTTACCGCCGCGCGTGTTTTGCAGACCCCCGCGGACGTGGTTCCTGCCGAACTTTGCCTCGCTGTTTGGTGTCTCGCTCATGCCGTTCCTCTGGTGGACGGCCATCTTCACGATCCTCACGCCCCTCTGGCAGGAAGTGTTCCACTGGAGCGCCATCTCTGTCGCCCTTCGCATGTACGTCCTGCGCCTTCCCTCTCCCTCCCTCTCACTAACACTAACGCACCCCTCCTCACAGGATCCCAATCGGCGTATTCTCCTTCGCCATCTCCTTCTCCGGGCCCATCTCGCATCTCATCTCCCCAAAATACGTGCTCCTCTTCGCCCAAGCGCTCCTCATAGTCGCCACCGTCCTGCTCGCGCTCGCCGACGCGCCCTCAAAGTACTTCACACACGTACTCCCCGCGTTCATCCTCGGCACCTCCGGCGCGATGCTCTCGTACACGCACACGAACATCGCGCTCTTCCGCGCGACGCCGTCCCGCATGGCCGGCACGACCGGCGCGATATTCAACGGCGCGCTCCAGCTCGGGTCGGCGGTGGGCATCGCGGCCGTGTCGTCTATCGAGACGTCGGTCGAGGCGCGGCTGCCCGGGAGGGTCGAGGGCGCGATCGTGACGTCGTACAAGGGCCGCGCGGCGGCGTTCTGGTTCTTGCTGGGCGTCGTGTGTCTCGAGGCGCTGAACCTGCTGGTGTTTTATCGTGTGGAGGCGGAGCATAGACATAAGGGGGCGGACGTCGAGCAGGCCCAGGCGGGGGAGAAGGGCGATGTCGATGGCGATATCGGGGCGGTGCGGGAGCTGGAGATGGACGAGAAAAACGGAGGTGGCGAGGAGGAGGATAGGGAGGTGAAGGATGAGAAGACGGGCGCGGCTGCTGTCGTGGCGTGTCTCCGGAAGGACGAGGGCCGGTACGAGCGCGAGGAGGTCGTTTAAGACCTCCTCCCCGATCGGTCACCTTCTCTGTCCGTCCTCCATCCTCCCCTGCTATGTCTGTCTCTCTCCCTCTCGTATGCTCTGTCCATCGCATCTACACGTCCGGTAACGCCTTCACGACTTGCCTCCCCACACACCGTCACTCCACTACCGTACGCTTCACAACCCAACCCCACACACTAATGCCACGTTCCATCCCATTCACGCTAGATTTCCTTCTGCTCTTTTCGTATGTAATCCCGGGCTCTCTTTCTTCTTTGTTTTGGGTGGACATTTGTATCGTCTCTCGTCTCGGGCTTAGGCTTGCCCTCTCCCGTTCTCCGCTCCTGCTTTCCTGCTCCTTATACGCACATCCACATCCACATAGTATATAGTATCCTATCACATCCCACATTCCACATTCCATTCCATACCACGCACACGCACGCGCACCGCATTTAAGCTGTAGAATTCACCCACGTTCGCACGCATACATCCAGTGTACCCGTACCCATCCTCTCCGTCCGTCCATCCGTCCGTCATCAATTTCTTCTGTGTATAGTTTCGGTTCATCACTCGCTTACTTAGATGGTTTTGCTGTGCTGTATGTACGTACCGCAACGCGTTGTTTGTTTATAGAAGATTGGATTGAACTCTCGCGGTGTGCGCTGAAACTTCTGTTGTCTGTCATCGAATTTACCATGCGTCGCGGCAGTGCAAATTGAGTTCTCTTCGTTCGTTCATTCATTCATTCATACAATGGACAACAAACACGAGGCGCCGCTCCGTCACTGCACTTCACTCCTCCTATTGCAACCTCACGATCCACCTCCGCTTGCTCAAGGCTCAAGCAGCATCCACGCGTCCCCAAACTTACTGCGCAGCGTCTCCATCGTCGGCAGCTCGATGCCCTCCGCGTCGATCTGGAGCGACGAGAGCGGCGCGTGCGCGAGGCTCGCGCGGAAGACGCCCTCTTTCGACTTCAACTTCCACCTCGACTCCCCCAACGACTCCCCCAATCTCCAGGACTGTGAAAAGTACCCCACACGCAAAAGGCACGGCGTCCTGCGCAGCCACTGCGGGCATGCCAAGCGCCAAGTACGTTGTCATGCGTTGTATCGTCTGATTGTCTAAAGCGTCCCCTAGACACAGTATGCTTCACAGTCCTGTTGAAATGGATGTTATGGCGGGAGAGAAGGTTGATTGTGATACTATGCTGGCGTATCTCCTTTCAATGACCCTTGAACACGCAAGCGTGCAGATGTCACCAGCACAGGAGCTACTGTACGAATGTCTACATGACGTAAACACGCTCTGTGGCGACCAGGAACTGACACAACTTGTCCGCACATGGTATGTATGCCTGCTCTTTACCATTCTATGTATATGCAATGCCCTAATTTTTGCTCACGAGCAGCACGGTCAAGAAACAAGAAGCGTCCGAGTGGTACACGCCGCTGGTGGAACTGGTGAATATGGCTCTGGACAAGTTGGAGACGCCACAAGCTACGGATCCCAACAAGGGCGTGGCCCGCCTTCGCAAAGTCTCGAAAGGGCCGCAGTCTGTGTTGCTTGCACGTCTCGCGGACAACAGGGACTGCGGAGAATATCCCGAATCGGCACATTCACAGACGAGTCCGGGCCTCATTCTGATCACAGCCGGAACAGCATCCAGAATCTACAACGGTTTTAACATAGATCAGTTCACCCTTTCCACTGCGCCACGACATCAGTATCGACAGATCCTCACCAAAACACCTGACGAGCGGGTCGGTTGGCACGAGGTGTTGTCGTCGTTTGAAGTGCAGAGAAACTTCACGCGGAAACAGCTGAGGGACCCCTTGGCGACGTATACGGTGCCCGCGATGGTGGATCCGTATACGTATTCTCATATGACGGGGAACGTTATCATCACTAAGCTGGACGGTGAAGTGGTTAGTTTCCCAACAGCAGATGGTATGTGCTGTATGCCCAGGACAATTGTGTCTGCCTCTGACTGCATCGACTGGAAGACAAACCTACAGGTCGCCCCGGCGTGCCATATGAATCTGCTATTGCATCGTCGCCATCGTCGTCGTCGTCGTCCTCCTCGCCAAGTCAGCCTGCACTGTCCTCTTGCCAGAATTCTGACGCTAAAGTGATGACAGATTCGCAGCATCCGTCATCTGATCTCGATCTATTTGGCAGCGTTGCCTCCTGGTCAAAGCCCGGTAAGCCAGCGTCAGCGTCGTCAATGTACAATGTGGAAAAGTTCTACTGGCTGGCTGTTCTAACCTAGTATGCTCGCAGATTCAAAGCGGTCATCGACTGATCCTGACCCGCCTTCTCAACCGCCTGCAAAGAGGAGCCGGGGCGAAGGATCATCTGCACACGTATACGAGACAGCGATGTACTACGACGACGACGATACAATCGATGACGGACATGACTGTCCTGCGAAGATGGTCATCTACGCTACCGAACGTCTGGGGAGTCTTCCAGTGGTGACACACTCTTTGGGTGTGCTGTTCAAAGGTCCGTCCGTCCGTCCGTCCGCTTCTCGTATTTTGATTGATTGTTCTTCGACCTAATCATGATCATGGCATGTCAATTGCAGACGACGTATTCCGTCTGTGGTGGCACGACCGTCACGGGGTGATACAGACCGAGGGGGTCAACTTTATTCAAGACCTGCCCCGATTTCTAGTATTGTTATTGGCCATCCAGCGATTCAACCGCACAGAGTGGGGTGTTCCCCCTGACTTTCCGCTTACCCCTGCCTGCGAAAACGAATCAGTTGGCGCGGCGCCACCATATGAGCCCGCACTGCGAACGAATGTGATGTTCCCCGCCAAGGGCGATCTGGCGGAAAAGACGGTCACGGTTTTGTGGGATGCGTTGCACTCCAGGACGTATCAATTGCGAGGGCGCGCTACAGCGCTGTACAATGTTGAGTACAATGACGATCAAGGCAGGTCCTTCGTCATGAAAGTCAGCAGCCCCTACAAGCACCATCTCCCTGAAGCAGAGATCATCCAAGGTGCATGTAAGCTGCAACCCACGACCGTCAAGGGCGATAGTGCGAACAAGTTTGATCACACGAAGCATCTGCCGTTTGTGCTGTGCCACATGGAGGTTGCGGCTTCTGATACGACTGTCGTGCGCAACGCCCTCGGCCTGCGTCCTGAGACGGGACGAATCATGCGGATCACGGTGTTTGAAAAGCTACACCGGTTCGTTGAGAAAGGATTCAAGCCGAAGGATCTTTTCCGATGCTTGCTTGAGGCTGTACACTGTGAGTGACATGGCAGTGCGAGTGCTACCTCTGACGACGTGTTATGCTACGCAGGCCATTATCTGCTATGGGCGAACGGTATCGAACACACGGACCCAAGCCTCGAGAACCTGCGTATCCGGAAAGTTGGCTCGACCGGGACACCGTATGTTGTGCTGAATGATTTCGACCTCGCGATCACCCCGGGTCAATCCCGCGGTCTGGGCGAAGCTACTGGGACGACCCCATTCATGGCTGTTGACCTGCTGTGCGCTGAGTTCTGGGAGACGGGATTGATCACACGAGTGTACCGACATGACCTGGAAGGCTTCATATGGATCCTCGTGTGGATTGTATTCCGACTTGACGCAAGCAACAACTTCAAGGAGGCCCTCCCCAACGACAGTCGCAATATGGACCGCTGGACTGCGGATAACATTGATATTGTCCAACGGTTTAAAATCGGTCTCATGCGTGCAATCGCTCGCAGGACCGCACTGCCGCAACCCTGGTGTTTATATGCGGATGCACAGTTTCTTTGGACCTTCGTGGTGCAGTCAATGAAAGCACTGCGCAGACGTGCCGATATGCATGATGAACTCGTCCCGATGCCGGACGCGCTCCTACCATTGCTGACGGCGGGAAGACCGACTTCGTACCAACTGGAGCACACTGAGGCCCGCCGTAAAGTCGAGAAGGAGCGGGCCGAGTTGCAATTTGTTGGGGTAGAGGGATACTCACCGATGCAACTGGAATACCTGTCCATCTGGGCAATCATCCGAGAGGCCTGTGACGATGAGCAGTATGAGGAGTTGAGGGAAGCGGTTGGCATGGATTTAGAGTTTCCACCAGCAGGCGTGGCCCCTCAACTGTCGCAAGTGGTACCTTCGTTACTCTGAAGGCTGCTCCGTAATGTGTAATTTCCATCTGCATATATAGTTTTTTTTTCCACTACTGTGGAGCAATCCCAATATCATTCTCATTGTAAACTCTTCATTTCGCTGGTGCTAGATACAAATGCCCCAACTGATGTGGCCAAGTACAGGCTTGCCGTCGTTGAATAAAGCACAACAAATGTGGCTCGCTAGCACACAGTAACCTGGGAATACATGAGCAGCCTACATACATTGAATAATCGCCTCGTTGGCAAGATGCAGTACGAGAAGGCTCTGCTTTGCGCGAGGCCCCGTTTGAATGTCATTGCGCACCCGCGAACAATGGTATTGCTATTGCACCTCAGGGATGTGTGAGAAGACGTAATACGCATGGGCGGACATACTGTCGGACATATACATTATTGCTGTACGGTAGGAATAGGACGTGAAGGTATTGTTGATGAGGCGATGATACAGTAACGGCAGAAAGTGATGCACCCCCCCAAATCGGGAAATCACCCTCACGTTGTTTTGTCGACTCATCCTTTTTCGCAAAATAATCTACGTGTATCCTTGTTGAAACAAGAAGATTCTCCATCACAAGAACCGTTCACTAATCTACGAGAGCTCAAACATTGTGAGCATGGACGGTGTAAGCGCCCAGTTTTGGCCTGTGTTCCCGATTTGGGGGGTGCATCACTTTCTGGCGTTACTGTAAGTGACGATTGATGGCGGCGTCACGTACAGTACTTTATTGTAAGCGCCTCTTGTCCTTCAGAGCCCCGTCAAGTGCGACTTCGCCTTCACAGCGACCTCGTACCGTACAGTCACCGATGTACGACTCGGATATGCACTCGGATGGCTCGCTGTGCCGTGCCGAGTACGTGTTAATATGTCGTTGCGCTGTTTCGCCTGTCGGTTTAGAGCTAAACTATGACTTCATAGACAAGCTATACTTCGACACCGCTGTGAATGGGAACTCAAGACGGGAGCCAAGGCTGGGTGCGATGCGATGCTTGGGCATCTGCTCATGATGACCCTTCGAGAGGTTGAGAACCTGACGACTGAGGCGTGCACGGGTGCAAGTGAGCAGATGTTACCTGAACAAACATCAGCGATCGAGCTGCTGCATGAATGCCTACATGATGTTCACCGGCTCTGCAATGACGAAGAACTGCGACATATTCTTCGCGCATGGTACGCCCTTTGTTTTACCTCCCATGCTGTGTATACGATGACGCCTGAACTGTCGGCTCCGAGCAGCACAGAGCAGAAAGAAAAAGAGGAGGAGTGGTACCCGCTGCTCGTGCGACTCGTGAACATGGCTCTCGACAAGCTGGACACGCTACAGCCTACATCCCCCGACAAGGGCATAGCCCGCCTTCGCAAGGTCTGCAAAGGGCCGCAGTCCGTGCTACTTGCACGTCTCGCGAACCACGGCGCATACGAATCGACAAGGGCACGGCTGAGTCCGGACCTGGTTCTCATCACCGCAATGACAGCATCTGAGGTCTACAAAAGCTTCAACATGGACCAGTTCGCGTCTTCCTCTGCCCCACGACATGAGCATCACCACGTCCTCAGCAACGTACCCGACAAGGTGGCGTGCTTATGGCACGAGATATTATCGTCTTTCGAGGTGCAGGGAAACCACGTGAAGACGAAGCTGCGAGACCCCCCGTTGACGTATAGGGTACCCGCGAAGATGGATCCATACGGCTATTCCCATATGATGGGGAACAATTTCGACATCTTTTTGTCGTCCGATACAAACACAGTGGTCGGATGCCCGGCAGCAGGCGGTATGTGATGTGTTATCAGAGTGGGTGTGTCTGTGTCTGACTGACTGTATGGCATGCAAGATGAATCTGAGGACTGTACCGGCGTCCCCGATAAGCTTAGTAAGAAGCAGCCAATGGCCGATTCTGACTCGTCGCACAAACTGCCCGAAAAGAGGAGCAGGATGACAGAATCATCATCTCTACAGGCATCTGAAACAGTGGTGGACGACGACACGGCGAGCGACGGATGGGATTACCCCGTAAAAATGGTCGCCTATGCTACCGAACGTCTGGGGAGTCTCCCAGTGGTAACACACTCTTTGGGTGTGCTGTTCAAAGGTCCAGTCGTTCATTCTCGCAGTTTCATTCGCTATTCTTCAATCTCATTGAGATTTATTGATTCCAGATGATATATTCCGTCTGTGGTGGCATGATTGTCAAGGGGTGATACGGACGGATGGGATCAACTTTGTGCAAGATCTGCCGCGATTTCTCGTATTCTTGTTGGCCGTGCACCGATTCAACGACGTAAACTGGGGCGTTCCCCTCGGCTTCCCGACTACTCCTGTGCATGAATATGTACCAGCTAACCAACAGCCACCAAGATATGTGCCCACGACGCAGTCTCGCATCAGATTCCCTGCCAACGGAGGTCTAGCAGAAACGACGGTCACCGTTATTTGGAAACAGCCGCTGCATAGTGCGTATGAATATTCCAGGCGTGCGACAACAATATACAAGGTTGAGTATAAGGACGATGAGATGAGATCGTTTGTGATGAAAGTCAGCAACCCCGACCAGCATCGTCTGCCTGAAGGAGAGATTATCGAACGTGCCCGCCAGCTGAAACCCAAGACAGTCAAGGGCGATAGTATGAACAAGTTTGATCACAAGAAGCATCTGCCGTTTGTGCTGTGCCACATGGAGGTCAAGACTACTGATACAACCATCGTGCGTAAAGCCCTCGGCCTGGACCATGAGACGGGGCGAATCATGCGGATCACGGTGTTTGAAAAGCTGCACCCATTCGTTGAGCAAGGATTCAAGCCGAAGGATCTTTTCCGATGCTGGCTTGAAGCTGTACACTGTGAGTGACATCGCATCTCACTGCCTAGTGCTAGTGCTACGTCTGACGACATGCTTCATAGGCCATTATCTGCTATGGGCAAATGGTTATGAACACACGGACCCAAGCCTCGAGAACTTGCGCATCCGGAAAGTGGGCGAGACACCGTATGGTGTGCTGAACGATTTCGACCTCGCGATCACGCCGGGTCAATCCCGCGGTCTGGGCGAACGCACCGGGACGACCCCATTCATGGCTGTTGACCTCCTGTGCGCTGAGTTCTGGGAGACAGGATTGATCACACGCGTGTACCGACACGACCTAGAAGGCTTGCTATGGGTCCTCGCATGGATTGTACTCCGACTTGACGCGAGCAACGACTTCAAGGAGGCCCTTTCCAATCCTTTTGATATGAATGACTGGACCGCGGATAATGTTGTTACAGTTTGGAATTCCAAAATCGGTCTCCTGGCTGCAAACGATGGCGGTAGCTTGCAACCGCAGGCTTGGTGGCAATCCTCTGATGCCGAGTTCGTCTGGACCTTCGTGTCACAGTCGTTAAACGCGCTTTCCAGACGTGCGGGTGCATATCGACTTGAAAAGTCGAAGGAGCATAAGAGAAAGCTCAAGCCAGAAACGACGGCAGGACGCGATAAGAAGTATCGCGAAAAGCAGTTTGCTCCGGCTGGGGAATATTCGTCGATGCAGCTCGAATATTTGTTCATCTGGGCGAACATTCGAGAGGCTTG
The DNA here is from genome assembly GCA_022385755.1 of Trametopsis cervina. NCBI lineage: Eukaryota > Fungi > Basidiomycota > Agaricomycetes > Polyporales > Irpicaceae > Trametopsis > Trametopsis cervina. The sequence continues at coordinate 41,132 of MU278381.1, read as the reverse complement.
TGGCGATCAGTACTATGAGGAGCTGAAGGAGGCGGTCGGAATGGATTTAGATCTCCCAGCAGCAGATGTGGCTCCCGCACTGTCACAATTTGTAGCGAATCCATTTTGAAGGTCCATTGCAGTGTTTCCGTTGCTGTCTTTGTCTTTGTCTCTCAGTGCATACCTCGTTTCTTTCTTTCTACGGCTGTATGACGTTCACCGTGTCGCTAGTCAGTATCAATTTGACTATACACTCTAAATCCAATATGGACCACTGGACCACGATGCAGTTCGGGATTTTAAACATGGGCTTATGCGTGCGATTGCTGACGGGACCGTACGACCGCAAGTTTGATGGTCATAGTTATATGTGGATACGATACTGTGTTTCTTGGGGCGTTCGTGAGGCAGTCGTTGGATGCGCTGCGCAGACATGACATGCAGATGCGATATGCGCGTGAAGCTCATCCCAGCCCGTCCTTGAACGGGGGTGAGAAGCAGTCAGCTGCACTCTTGGACTTGAGCGACATGGATAGCGTCGCTTCCCACGACATCGACGGTTGACGACGACCTCGTCGAGAGGAGTGCAACATTCGGACAGAGTGAGTGCAGACGTGACGAATGCGCAGTGCGCGGTGCGCGATGATGCAACGAGAGTTCTGTCATTCATCCGTCTGCGCATGCGCGTACGTACAATGTCCAGAAAACTGCAGTGCCTCGCCCCGCTCCTTGTTGTATCTTATCTTTTCATCATCTTTCCGCAACCTCGCGGCCCACATTCGCTCGCTCATGCCTCAAACAGCTCCGCCGCAGCCTCAAACTTGGGTTCAGGCGCAAGCAACGGCGCACGCATCAGCTGGTGCAGCCCTATCAGCTCCGCCGCGCACCAAGACGACTCACGAGTCACCGCAGGCACCGTCTTACTCGCCCCGCCCCAGGCAGCCTCGCACGCTTCCTAGAATGCGTTGAGCGGCGCGTACGTCGGCTTCCACGCGTCCCCAAACTTGCCGCGCAGCGTCTCCATCGTCGGCAGCTCCATGCCCTCCGCGTCGATCTCGAGCGACGAGAGCGGCGCGTGCTCGAGGCTCGCGTGGAAGATGCCTCTGTAGTGATCTGGTCGCTCTGCAGACGCGTCTCGAGCCCGATGAACCCGCGGATGAGACTCAGGTTGGGCAGATCGGCGAATGCGTTGTTTGGGCACGCACCAAAACTCCCCCTTGTAATCATCAGCCTCAATGCCGCAGAGAGAGGAGCACTCACTATATAAGAGCAGAATCAACGCTCCCCAAACTCTGCAGTGCAAAAATGTTCAGAAACATAAAGTTTGACCCCTCGTTCTCTTGCACAAACTGGCTTCCTATAAGAGTTGTTAAGTACTTTCGTAATTGACACAGAAGACATGGAATGCATTGAAGACCTTTGTTGGACGACGAGAGCACTTGTACGAGCTGGTCGCGGGTTCACAGAAGTGACGCGTGACGTCTACCACGTGAGCTCTCACGTGTTCGTTTCCTAGCGCGTAGATCACGTGTATGATAGACGGCAATGTCGCGTTCTCAGAACTCTCATGTGCGTTCTCCTCTCACATCGTTCTGCATTCGATGCTACACTGCACTGAATGGCGGCATATGCATACGCTGAAACTGTTCCAGAGCTATAATAGCAAGACTTCTACCTCCCTTGTAAACCTTGTGGCCGGACAGTGTGCTGAAGGATAACTCGCATATTTGAAGCCCGTCTTCTCTGCTTCGTGAGACTATGACACCGGGTTCTCCGCTTATGCCAGAACATCTTCTCTCTCCGGTCAATGAGATTTGACCGCTAAATAGGAAGTATGGTCTGTCATTCGCTGATTTGCACTCCACTAGCATGGAAAGCCTCATCAGCGACAATTAGGCATGCGGGGCGCACAAAGTGACGCCAAAGGCGACGAGATTCTCCTCTTGGTGCGTTTGGTGTCATGGCTCTACTAGCGAACCGCAAATCTTACCCGAGCCTGTCATACCAGATTCTGCCAGCTTGTCTTCCCACCGTACAAACCATACCAACTTAGCGCCGCCTAAGTGTGTTCACATGCTTGCATAAAATCAGTATTACAGGCGGAATCATTGTCGTTTCTCAATAAACGCATCGCAGCTGCACAGCCAACAATGGATCCTGGTCAGGGTATCACTGTAAACGTAAGACCACGCACGATGCTGTTTACTAGGACATGGAAGCTGATGGTCAAAGTCACAGAACCTATTATGAACGCACTGCACCGGACGTTTGCCCAGCGGACCGTCAGCTGATGTACAGTTTCCAAGTACGAGGCAACTCCGCTCAAGAGTCGATTCACACATCGAATAGCACAGGTACGATATAGTAAGCGCTACTGCACAGGGTCCTATAGTTGACTCGTTGTAGTAGGCATCCTCATAGCACAGCCTGCTTAGCCGCTTCTCCGCGTACCGCGGTCGAGGTGCGAGTCTCGCTCACCCTTTGCCAACGCTTTCGCTATCCTTTTCGCCATCACCATCGCTCCAGTCGTCCAGGCGTTCGCCAGCCTCGTAATCCCTGTTCACAATCCAGCACTCGCGATGATCGCTCTCGGCACCATCGAAGACGCAGTCAAGGTCGTCAAATTTCTCAAGGAGTTCATCGACGATTGGAAGAATGCACCAGATGAAATAAAGCTGTTGAAGAGCCAGGCGACAGCCGTAGAAACACTGTTGCGCAACCTCGCTACACATCAGCCAGGAGGTTTAGACAAAATACCAGAGGAGGGAAGTGAGATGGAGGGGCTTGGCGGTATTGTTCGCCGTCACCTCGACCAGATCGAGAAATTCTTGGAGGGGGTGCAGATGAAGCGCCCGTATAGGGCGGTCGGGGTGAAGAAGCGGGTATGGTTGCGGAAGAAGATCTTCGGCGGCGGGGCGAAAGAGCTCTCCTCTCAGCTTGCCAACGTCCAAAATGTGCTGAACACGATAGCGTCGTCGGCTCTCATGTGTGTTTTGTTTGTCATTCTTTGAATTGTATCAGGTTTCTGACTAGCCGACGACAGGCAAGCCAACGCGCAACAAGAGCAGATGCAGGCATACATGCTGCTCATGTTGCAGGCTATCGAGAGCGACTCTTCTGCCATGCGAAAACTCCTTACTCCCGCTCCCCCAGTCTCGCAGCCCTGCCACGAGCACGACCAGTGCTCGGAAGGTCACGGCTGCGTCTACCACAGCACCACCGCCACTGATCAAGTCATCCCGGGGAAGCTGGCGGCATATTTGGGACAAACGTACATCTCCGCGGGACGCACAGCCCAGAATCGCCGCGTCATAACCATTACGTACTATTTCCCATCAGGCAAATTGATCGCCCTTTTTTTTTTCCACTCACACTACAAAACCCAGCAAGTCGCCTTTTGCTCCAGAAGTTGATTGTGATTGATGTGATAACGTCGTACCTACTTGCTTCTGCTGCTTCTTTCTCACGTTCTACAGTGCCTGTACTGTATTGCCAACATTGATAGTTGGATAATGGTTTTGTCCCAGGACTTCGATACTTCCAACGTATGCAGCAAACACTCCAAGCCTGCTTTGTAGGGGTCCAGCCGAGCGAGTATTGCAGACCGGTTCTCATTGTCATTGCGCGGCACCTTGTACTCTCAGTTTGCCGGACTAGGCGAGCGAGCGGACATACACATCAAGTTCATACATGGATACACTATTTAGCTATTGCTTTGAGCCCGTCAACTGGTTATATTCACCTACGATATCCCGATACGAGCCAGGACAAATTTGCCAGAATACTGCATCCTCTAGCTGCACGCACATACACTGTACGACTCGGAGGCTATGCATGACCTATACTGATCGCTCTATCTCTGCACGACGGTGTATGGGCGCCCCCCTGGAAACCTCAAAGACCGCAATGCGCATGCTCTAGCGGGCGAGGTGAGTAACCTTTTGAAAGGCCAGACAGGCACTGCCTATCGTCCCGCGGTTGGCAAACCGCAGTGCTGACGCCGAGCTTGCCATGCTAGATTATCCCAGTTCGCCCGTGCGCTGTACAGCCCATACTGCATTAGAACTTAACAAAGTCCAGATGTCTTTGTATGCGCATATCCTGTGTAAAACAGTGTGTTTGTATAATTGAAAAGGACTCCCAATTTTCTGACAAGCGCATCTGTGGGTTATGCTACACAGCCAGCAGGCCAGGCTTCGGTTGCGGATATGGAAACTGACTGACGAAGTCACAGACGATTACGGAGTAGGCATGCTCATAGCATAGCCTGCTCAGCCGCTTCTCCGCGAGGTGCGAGTCTCGCTCACCCTTCGTCAACCTTTTCGCTATCCTTTTCGCCATCGCCATCGCTCAAGTCGTCCAGTCGTTCGACAGCCTCGTAATCCCTGTGCAGAATCCAGCACTCCCAATGATCGCCATTAGCACCATCGAAGACACAGTCACGGTCGTCAAATTTCTCAAGGAGTTCATCGACGATTGGAAGAATGCACCAGATGAAATAATGTTCTTGAAGAGTCAGGCGACAGCCGTAGATACATTGTTGCGCAACGTCGCTGCGGGTCACCCGAGAGGCATAAATAAGATACCAGGAGAGGGGAGCGGGATTGGGGAGTATAAGGCCCGATATAGATCAAAGTCACCCAAATTGTTTTCAATCTCTAGACTACCCCGCAGAGCTATGTTTTCCTCTTGGACAAGGTAAAGATATTCATAGAATATGGCCACAAAATTTTAGAGTATGTACTAGAAGAGAGCTATGTTTTCCTCTTGGATTGACAAGGTAAAGATATCCATAAAATATGGCCACAAAATTTTAGAGTATGTACTAGAAGAGCGGACAACATTACAAGATGGACATGTTACTGTTTTTTGTACAATACTTGTATTCAACCAACCAAACTTGGGCATCTAGAAGGGTACTCTCCCAACGTCCGACACTCTGGAGAGGGAGCAGAAGGGTATGGGTTGTGGGAGACTCTGCGCAACAGCATCCTCCTGTGTTTCATAGAACACGGTATAATTCCTCCAGGAGGCTCTGCTACCTACACACACATTAACAGGCACAGTGGTTATGCATCAAGGCGCATCTGCCTCCACACAGCTGCCGCCAGAATTCGTTCTACTCACCCGGTCTCATCACTAGCCTCGCATCACATCGACGCCACAGAGGTATGAGAACACTCACCACAAGAACAGACCCAGCACAGCCCACGGAAAGTCGCAGAATCCGAATCATATACCACAAACCAACGTACGTACATTCACACTCAGACGCACGATTCCTTTGCGAACATCACGAGCCAAGACCGATCTCGAACAATGGGATGCAAAACTCGTCACTGAGAGAGTGGAGAAACCAGTCATATCACGTGGAAAGCGAACAACGCGGATGATCCTTCGAGAGCATGAGGGAGGAGATTTAGGCACCGAAGCCGTAGAGAGTGCGGCCGGAGCGCTTGAGGGCGTAGACGACGTCGAGGGCCGTGACGGTCTTGCTATAGTCAGAAACGCGTCAGCAGTAGGCTCATTTAAGGAACGGAATAGGGATATGAGAGAATGTACGGTTTGGGACCGGATAATGGCGGGAGGAGTGAAGGCAGGGGACTCACCGCTTAGCGTGTTCAGTGTACGTGACCTACGCGGGCATGGAGATAAAAAGGAAGGCGTGAGAAATCCACAGGGAAGACAGGACGCAGCGGGGCCGCTCACCGAGTCACGGATAACCTGCGCAGCGCGTCTCTGTTAGCACACGACTCACACGATAGGTATAGCTGCGAGCACATACGTTCTCGAGGAAGATCTTGAGGACACCGCGCGTCTCTTCGTAGATGAGACCAGAGATACGCTTTACACCGCCACGACGGGCGAGACGACGGATGGCCTGTGCAGCGGCGTTAGCATTGGTGTTGGTAGTGGCGATGGGGGGCTGGAGAGTGAGATAGACATACGGGCTTGGTGATACCCTGAATGTTGTCACGCAAGATCTTGCGGTGACGCTTCGCGCCGCCCCTGTGTACGTCAGTTATCGAGTGTTCATAACGCGGATAAGAGCAACCGTCAGTATGTGGCCGTCGGATCCGCGACGCAAGCTAGAGCACGCACTTTCCGAGACCTTTGCCACCCTTTCCTCTGCCAGACATTATTAGACACGGGGTGCTGTTGGTTTTTCGGGTGTGGAGGAAGAGCGAGAGGGTGCCGCTGGGTGATCGCGGTGGTGGTTGTAGAGGAAGGAGGAGGAGGCGCTCCTGCCGGAATTGGATGCGTGGGTTCTGCGTGCGCACCACGTGCCCCGAGTGAATGTGATGTCACGCGGATGTGACTACTGGAAGTCGCTTTGTTGCTCTGCTCTTTCACCTCATCGCTCATGACTCCGGTCAGTTTCCAGCCACGCGGCGGCACATCTCACAGCGCATTGAAGAGCACAACTGCGCGTTTTGCGTTTTGCGACAATGCTTCCCACCGATTCTACACCACAACACTCGCTGTAAATAGGTACGATGATCCATCGCAGCACGTACCCGGCCACATATATTGCAGCAACCACTCCTTGCGCGCGTCCGTCTATCGTCCATCGCGAGGCTTCCCACTGCACCACCGACCGCGACAGTGAACACTAAACGGCCGAGTAACAATGAACCCCTCTCTGTATGAACTCCCGATGGATGAACGCCACAACGCTGGCGCTTGTTCCACGTGGAGGGTGAAATTGGCCCGAAACATCGCGCCCAACGTTTGACATGTACGTTGACTCTCTTTGATATTTAATGTTTGTGTATTACACAACGCGGAGATATTTAGGGGTCGACTTGTTTTTACGTCTAGCAACCCCGATTCTCTTTGCCCTATGCTTTCTGGGTGAATACGCTTTTGCTGCAGAGATGGACTCAGAGGTCCAGCCGTCGTTGTAATCGAGCAGCCGATTCTTCTACGATTGCAATCCTGCAAGCGACTGTGTCTGTCTAGACCCGTCAGTGTGTTCTGCCTGCTGTGGAGTGTTAGGCGTCCCATCGAAACTTTTGACATCGAAGCAACTCTGCGTTTCCAAATGCGGACCATACTCCACCTCTTCTGTCACTTTGCTGCTGTTCTCAGTCACACCTTGACTCGGAATATTCTTAAAGCCTTGATGCCGACGATCTGCCAACGGTATAAATACTCTACCCTGGCTGTTTGCAACCTCTTTCTTCTCTCTCATCTTCGCGTCTCCGTACTTCAAGCCTCCGTTCGTTTTCCCTCGCCAGCCAACGCTCACACTCTCTTTTGTCTCTTTCCTCTCTCTCTTCGTGTCTTCAAGCTTCAACCCTCAAGACGCATCCCGAAAACTTTGTATCTTGCACAACATGTCCCCTCGTACGAACAAGATGTTGACCTCTTTCGTCTTCTTCTCTCTGTTGGCATTGACGGCCATACCCTCTGCCGATGGCAGGCCTTGCGATGGGCATTCGACGCATACAGTCCCTAGCGTGCCTACCTACGTGCCGACGTCTATCTGGACTCCCACGTACACCCATACCCACACGCATACATCCCAGTACTACCACTCTGGCGGTCAAGGCAACGGAGCCACTGTCACGAGAACTGTCACCGCGACCACGACAGAGACCGACATCGATACCGTCACTCGCACTCAAACAACCACGGCTTTGTCTCATTGGCACTCGCCGACGCCGACGCACTGGTCTTCGTCTTCTCACTCGAGCTCGTCTGACTGGGACTCTTCGCCCTCTTTCTCTGTGGCTAGCGCCTCTCCGTCGCCTTCATCTGGTTCCTCTGGTTCCTCGGGTGGTGGCCAATGCAACACTGGTCCGATCCAATGCTGCAACTCTGTGCAGTCCGCAAAGTCTTTGGACTCTGGATCTAAGTCCTTGCTTGACTCGTTGGACCTCATATTGGAGGACCTGAACACTCCCATCGGACTGACCTGCTCACCGCTCAGCGCGCTGGGTCTCGGAAGCGGTGGTAACTGGTGCGCGATATTGATGTATGAGCGTCACGCTTAGCACTAACACCCACGCAGTGCGGGCACGACTGTATGCTGCAACGACAACAACTACAGTAAGTTGTCTGGCTGTCGTCGGGAACACCTGCTGATGGTTATATTTAGACGGCTTGATCAACATCGGATGCGTTCCTATCATTCTGCAACTATGATAGGTCTTGTTATGCTATGCAAGTATACTTCATTATACTGTGTCTTGTGTTGTGGCTAATATGGAACTGTGCAGGCTGACCAAGATTGACGGCGCAACGTATCGAAGATTTCGAGGACTGTTCCAAAACAAGCTATCCTTTTCTGTTCGCTTATACACGCTTCGCGGACCCGCCCACTATCGACATGCTACTCTACTACTTTGTCAACGCTATGCCCTTGTCTCCGATCAACTCGCCATCAATCTAGCCATTCTCGAAACCACAAACCACATCACAAGCTCTGGGGCTACCAGTGAAGAAATCGCGTCGTATCATCTTTCAACATCGCTATCGTAGGGGATCGTGATGCAGAGTTGGTAATTTCGTACTCGCAGCGCTACTTAAGTATTTCTGGCAGACAAATACACGCAGTCGCTGTAATGTACCAGTTTACGTTCCGATAATCGCAAAGTTATCTTTCTCCGCATCCATTGGCAGACGATCAACGTTGTGTGAGGGGTTCAGCAATCTGGAGATCGCCATAGTCCTTTAGAAGGGGTGCGTGCCTCGCTTGTTCTTGCCCGTGCAACAATGTTGATACTTCTGGTTCTGTAGCGAAAGATCAGCAGGAAGTGTCAACTAAGGTTCAGGCTTCTTCTTATGCGCTGCGGTTGTGTTTGTAGGCTACAGTACGATGGAGTGGCTTACAGGAGCCGTACGTCTGCACACTTGTTCACTCCGCACGGAACGCGCGCTCTGCCACACTACGAAAGATCAGGGGACGATCACTGATTGTGCAGTTATGCCTTGGATATCGAGCACACGAGACTTTTTGTTCGCTCCGAACGAGGCACAGCTAGAGCGGTACCGCTGCGCGCGACATCAATAACAAATTGTTCGAGCATTCTTGGATCTCGGTACGTTCGTACTCCTTGTTTGTTCTTCTTCTTTCACCTCAGAACAACAGCTCCGATAGCATCTGTGCATTGCATCACAGCGTGCGCATCAGCAACTGTCAAGCTACGGCCCCGCTGAATGTGGGTTAGCCCACCGCGTGGCGTCTCTTTCGTGATCGTGACTCCCGGCGCCGACAGCTCCAGACCTGAGCAACGGAGCACATCAGGAGTTCATTAAATATCGGTCGTAGTGCTGCCAATGGCTGGGCGAGCCACCCACCGCACGCGAGGGCACTGTCAACGCGGCCGCGTTGCCACGTACCTGCACCTCTTTGTCTTTCTCCCCTACCTATGCCAGTGGACGAACCGCGAACGCAGGCAGAGTCGATGGCGTTCCTAGGACAGAGCTCGCAGAAGAACGAGTTGGAGATTGAGGAGCAGCCGTATAATGTATGTTCCGTTCCCGGTCAGGCTGGGGTGTACCGCGTGCCAAGCCGCTGATTGCATCTCCAGCCATATTGGTCGGCCCCATCAGGAGACTCTGGTACCCCGTCGGATAGCAAGGATGCGTACGGCCACGGTGCTCTCGCCGAAGAAGTGAGGATTCTCGTCTATCGGCATGCTGCACTGACGTACTGACGCACGCTTTTTTGCAGAATGTAGGGAAAGTACGGCGGTCGACGCGCGCCGCGGCAGGCGAGAAGCGCGACTTTGTCCTGCCCGTAGCACTCCTCTGTGCATCCTGCGTGCTCCCTGCGCTGCTCGGTGTGCTCTTCTACATCTCGCTCAACTTCAAGGCGCCGCATGGGGTGTTCTTCTCCAACGGCACGTTCGTCCGGCCGGCGGACGAGGGCGTGCTGTTGCTCGGCGGCGGCGAGGACTCGTTCCTGACCTCGCACTTCACGCCGCTCCTGCTCTCCTCGCTCTCGAGTACCCTCGTGTAAGATTCCGTCTGCTTCTCCATCTCTTTGCCCGTGCTCGGCGCTGACCCATATCTCAACGTTCTTTCCTTTCCCTCCAGTGGTATCTTGTCACCGATCATCATGTCCCTCCTCGCGTACCACGTCGCGGCGCAGTGGGTGCGCGACTCGGCACCGAGCCGGCGCGATGCACTCCCCACACCCGAGCAGTACCACCAAGTTATTGAGCTCGTCTCTGACGCGTCCGCGATGACGTTCCTGCGGGCTGGGTGGGACGCGGTGCACCGCATGCGAGCGCGGTCCCGCCGGCGGGCGGGCGTCGCGCGTGTGGTGTGGATGGCGCTGGGTGGGACAGCGGTTGTCCTTGCGCTCGCGTGGACGATCCGCATCCTCGATCTAGTGTTGCACTCGCAGCTCAAGTCGACGATTGTGTCGATTCAAGGCGGCGTCCCTGCGCTGTTCCCTGGACGCGCTGCGATCCGTGCCGGGTGCGAGGACTCGATTGTCAACACGTGCGGCGTGGTGAATCGCACGAACGAGGCGAGTCGCGGTGGGCTGAATCAATCGGACGCGTTTCGGGTGTACGAGTATGCGACGGACGACGTAGCGCGTACGAGCAGCGTCGCGTTCCTCGGCCCTGCTGTCCTTCCGCCGAACATCAACGTCACGTCGAGCACGCTGGTAGCGTCGACCGAGTGTGCTGTGTACCACCCCGAGTGCCATGTCGACCAGGAGACGCTGCAGATCACGACATGCGCACCAGCGATATCACAAGACCTGACCGAGGCGCCGCCGATCTTGCCTTGGAACGCCCTGCCGTGGACGAAAGGGTTCGACACGACGCAGTGGGAGATGCGGCTGCAGGCGTTCTTGACGGTCAAGGGCAATCTGACGGACCCCACGCCTGGACACGCACCGCCGTACTCGCTCAGCAGCGGGAGTAACCTCAACCCGTTCACGACCGCCTCGTTTGGCTGCTTCCCCAACTACAACGGTATTGTGTACAGCGACCCGAATATAACCTTCCAGACGCCATTCATCAACTGGTGGACATGTGAGTACTCGTTTGCCTCGTAGCGAGCTTTCCATCTCTATGGCATTGCATTGACGTTGACACCCGCATTCTCTTTCAGACGGCCAGGGCATAGGCACGACGCCGCAACAGCTGTGCTCGATCTCGATATGCAACACGACGGTATACGACGCGCAGTACTCACTCTTGGCGGGGCAGCTGACGCTGCACGCGGACACATTCGCACTCGCGAACGCGTCCGCCGCTGTCGCAGTGTCTGGTGCAGGCATGTTCCTCGGCACGGGTAACACATCGTTCTACCACTACGGCCCGCGCTTCCTCGACGACCAGCTGCAGATCGACCTGTCCGCGGCGGGAAACACATACGGGAACTCGACGGCGCAGTTCGGCGCCGCGTGGGCGCAGGCGTTCTCGAACCGCTACCTTGGCTGGACGGCCGGCACTGTCGACCTTGCAGACACGCGTGCCGCGCTGTCGTCGCCACAGCTCGCGATTGAGATCCCGGTCGCGACGTCGTACCTGTTCGCCGTGCTCCACTTTGTGTATGCAGCGGGCATATTGGTGCTTGGCGTGTCGTGCATGCTGTTGGCGCGCGGTGTCGGGGCTGCGGCGGGGGCTGACGACGTGCGCGCGGTGCATCAGCGATTGTCGGACACGTCGGTGCTCATACGGGACCTTGCGGAGCAGAGCGTGGCTGCTGAGGCGATGGTCGCTGCCGCGGCGACGGCGGCGGCGTCGAGCGAGCTTGGACAGGCGTCTGCTGAGGCATTGAAGAGCGAGGGAAGCTGGGGGTGGGATGGGTCAGATGGAGGGGTGTATGCTGATGAGGGCACACGTGTGGGGCTGAGGAGGAGGAATGACGGGACGATCGGGCTGGATTTCCAGACGGAGGGACGACATTGAGAGATACCATAGTTTGGATAAAGCCAGGTGATAAAACACGGAAACCTGGAGCGAAAGAGAGGCCATCGGACGCTTATGATTATACATACTCATCGGACAGTGTACTTGCACGAGGGAGACCCCACTATATAGATATCATCGGAACGACGACGCAATTTACGCTTGCAATGTCTACATACACACATGAACCAATCTCAACAACTCGTATAAATCACACCAGACGAGAAGCACATACTAATGAGCTACACACCCTCCCCAGAAAGCTCACACCTGCTTCGCCCGCCCTCCGTCGGCAGAAACCCGATGCTCTCCCAATACACGATCCAGCGCATCATATCCCCAGGCCCGAGCTGCGGCAGCCGCGCAGGACTGAGACTGTCGCGCGCCGCGTACGCAGCACACTTCGTGACGTTGGTCTGGGGCGCGCCCATCGCCTCCGCAACTGCCTTACCCTCCATTGCGGTCGCCAGCAGGAGCTCATTCACTCCACCAAAGAAGGGCAGCAGCTGGCGCGCGGGGTTGTCGCTACCCTCCGAACACTTCGTTGTGGCCTGCACGATCGCGTTCACGTCGACCAGCGTGTGCGCGCCTTCCTGCTCGCCTCCTTCCCCAGACAAAGTCGCGCAATCGCCGTCGCTGGCGGGAGGAGCCCAGCGCGTGGCGCTCTGCACGAGGCGGGTGTGCCACATCGCGAACGTGACCGGTTGGAGGTTGTACTTCCGCACGAGCGGCTGGAAGAGGGTCGTCCAGGGCACTGGACGCGGATGCGCGACGTGCAGTGGTGACATCGCGGGATCGGCATTGCGCGCCTCAATGATGGCGCACGCGATTGCGTCGGGACTCATCCATGAGACAGTCTGTCGGAGATTGGGGCGCGTCAGTGATGGTTAGACTTGCTAACGCCATTCGAAGAAGTGGGCTTGAGGGAGGGAAAAAAACAAACAAAATAAGACGTGAAGATGGCTGTGGAGACGTACGCCAGAGATCATGGGTATGCACCCGAGGTGGATACTAGACCGGATGAGCGACGGTACTCACTCTTTGTAGTTCCACGCGCCGTTGAGGTCGCTCCCCGAGATCTGGCCAATGCGTATCGTGAGAGACGGGAGCGGGGTGGCCCGCACGAGGAGCTGCTCGGCGACCCACCGAGCCTGGCTATCTACGTCTCCGACGGACACCGACGCGTCATCGTACTCCTCTTTCACGGGAGCACAAGGGTCTGTTCCTAAAGCATTTAGGTGAGCGCGAGCGGCCAAAGATACCAAAGAGGGTAGGCGATCATGAATCTCAAGGGCAGGACGGCGTACTGTGCAGGACGCTAGTTGAGCTGACGAATACGAAGCGGGGCAGCGTTGTACGCGGCGAAGCGAGCGCGAGATCGATAAAGGCACGTATGTTGACGAGGAAGTACTCCTCGGGGATGACGCGTACAGGCGGGACAAGGTTAACGGGCCATGCTGTGTGCGCAGGTGACCGTCGGTTTGAAGCCCTTGTCGATGAGCGTAGCGGCGGGGTGGCTCACCGTTATGCACGATATGTGTGAGCGAATCTCTGATCTGACACACAGCGCACGCAATGATCAGCAAACGAGGGCGCGACAAGACGCAAGAAACCAAGCCAGCGCACGCACCTCGCAGTACAGGCTTTCCCCTATCCCCAGGTACGGTTGCCCCACCTGAGCCTCAACGAACGTTACCTTTGCGGTCAGAACCGCGTTCGCATCGTGACTCCTCTCAGCGAGCGCCGCCCTCTGCCTGTTGACGAGGGGCTCGGTGCCCCGCCCGTTCATGGCATACACTCGCGCTACCTCTGCCATCTCGCACAGCTGCGCCAAGAGGGCGGCACCAAGGGTGCTTGTAGTGTCCGTGATGAGCACGACGTCCTTGTTGGGCGCATGGGTAGCGTGTGTTATAACGGGCGGGGCGCGTCGCTCGAGGTCGCGGCTGTACTTGTCTAGCAAGGCGTACATCTCCTGCACTGTGGCGCCCGAGTCCGCTGAGTGTCCTTTCCAGCTCATCTGCCAAAGTCTATGTGTGTGTGAGGTTGTATGGAGAGAGGACTGATAGTATCGCACGCACCCGTGCGATATTATATGGCTGCTGGCCTCGTTCTGCGTCTGCATCATGATCACCTATCATGGGTACGTGCAGAGATGGGAACACGGAACCATCCAAAGCTCTCCTATCTGTCTCGCGCCCTCCTGTTGCTCAGGAGCAATTGTAACGTGCACACAACACTCGCCCGTGTGTTCAGCCAGCCCTTCCTGCGGAATAGAACAGGTTTAGTGAGCATCGCTGCACCATCAAGTCCTTTGTGGTATAATCAAGACAAGCCCGTGTACCTGGACGCTAGTCCCAGGAGCGGAACATTGGATGCTGTTAGATGATCAGACGGGGCCGTATAGTTATTAGTAGCAACCACCTCTTGCCCCTTTTTCAACACCCAGAAATCGGAAAACAATCGTCTTTTCATGCCCATGACTGCAGCAGGACAAACAGGCCCTGCAATGAACACTGTCACGGGGCTCGTGGGCCCCCTGAATGAGTGTGGTCTTTGAAAATACACCGTGATACTCCGCGACGCGCTGTTACCAATTCGGCCATACCTTCCGTCTCAATCTCCAGCGACGAGCGAATGAGCCTGGGTGAAGGTACGGGGAGAAAGAGTAGACATGGATTCTGAGCTAGGAGCGGGCGTACATGCGCACGGTGAACGCAAACACGTATGTAGAACCTCGTCAGCGCTGAGTGCTTAACGGCCACGTGACCGTAAATGGGCACATGGCCCTCTGCGACTTTCAGTCCTCGAGTGTTCATTTCCTTCAGGACATGCTAATGTGTCTATGTCTGCTCATTCACAATGTGATGTGGACGCCACCAATAGTAACCTACCCATGGGATGAATAAAGCTTGTGGAACTGTCTATTGTCTAGGCATAGTACAAGGTAGATAATCTCTAGCAGTCGAGATATTTTGTACAGCCCTTGCGTGAGTGCAGAAGTTTGCAGATAGACGCTAATGTACAAGACTCGTTGCATCGCTATGCTTGCTGCCGGTGCCTGTATTGGAAGAGACACAACTACAAGCCAGCTTCAGCAGATCTCAGATTATAAGATTATCTCTTGCCACACACGTGAGTGTTTCCTGGCCTGCTCAAGGCTCAAGCTCGACGCAGTATTTCGCATGAGGGCGCAATCAGACCGGCTGGGCGCCCCTCCCCGTCCACCCCCATGCCACAGCCTGGCACACCGTCGAGCACAGAAGGCGTGAACGACTAGCACACCCGTCTGTCACACACAAACAGACGCACCGATCGCCATTCTGTCAAATCCGGGCCCTCAAACGCATGCAGTCTGATGCCCTGCGCCGCGGGATTGAGCGTCGCGGTGAACAAGACCTGGTTCGACTTGGTGATCGCTGCATCCTGCCACGCATAGTCCTCCGCAAGTGCGCGCGTCGGCGTCCAGTACAACGCCGTGTTCTGCCCGTGCGAGAAGTCAGCGGACGCGCGGCACCAAAGCTTCAGCGTGCCCAGCGTGCCATCAGCTTTGAGGGCGCCGGATGCTTTGGCAGTCTTGACGGAGGTGCCACGGTATAGGACGATTGGAAGCGCGAAGTTGGGCCGTTCAGTCGTCAGTACCGACTCAAGGTCGCCTCCGTCGGGGTCGTAGCGAATCTTAGCGGTCGCCATTGATAAGGAAGCTCCTGGTGTGTAAATACTAGTAAGTGGTGTTGTGCTGGTCTCGCTGTGGCTGGTGTTATTAGTGAAGCGGTTGCGCGGGTGGGGAGGAGCGGTGTCTTCATGCTAGACTGATATATGCATTTACACCGAGGAAATCAGGGGTGACTTCGACATCAGCAGAAATGAATGTGCTGTTGTGCATGTGCCACTGCCCTGCTGCCGTGCCGACGCCAACGTCAAATAGCAGGTGACACGGGATGTAACAGAAGACGGCTGCTTATTCTTCGCTCGCCAGCCGACACCATCGAGACACTCGGCGGGAGTCGAAAGGGCATCTTCTCCAACACAAGAAAGACCAACAGAGTTACTCGCGGCGGCTTGTCCTCAACACCGGGACTCAGTATCTACACCACAACAATGCCGATCAGGATACAAATGAGTACAACAAGTCCACAAACACAAAATGAGCTCACCGTAGCATAGACCTCGCGGGCTTCTAGGCACGCACGAACGTGCTAGGAGAAAGCGCTGAACAAGAATCGAAGTCAAGCTTCTCCATGATATGATATGTCGAATGCGTCATAGCATGAGAACATATGCCGTGTGAGGGTCACTGCCTCAAAACCGCCGCTCTGAGATATGAACACCTTGCATACATCACCGATACCTACCCTCACCGCCACTCAAAGAGCACTCACTGCACAGTCCCACTATGTCGAGCGACCCAATCCAAGGTAAATCCCGAAGCTAACGAGTTGACCCATCGCGTCCACGGACACAAACTGACCAGACACGACCAGCACTGACCGCCTGCGGCCTCACTGAGTCGAGCGCCAGGACTCTCCTGGCAACGCACGGCGACGCGTCCAAGGCAGCGGCAAACCCAATCCAGTACCTCGATGCCGCCTGGTCCGCAGAACATGCCGAGGATGAGCACGTCCGCACCGGTGAGTTCATCTCTGCACATACCACGTCACCACGTTGGCTCGTTCGGGTTAGCTGATTTGCATTTTTTGGCACAACGACGCAGCGCAAGACGCACGCGCGGCACTGATCAACCTCGGCCTGCGCGAGGACGTCGTGAACGACGTGATACGAGACGACGAGGTCGTCCAGCGTGGTCCGAACCGCGCGCCCGTGACGCTAGGTGTCATGCTTGCCCATGGCTTGTATTACCGCGAGTAGGACGGAGGAGGAGGAAGTTGCGCGATGCTATGCGACGAACGACCGACCCTGCGCATCCTGATAAATATAGACAAGGGTCCATAATTCAGAATCTGCGAGAAAAAAGTCGAGTTGTATCTCATGAGTATAGAACGTACATGTTCAAGACAGCCAGACTACGACCGTACGCGACAAACTCACCAAGGTCCTCCTCGCAGCCTCGCGCATCGCCGCGCACGATGTGTTCTCCCTACCTTCTCCACATCCAACGCCTACCGCGTGCTGGACGTTGGGATCGTGCAGTACGAGAAGGGTCTGCGCGAGGACCTGGTGAACGCCGACGTGAGCCCGTCACGCTCTCTACTGCAACTAAGAGTGAGCAAAAATGTATGATACGTGTGGGTGGATATATAGTAGGAAGACATATGATGGTGCAATAGGATGGAAGGGGTATACCATACGTTTTGGTGATGGAGCAATGATAAGTAACTCGTTACTATAATTGGTAACAACGCGCTTTAAGCGCCCATCTTCCAGTTTCGACCGCGACTTCTAACTTCACATCGACCTCATACTGTCACCGATGTACGACTCGGATCTGCGGTCAACACCAGACTCGAATGGCTCGGTGTGGCGCGCCGAGTATGTGGAATATTTTGTTGCGCTGTTTTGCTTGTCTGAAGTATTCATATTTTATCTCATAGACAAGCTGTGCTTCGACACCGCTGTGAATGGGAGATCAAGTCGGGAGCCAAGGCTGGATGCGATGCGATGCTGGGGCATCTACTTGTGATAGCCCTTCGAGAGGTTGAGAACGTGACTGAGGCGTTCACGGTTGCAAGTGAACAGATGTTACCTGAACAAACATCAGCGATCGAGCTGCTGCATGAATGCCTACATGATGTTCACCGGCTCTGCAATGACGAAGAACTGCGACATATTCTTCACGTATGGTACGCCCTTTGTTTTACCTCCCATGCTGTGTATACGATGACGCCTGAACTGTCGGTTCCGAGCAGCACAGAGCAGAAAGAAAAAGAGGAGGAGTGGTACCCGCTGCTCGTGCGACTCGTGAACATGGCTTTCGACAAGCTGGACACGCTACAGCCTACGGCACCCGACAAGGGCATAGGCAGACTTCGCAAAGTCTGCAAAGGGCCGCAGTCCGTGCTGCTTGCACGTCTTGCGAACCACGATGCATACGAATCGACAAGCGCACAGCTGAGTCCGGACCTGGTTCTCATTACCGCAATGACAGCATCTGAGGTCTACAAGGGCTTCAGCATGGACCAGTTCGCCTCTTCCTCTGCCCCACGACATGAGCATCATCACGTCCTCAGCAACGCACCCGACAAGGAGTGCTTATGGCACGAGGTATTATCGTCCTTCGAAGTGCAGGGAAACCACGTGAAGACGAAGCTGCGAGACCCCCCGTTGACATATACGGTGCCCGCGAAGATGGATCCGTATGCATATTCTCATATGACGGGGAACGATTTCGACACTTTTTTGTCGTCCAATACGAATACAGTGGTTCGTTTCCCGACAGCAAGCGGTGTGTGGTGTATTATCAGAGTGGTCGTGTCTGCGTCTGACTGTATAGCCTGCAAGATGAATCCGAGGAATGTACTGGCGTGCCAGACAGATCTCCCATCGCAGATTTGCAGTGTCTGTCGGCTAATTCTGAGCCGTCATCCGCCGACATCGCCTCCCAGCCAAAGCCTAGTAAGCCTATGCTGTCAGTGTGGAAGACTGACTGTTTTAATGTGGTGCACGCAGATTTGAAGCGGTCAATGACCGATTCCGACTCGCTTTCTCAACCGCCTGTGAAAAAGAGCAGGGAGACAAGATTATCTCTACAAGCATCCGAGACAGAGTTGGATGACGACACAACGAACGACGGATGGAACTACCCCCTGAAAATGGTCGCCTACGCTAACAAACGTCTGGGATGTCTCCCAGTGGTGACACACTCTTTGGGTGTGCTGTTCAAAGGTTCAGTCATTCTCACGGGTTCATTCATTATTATTTCCTCTAATTGAAGTTTGCTAATTCCAGATGATATATTCCGTCTGTGGTGGCACGACCATCAAGGGGTGATACAGACGGATGGGATTAACTTTATCCAGGACCTTCCGCGATTTCTTGTGTTCTTGTTGGCCGTCCACCGATTCAACGGCGCGAACTGGGGTGTTCCCCTCGGCTTCCCGACTACTCCTGTGCATGAATGCATATCGGACAACCAACAGCCACCAAGATATGTGCCCACGACGCAGTCTCGCATCAAATTCGCCGCCAATGGAGGTCTGGCAGAAACGACGGTGACCGTTATTTGGAAACAGCCGCTGCATAGTGCGTATGAATCTTCTAGGCGTGCGACGGCAGTGTACACGGTTGAGTATAAGGATGATGCTACGAGATCGTTCATAATGAAAGTCAGCAACCCCGACCAGTATCGTCTGCCCGAAGGAGAGATCATCGAACGTGCCCGCCAGCTGAAACTGAAGACGGTCAAGGGCGACAGTGTGAACAAGTTTGATCACAAGAAACATCTGCCGTTTGTGCTGTGCCACAGGGAGGTCAAGACTGCTGATACGACTGTTGTGCGTAAAACCCTCGGCCTGGACCATGAGACGGGACGAATCATGCGGATCACGGTGTTTGAAAAGCTGGGCCGATTCGTTGAGCAAGGATTCAGTCCGAAGGATCTTTTCCGATGCTGGGTTGAGGCCGTACACTGTGAGTGACATGGCAGTGCTAGTGCTACCTCTGACGACGTTTTATGCTACGCAGGCCATTATCTGCTATGGGCCAACGGTATAGAGCACACAGACCCAAGCCTCGAGAACTTGCGCATCCGGAAGGTGGGCGAAACACTGTATAGTGTACTTAATGATTTCGACCTCGCGACCACCCCGGGTCAATCCCGCGGTCTGGGTGAAGCTACTGGGACGACCCCATTCATGGCTGTTGACCTCCTGTGCACTGAGTTCTGGGAGAAGGGATTGATCAGACGCGTGTACCGACATGACCTGGAAGGCTTTATATGGATCCTCGCGTGGATTGTACTCCGACTGGACGCGAGCAACGACTTTAAGGAGGCCCTCCCCAACGATGGTCGCAAGATGGACAGCTGGACTGCAGATGACATTGATACAGTTCATAATTTCAAGCATGGGCTTTTGTTTGACAACGATGGCGGTAGCTTGCAACCGCAGGCTTGGTGGCAATCCTCTGATGCCGAGTTCGTCTGGACCTTCGTGTCGCAGTCGTTAAATGCGCTTTCCAGGCGTGCAAGGGCGTATAGACTGGAACGGTGGAAGGAGAGTCGGAGAGAGTTCGAGCCAGAAACGGCGGCAGGACTCGATAAGAAGTATCACGAAAAGCAGTTTACTCCGGTTGGGGAATATTCGTCGATGCAGCTGGAATATTTGTTCGTCTGGGCGAACATCCGTGAGGCTTGTGGCGATCAGTACTATGAGGAGCTGAAGGAGGCGGTTGGAATGGATTTAGATCTCCCAGCAGCAGATGTGGCTCCCGCACTGTCCCAATTCGTAGCGAATCCATTTTGAAGGTCCATCGCAGTGTTTCTGTTTCTGTCTCTCCTCGCACACCTCGTTTCTTTCCACCGCTGTACGACAATTACCATACTGCTAACCAATATTGGCCTAACAGTACGCCCTAAATTCGTCCCTTCTGGCCAGTGTTATGTAGTGTCAGATACCAATGCCCCAACTCATACCGGTGGAGAACGAGCCCCTACTACTGTGGACAGCGGAAAGGCCGGCTCCGTACCAACTGGGGAACACTGGTAAAGCCCGGAAGGAGCGCAGCGAATGGCGGTAGAGGGATACTCGTCGATGCAACTGGAGTATTTGTTCATGTGGGCAATCATCCGACAAGCCTGTGATGATGAGCAGTATGAGCAGTTAAGGAATGCGGTGGGTATGGACTTAGAATTTCCACCAGCGGGTGTAGCTCCTCAACTATCACAAGTGCTACCTTCGTTGCTGTTGAAGGCCGCTTCATAGTATCTATTTTTCCGTTTGCATACGTAGTCCACCCTTACCTCTGCGTAATCATCTTGCTGTTACAACATGCATATGTTCAGAATTCCCGGCTTGCCTTGCAGCGCATGTAGCTCGACAGTGCGCGATACCTGGAGGATCTCCCAAGTAGCCTTCGTGAATTGCAAAACCGCCTCAAGTCGCACATTTTCACTAGATCTGTGAACTGTCGCAAAGGCACTGGGCCATCTTAGCAGCAGGCGTATCACATCTGCTCACGCGTACATTGAGAATGTCTCTGTGGCTTGTTCTCCGCAAATGCATCAATGATCTCCAGCCATTTATATTCGCAGACGGTCAGGAAAGTAATAAGCGGAGCACGCCCAAGCGTTTTCCCTCCCATCGCGTATAGTGCATGAAACCTACGGACAAAAAGACAAATGAACCATAGTTCTATTACCCAGAACCAAACGACTCACCTCGCACGACGCTAGTTCGCAGGTCCCAAGTTCTGGAAGCTTACTCCTGTTAAGCCATTCACGACACTCTGTGTCGTCAGCGCAAGCTGCCAATACACGTCATAGTTCTTGCTCCCCTGCGGGAGATTGCTCTTCGACGGCCAGTACTGCCCTGTAACGTCCGAGAGAGCCGTCAGGCTCACTTGCACACCCTGCAGTTGAAGGATACGCACCGCCAGCCTTCGTCTGGATCCAGCCCGCGATGACATTGTGGTTTGAGAGGGTGGAAGGCTTGCTGCCTGACCCTGTCCAACCCCACGTCACAGCCTACAACACGACAACGAAAAGCCATCAGCGACCCAGGGGTACACATATATCCTCGCAACGATCAACGCACCGTCCGCCACACAGACAAGTCCGGGCCGTCAAAGACTTGCAGCTGCACGCCAGAGCCTGTGGGGTTGAGGGTGGCAGTGAAGATAATCTGGTCCGTCTTCGTGAAGAAAGCGTCCTGCCACGCATACGTGATGGCAAGATCGCGAGACGGTGTCCAGTACAATGCCGTGTTCTGCCCGTGCGAGAAGTCGGCAGACGCGCCGCTCCAGAGCTGTAGCGTTCCCAGGGTACCGTCCGCCTTGAGCGCACCAGACGCTTTCGCAGTCTTGACAGACGTCCCGCGGTAGAGCGTCAGGGGCTTGGTGAGGTTGGGCTTTTTTGCGCTGAGCACCGAGGGCGGGTCACCGCCGTCCGGATCGTAGCGGGCGGTGGAGGGTGCCATTGGTGTGTTGTTGAAGATGTGAGTGGCGGTGGTCGTACTGACTGATGGTGAATGGTATCGTAGCGAACCAATATTTATATCCATCGCGAGCGACCGACAGTACCCCCCGAACTGCACTGCGGTGGTCATGTGAAGCTCGCCAGCCGCCGCACACCACGGCTATCGCTGTGCTGACGCCGGAATGGAACAGATGAGAGACGTACAAGACCAGCTGCCCATGCTCCGCTGTGTCGATGCCCATTCATGCATTGTGCCAAGAGGCAGAAAGGGTGGTGGAAGCACTGGCACAGCGCAGGACAGACGTAATCCCATAGGTGCGTTTCCACCAGTAAACAAGGGTGCTGTCATCGCGGTGGCTGCAGATGCTTCTCCTCGCTACGGTCCTCAGATAATGTGGACGAATCTCTCATCTGAAACGAAGGAAAATGGTCAGCAGACGGTATGCGTGATGAAGGGAGAACACAAAGGCGTTCACGGGTCGTCGTACGCGGGCCTTTCGGACACCTATGAACGTATGTGCCATTTCCTGTTCGGAAACTTCGCATGCGTCATGGAATGGACATACGCGCCTGGGTTGACCACCGCCCCATATTCCTTCCCCAGGGGGATCCTCTCAAATACGAGTAAGCACACCCCTAGAACGCCCCATCTCCCCTTCCTCTCTCCTATTAACCACTTGAACGCTTCAACTTCCAGCGCTAACAATGTCCAGCGACCCCGTACAAGGTCAGTCGATTTTCTACGCCTGTGCTTTCTCGCCGTCGCGCACGTCGCGCTAACACAGCGGCCTCGCATTACAGTGCTCACCTCCTGCGGCCTGACCGAATCCGGCGCCAAGGCTCTCCTCGCAAAGCATGGCGACGAGTCCAAAGCAGCCTCGCAGCCCATCGAGTATATCGACGCCGCCTGGTCCGCTGACCATGCTACGCATGACCCCGTCCACACCGGTGCGCTTCACCTCCTTTTCTCCCTCATCGTGCGTGCTGACCACTGGCGAACATTGAATCGCGCAGCACAAGATGCGCGGGCTGCGCTGGTTAACCTCGGCCTGCGCGAGGACCTCGTGAACGATGTCGTGAAGAACGACGAGGTCATCCAGCGCGGTCCGAACCGTGCGCCCGTTACGCTTGCCGTGCTGCTCGCCCGCGGCCAGTACCATGGCGACTGAGGGATGAGGTCGTGGGCTGTGTATGCTCGGAGTGTGATGTGCATGTCCGGGCACAAATGCATAGTCGGATGTAGGAAGCCGTATGTGCACTGTGGACGTCGTGCCATTCGAATTTGTGAACGCATAGCTATTCCACATGACGGTCACGTGATCCTGAGGAACGAAGCAATTATAATGGAATTTCATTTCGCTCGAAGACATATGTACACACCATAGCATTGCGAGCTTGTCGTTCACGAGAGTTCGTTCAGAAAATCTGTCCAAACAGTCCGACAGGAATCCTTCCAGCTTCGGATAGCGTATTCACAGGGCGCACAGCTCTGTCAAACGCAAAACCAGAAACCCGGAATGTGAGGTATTGACGAGTTATCTCGGTACATCGTCGACGGTCCCGCCGCAATGCACTTGGTGTATCACTGACAGTCGCTGTCTTCCATAGTCGCGGTGCAGCTTTCATATTGCGAGCACCCTCGAACGAACAACAAGTGAGCCCTCGACAGTTCTACGATCTGCAGCCACACCACTCACCTCGCTCGACATTACTTCGCAGGCCCGAGGTTCTGGAAGCTGACTAATGTTAGGTCGTCCACACTTGCTCTTTCCCAACATCCCTGTAACGTTGTAGCCCATGACTTGCGCGGCACGAATAGCATCGCTTCCCAAGGTACCGGCGATGAATGCCGTCCTTAAGGTAGTCATCCTTGAGGACATCGCGACATTTCGGCCCTACCAGCATCGTCTGCCACGTCTGAATGTTATTGTCCGCCGGGAAATAATTCGCCCTCAGCTTCGTATTCGCCTCCTCGAGCAGTAAAATATTGGTCGAGCTCCTGAGGTTTGCTCACGTCAGCCATCTTCCGCAATATGCAGACAATGTTTAGACCCATGCTTCAGACCGGGAGCACTGGTGAACGACGCAGCTTCTGTACGCCAGAAGGCTCCCCGCTACGGCCGCTAGATACGCCTCCAACCGCCCGCCGTTACTATCCGCCCTGCTAGGAGACTGCCACGGGCTCCGCCTCGACCTTCACCTCTGATAGCGTGTTACGAATAAACACGCCGTGCGTAGTGGTACGACCTGTTGATGAAGTATGCTGCCAACAGACGGTGGGGGATAGACGGAGAGTTGTATAAGTACCAGATAAAGTGCTGTCAATCGCAACGTCTACTATAATTGAGCGCTAGCGCCAGCACCCTCTTCCACCTTTCCCTCCTCGACGCTCACGACGTCGCCGGAGCCAGCACCATGGCCATCGCCCTCCGCCGACGCTCTCTTATTCGACTACTTCTCTTCGCCGGCCTCGTCGTTGCTCTGCGTCTCCTCGTCGGCTCGCCCGCGCATACCGCGTCGACGGTGGCTTCGCTCTACGGCGGCTCCGACCCGACTGAGATCCAAAAGCACGGCGTGCTCGACCTCGTCTCGCGCGGCGAGAAGGGGCTCGATGCGCGCAAGCACAAGTTTTTGCAGGTCAGAATGGGGCGGGACGACAGGCCGGATATGTTCTCTGAAAGCATTAGCGACGGGATTATGGACTATTGGGAACGGATACAGAAGCCCTTGTGCGTCTTCCTCACCGTCCATGCGCACGACCGCCTGTACTCACACCGATGATATCCTCATGGCGACAGCATAACGGGCCATGACACGTCGTATATGGATGCGCAGGTTGTGCTGAGCTCGATCGAACAGCTGCTGACGACGAACGGATGGGTGGCGTCCAAGTGCGCGACGCTCTCGCGGCCATTCGGGCAGAACAAGAACGAGGACGAGTACGACGACCTCGTGCGGCAGGGGCACCTGTACTACGTCGGGATGGTGATCCACTCTGCGGATCACTTCCTCGTCGATCAACTCGCGGTGATCATCCAGCTCGCACGGCGGCTGGGGACGTCGAACCTATTCGTGTCGATGCTCGACTACGACTCGTCGGACTCAACAGAGACGCTGACGGACCTGTGCGAGGCCGTGCTGACGCTTCTCGGTGTGCCCTTCCGCATCCGCAAGGTGCCAGGCATGACAGAGCAGCCGACGTACGCCTACTACCCGCTCGAGGAAGCGCACACGCGCAACCTCGCGCTCGAGCCGCTGCACGAGCTGTGGGAGAAACGACAGATCAAGTTTAGGAGGGTGATCTGGCTCAAAGGATTCACGTGTCCGAACGACATTCTCGAGACGCTGCGCGTAAGCGAGGCAAACGAGGCTGCAATGGTATGCGGCATGGACTGGGCGGAGCACAATGGGTTCTTTATCTTTTCCGACCGGTGCGTGCGTTCCCCTCCGCCTCCCCATCGTAGTTTTCTTACTCACGCGTTCTCGCAGCTGGCGCACGCGGGACATCAACGGGGACCAGTTCCGCCAGTCGAAATCAGTCTCGTCTTCGGGCTCGTCGCTGAGCAACGTGCCCCCGCGGGACGCCGTGGGCGCGGAGCGGTACGCGCGGCATCTGCCGTTCCAGGTGTTCTGCTGCGAGTCGGGCACGCATGTCGTCGACCCTGCACAGTCGTACTACGCAGGCGTCGCGTACCGCGCGGGCACGAACTTCGAAAACGCGACGCACCCGGACGTGCCGCCGCCCGACCGTCGGCCAGACGACAAGTGCCTCGACAGCACGCAGGCGTGGTTCTGCCGCGACCTGTGGGTGCACAAGGCGCGCGAGGGCATGAAGGACGTCGATGAGCTCGATAACGCGGCTGCGAAAGGAAAAACAGGAAAAGCGGGTAAGCAAAGACGGGACGCGGCGCCGCAGCGCGAGCCGGACGCGGACGCGAATGCGGGGTCGGACTACGACGCGAACGACCTCCCGCTCGCCGACCCGCCGCGCCCCGGCTCCGGGGGCCAGCAGCGACTGACGGTGCCGAACTCGGTGTTCGAGCCCGCGCGGATCATGGTGAACCCGCGATGCGTGACGACGTACGCGGGGGTGTCGCACACCCAGCTCGCGCTAGACCTGTTCGGGCTGCCGGACCAGGAGGAGCGCGGACA
The DNA here is from genome assembly GCA_022385755.1 of Trametopsis cervina. Taxonomy (NCBI): domain Eukaryota; kingdom Fungi; phylum Basidiomycota; class Agaricomycetes; order Polyporales; family Irpicaceae; genus Trametopsis; species Trametopsis cervina. Next base: position 15,032 of record MU278381.1, on the reverse strand, counting down.
GGCGGGGGTACTGGACGTCGTGGCGGACTGGGAGGGCGCGCCAGAGACGTTTGTGTGTCAGGAGCAGCAGTACGTCACGTTGTTTTTCTGCTCTTTTCTGTTTTGTTGTGAGAGGCGGAAGTGTGCTGATGGGGGATATTTCTGTTTGCAGGAAGACGGGCGGGCGGCGAGCGGCGAAAAACCAACGGCGGCTTGGGTTCTCGATCCACCAGGAGCTCGAGGAAGCGTTGGAGTTGGTGGGCGCATCGTGAGAGACGAACAGCATCACGACGACAGTGAGCTCAGGGAACGGCGGCATGGACAGTATGCAGTATACTAGATGAGTGCTTAATGTGACTGACAGTTTGTACATAATGACAGCTCGTATAACGACACCTCACGGACCCATTTAGAGACTGTGAGGCGAGGCGGGCGTTCAAGGTAGGCTGCTTGGGAGATGCACAGGATGGCGTGCGCTGGCGAGCCACATTCGTTGTGCTTCATTCAACACCGGCAAGCCTGTACTTAGCCATATTTTCTGGGGGATTTGTTTGTATCTGGCACTCTATAACACTGGTCGAAAGGAACGAATTTATGGCGTACTGTTAGACCAATATTGGCTAGCAGCATGGTAATTGTCGTACAGCGGTGGAAAGAAACGAGGTATGCAAAGAGAGACAGAAACAGAAACACTGCAATGGACCTTCAAAATGGATTCGCTACGAATTGTGACAGTGCGGGAGCCACATCTGCTGCTGGGAGATCTAAATCCATTCCAACCGCCTCCTTCAGCTCCTCATAGTACTGATCGCCACAAACCTCACGGATGTTCGCCCAGACGAACAAATATCCCAGCTGCATCGACGAATATTCCCCAACCGGAGTAAACTGCTTCTCGCAATACTTCTTATCAAGTCCGCCCACCGTTCTCGCTTCAAGCCCTCTGACACGGTCCTGGTACTTTTGCCGTACATACGCCTCTAGACGATTGTGTAGCGCACGCAACGACTGCGACACAAAGCCCCAGATGAACTTGGCATCAGGAGATTGCCACCGAACATGCGGTCCCAAGTCCCCGCCAGCAATCTTACGCATGAGATCGACTTTAAACACTCGAATAAAATCGACGTTATCCGCGGTCCAGAGGTCCATATTGCTACTGTGGTTGGGAAGGGCCTCCTTGAAGTCGTTGCTCGCGTCCAGTCGGAGTACAATCCATGCGAGGACCCATAGCAAGCCTTCCAGATCGTGGCGGTACACTCGTTCGATCGATCCCTTATCCCAGAACTCGGCGCACAGGAGGTCAACAGCCACGAATGGCATCGTCCCAGTGCGTTCGCCCAGACCGCGGGATTGACCCGGCGTGATCGCGAGGTCGAAATCGTTCAGTACACCATACGGTGTTTCGCCCACTTTCCGGATACGCAAGTTCTCGAGGCTTGGGTCTGTGTGTTCATAACCATTTGCCCATAGCAGATAATGGCCTATGAAACACGTCGTCAGAGGTAGCACTAGCACTAGGCAGTGAGATGCGATGTCACTCACAGTGTACAGCCTCAAGCCAGCATCGGAAAAGATCCTTCGGCTTGAATCCTTTCTCAACGAATCGGTGTAGCTTTTCAAACACCGTGATCCGCATGATTCGTCCCGTCTCAGGACGCAGGTCGAGGGCTTTACGCACGACAGTCGTATCAGAAGCCGCAACCTCCATGTGGCACAGCACAAACGGCAGATGCTTCTTGTGATCAAACTTGTTCACACTCTCGCCCTTGACGGTCGTGGGTTGCAGCTTACATGCACCTTGGATGATCTCTGCTTCGGGGAGATGGTGCTTGTACGGGCTGCTGACTTTCATTACGAAGGACCGGCCTTGATCGTCACTGTATTCGACATTGTACAGGGCCGTAGCGCGCCCTCGCAATCGATACGTCCTAGAATGCAGCGCATCCCATAAAACCGTGACCGTCTTTTCCGCCAGATCGCCCTTGGCGGGGAACATCACATTCGTTCGCGGTGTGGGCTCATATGGCGGTGCCGCGCCGACTGATTCGTTTCCGCACGCAGGGGTAAGCGGAAAGTCAGGGGGAACACCCCAGTCTGTGCGGTTGAATCGCTGGATGGCCAATAACAACACGAGAAATCGGGGCAGGTCCTGAATAAAGTTGACCCCCTCGGTCTGTATCACCCCGTGACGGTCATGCCACCATAGACGGAATACGTCATCTGCAATTGACATGTCATGATCATGATTAGGTCGACGAATAATGAATCAATATACGAGGAACGGACGGACAGACGGACCTTTGAACAGCACACCCAAAGAGTGCGTTACCACTGGAAGACTCCCCAGACGTTCGGTAGCGTAGATAACCATTTTCGTAGGATAGTCATGTCCGTCACCAATTGTATCGTCGTCGTCGTAGTACATCGCTGTCTCGTATACCTGTGCAGATGATCCTTCGCCCCGGCTCCTCTTTGCAGGCGGTTGAGAAGGCGGGTCAGGATCAGTCGATGACCGCTTCAAGGCTGCGAGCACTAGGTTAGAACAGCCAGCCAGTAGAACTTTTCCACATTGTACATTGACAACGCTGACGCTGGCTTACCAGGCTTTGACCAGGAGGCGACGCTGCCAAATAGATCGAAATCAGACGACGGATGCTGCAATTCTGTCATCACATTAGCATCAGAATTCTGGCAAGAGGACAGTGCAGGCTGACTTGGCGAGGACGACGACGACGACGACGACGATGGCGACGATGCAATAGCAGATTCATGAGGCACGCCAGGGCGACCTGTAGGTTTGTCTTCCAGTCGATGCAGTCAGAGGCAGACACAACTGTCCTGGACATACAGCACATACCATCTGCTGTTGGGAAACTAACCACTTCACCGTCCAGCTTAGTGATGATAACGTTCCCCGTCATATGAGAATACGTATACGGATCCACCCTCGCGGGTACCGTATACGTCGTCGGGGGGTCCCTCAGCTGTTTCCGCGTGAAGTTTCTCTGCACTTCAAACGACGACAACACCTCGTGCCAACCGACCCGCTCGTCAGGTGTTTTGGTGAGGATCTGTCGATACTGATGTCGTGGCGCAGTGGAAAGGGTGAACTGATCTATGTTAAAACCGTTGTAGATTCTGGATGCTGTTGCGGCTGTGATCAGAATGAGGCCCGGACTCGTCTGTGAATGTGCCGATTCGGGATATTCTCCGTAGTCCCTGTTGTCCGCGAGACGTGCAAGCAACACAGACTGCGGCCCTTTCGAGACTTTGCGAAGGCGGGCCACGCCCTTGTTGGGATCCGTAGCTTGTGGCGTCTCCAACTTGTCCAGAGCCATATTCACCAGTTCCACCAGCGGCGTATACCACTCGGACTCTTCTTGTTTCTTGACCGTACTGCTCGTAGCCAACAATTAGAGCCTTGCATATGCATAGAACGGCAAAGAACAGGGATACCATGCGCGAACAAGTTGTGTCAGTTCCGGTTCGCTACAGAGCTCGTTCACGTCATGGAGGCATTCGTGCAGAAGCCCATGTGCTGGTGACTTCCGCTCGCTTGCGTGTTCAAGTGTCATTGAAAGGAGATACGCCAGCATGGCATCGCAATCAACCTTCTCTCCCGCCATAACATCCATTTCCACAGGCGTGTGAAGCATACTGTCCAGGAGATGCTTGAACGACTTTGAGCAATACAACGCGTGTCAACGTACGTGAATACCGACATGCGCGCACTGGCTACGCGGAACACCGTGGCTTACGAGTGTGGGGTACCTAGCAGAGCCATAGATATCGAAGCACTTGTGAGAGTCAAGGTGTAAGTTGAAGTCGAAAGACAGTGGCGGCTCAATGTGGCGTTGCGGCGGGTAACGTGACCGTTGAGTCTCGAGGACGTTCCAATCCGCACATCGTATTGGGCACCGCGTCTCAATCGTCCAACATGATGGGCACAGGAAACAAGGTCATCCTACTATTCCACGACGACACTGGCCAGCACGGCGAAAGCATCGGCATGCGCGGTGCCCCACCTAAGGCACGACGCCCGGGTGCTTGCTTGCTGACGATGACATGCGATGAATGTCCTCAAGCGATGTGCGTGCGCCCGTTCACCTCTCTGTGACAGTTGTCTATTGACAGTCTGCTTGCCGCAGCGCGAGCCGCCATGAACAGGTCACAGTACGCCTTGCCTCCCTTCTGGTCCCTTCGTCTCCCTGACGGCATCGCGTGTGGCCGCTCCAGGGATAATCGTCTGCAGCTCGTGTTTTACCAGCACGGCATAGGCAGCGAAACTGATTTTAATGACGACTCTACTGGGCTGTTCTCCTTCAACGGTAAGCTACTCTCTAGTGTCTGATATCAGCTCTCTCCCTGTATGCGGTTCAGGGGTGCTGGGCACGGCTGTCAGTATGTATGCGTATGCATGATCGGCACAACGTACAGTGAGCAGCGTTAGAGATTGCCACGAGTTCATTGCGCGCAACTGCGACGAGGACGATGAGTTCTGTCTTTTTGGGTCCGTCTCCCCCCGTCCCATTTTGCGCGCATCGAAGACGTTATAACTCATCATATCCCGCCTTAGCTTCTCCCAGGTCGTCTCTACGCAGTAAAACGCGTGAGGTGAGTACTGCTACACAGAGGCGCATATGCTGTGCTGTCAAATTCATTGACTAGATAGGCAAGAGGTGCTAGCATGGCCACCGACCTCGCTGGCATAGTCTCCCGAAGCAGAGAAGACAGGCTTCAACTTCGCGAGTCATCCTACTGTACGGCGGCACTGCTGTAGTACAGTAATGTTCGGTCGTGCTAGGCAACGAGCACGTCACGCGTCGCTTCTGTGAGCCCACGACTCACTCGCACAAAACGTTCTAACTCTCCCATAAATCATAATGGCCTTCGATGCATCCCGTGTCTCCTTCTACAACACATGGGGTCCATCCCTGCCTGTACCGAATGATGTCTAGGTGGGATGAACTGCAAGTTGAATATGAATATCCTGACGTGCATGGTATTTTGCGGCGACGTTGCATCTCAGTGATGTACATTCGTGTTTTGGCTCCTGTTATAACTGCATGGGTACGTTACAACCTCTTTTCTGCTCCTGCCTCTACCAAACGTGGGTTGCCTCGTGAAATCGGGTACCTGTGTGTCTGTGGGGAGGGTGTGTATGTAGGGGTAGTTCCCCATTTTGTGGAAGCAGCGAGGAACGTACGTACCAGCTACGTACCACGGGTCAATCATGAACGTACTTGACAATCATGATAGAAAGTTGGTCAGTGCACGAGAAACAGCGAAGCCTCACATGTTTGCACTGTAGAATCCGGAAACTACTGAACGCGAGTTTTGGCGAGGTGAGTGCTGACTCTGCTCTGCGAACGACGATGTACTGTGTGTTGATACCGCTTATGTGGCTCTCGTTGTCTCCCTGGGAGTTCTCCCCTCAATGACCCCTACACGTGCCCATGGCCGCCGACACTATTTCGCTCGACGCAAGGCACTGGCGTTTTTCAATTCGCATCCTTCTTCGACAACGCCGTCCGGCCACTCCACAACGCCGGCCACCCTTCTGTGAATCCGCTCGCTGACTGCCTTTATCCGACGTCGTGTGTGCGCGTTCTCTGGTCACGCATCCTACGGAGGTAGATACGAGCGGCAGGGAAGACCGCCACTTCGATATTCTATTTCATGCATCGTATCGAGCTCCAACGTGTCGACGACCGGGGCGTATATAAGGACTCCTGGGTATCGGCTTGGGCATCCCCATCCCCAACTAACTCACACATTCACCCCACTCACGCATAACATAATATGGCGAGCAACACCAAGAAGAACAAAATTCTCCTGCTCTTCTGCGACGGCACAGGGCAGGACGGCAACATTGCCAGCATGCCCGGCGTCCCTGCCGAAGGTAGGCGCGAACGATGCCGAGCCCTCAATACTGACGATCATAGTCATGTTCTGGTGTTATTGTTGTAGTGGCGTCCGAGGCCGCGTCCAACGTACGCTGGGCGACGAACGTCCTCAAGCTATGTGCGCCGACTCGCCTCCATCTCCATGTTACCCTCACCTGCTAACCGTCTCCTCGTCCTCGCAACAGCACGCGCCGTTTTGCCCAGGTCTCAGTACGCTTTATCTTCGTTCTTTCCTGGAATCGCCCTGACAGCATTGCGTGTTGTCGCTTCAGGGACGGCCGCCTCCAGATCGTCTTCTACCAACGCGGCGTAGGCAGCGAAACTAACTTTTCAGGCAGTTCTGTCGGGTCCCTCGTTAACTGTAAGTCCCCTTGAAGGCGTCCGACACCGCTAGATCGTTCACGTATTCTGTGCGTGCGTGTGTGCATGTGTGTGTGTGCGGCTCAGCGGCATTTGGCACGGCCGTCGGTACGTCTCCAGCCTCGTGCGCACTACCTTGTGTGCGTATAGCTGATTTGCAACCCGCAGCGAGCAACATCAGAGACTGCTACGCGTTCATCGCGCAGAACTACGAGGCGGGCGACGAGATATGTCTCTTTGGGTGCGTCTCGCCCGTCCCGTCCCGTGTCCATACCCGACATGCTCACCCGCCGTGTGCTTCACTAGGTTCTCCCGGTTCGTCTCTTTACCACCTGAATGCTGACATCTTTATCGTTGCTTATTATATGTGATCACCCCGCAGAGGTGCATACACGGTGCGCAAGCTTGCCGGCCTTATCGTACGTCCCTTTCCCTCTACACGGATACATGGATACGCGCTCACCGCGATAGCTGCTCAACAGGACAAGATCGGGCTCCTCCAACGCACCGATCTCGGTCACTTCTTTGACATCTGGAAGGCCCTCATGAATGGCACGGATCCACACATCCCACCGGACACCCGCACGACTCGTATTCGGTGTGTGCTCCCCTTGCATCTTCCCTATTCCTCCCCTGTCTTCTTTTCCCTTCATCCCACCTCCTTCCTATGCGTATTCTCCTTCACCAATGCTCATACACTCTAACAGATGCGTCGGTGTATGGGACACAGTCGGCTCGATCATCATGCGGGATGGGAACGACCTGCTAAGCATCAAAGATACGCATCTGCCCGCGAGCATTGATTGCGCGTTGCATGCCCTCTCGCTCCAGGAGAACCGCAAGATGTTCCTGCCCACGCTCTGGACAGTCCCCGACGAAGGACTCGCGGCCACGTACGGCGGAGCGAAGCAGGTGTTCAAGCAGGTGCGTGTGCTAGCGACGCCCATGCGAGGTGGTGGCTGATGTGTATGTGGGCGGTTTTGTAGATTTGGTTCCCTGGTGCGCACTCGGACGTCGGTGGTGGGTACGACACGCACGAGCTCTCGGATCTCGCGCTCTTCTGGATGACCGTACGTCTCTCTCCCTTGACTTCCCCTTCTCCCGGCCCTATCTCTCCCTCTTTCGTCTTTCCTTTCTCCGCCGGTTTCGTCACACTAACCCACTCCAATCGCTCAGGGCGAGATCTCCTCCTTCATCAACCTCGACTTCCCCTTCCTGCAACAAACCATCTCCTCGACCGGGTACGCACACGCCTGGGGCGCTGCGCCGCCGCACAACGCGTTCGCTGATCTGCCCGATCTGGATATCGTACGCTGGATCATTGGGCTCGAGACGCGTCTGCAGAGCGAACAAATCACTGCAGAGGGCATCTTCCACGCGAGCCTCGCGCACGCGCTGCTCTCGTCGCCCGAGATCAACGCGAAGGACATGGAGCTGCCGACGATGGAGACGCTGCGTGGCAAGTTTGGGGACGCATGGAAGCCGACGTATGCGCCGCTCAACGCGTTCGAGGAGGCGTGCAAGGCTGCCTGGGGCGGGGCGAGTAAGACGGTGCCGGCGGTGAGTCATGAGTCGTCTTGGTGCACGGCGGAGCTGATAGGGCTGCGACAGCCGATGCGTGCGCCGTTGCTTGCGCCCGAGCCTAAGTTTGAGGCCTCGACGGAGCTGTTTGAGGCGTGAGCGAGCGAATGTGGGCCGCGAGGTTGCGGAAAGATGATGTAAAGATAAGATACGACAAGAAGCTGGGCGGGGCGTTGCAGCTTTCTGGCTATTGTATGTACGTGCACGGTCAGACGAATGAATGATAGAACTCTCGTTGCATCATTACGCATTTTTCACGCCCGCTCTCACTCTGTTTGAATGTTACACTCCTCTCGAAGAGGACGCCGTCAACCGTCGATGTCGTGGGAAGCGACGTTACCCAACTCGCTCAAGTCTTGGGATATGGCGCGACAGGATCGGAAGGAAAGAGTAAGTGTTCAATATGATGTCAATAGAGTCAGTAGATTGCAGGTGACTGCTTCTCACCCCCGTTCAAGGACGATCTGGGATGAGCTCCACGCGCATCTCATATCTGCATGTCATGTCTGCGCAGCGCATCCAACGACTGCCTCATGAACGTCCAAAGCACAGTATTATATCCACACATAACTATAACCACCAAACTTGCGGCCATACGGTCCCGCGAGCAATCGCACCCAGAAGCCCATGTTTGAAATCCCAAACTGCATCGTAGTCCAGTGGTCCATATTGGATTTAGAGTGTATATTTAACTTGATACTGGCTAGCAACACGGTGATTGTCGTACAGCGGTGGAAAGAGGAACGAGGTAGGCGAAGAGAGACAGAGACAGAGAGACACTGCAATGGACCTTCAAAATGGATTCGCTACGAATTGGGACAGTGCGGGAGCCACATCTGCTGCTGGGAGATCTAAATCCATTCCGACCGCATCCTTCAGCTCCTCATAGTATTGATCGCCACAAGCCTCGCGGATGTTCGCCCAGATGAACAAATATTCCAGCTGCATCGATGAATATTCCCCAGCAGGAGCAAACTGCTTTTCGTGATACTTCTTATTGAGTCCTGCCGCCGTTTCTGGCTCGAGCTCTCTCCGATGCTCCTTAGACTTTTCGAGTCGATATGCAAGTGAACGTCTGGAAAGCGCGTTTAACGACTGTGACACGAAGGTCCAGACGAACTCGGCATCAGAGGATTGCCACCAAGCCTGCGGTTGCAAGCTACCGCCATCGTTTGCAGCCAGGAGACCGATTTTGGAATTCCAAACTGTAACAACATTATCCGCGGTCCAGTCATTCATATCAAAAGGATTGGAAAGGGCCTCCTTGAAGTCGTTGCTCGCGTCCAGTCGGAGTACAATCCACGCGAGGACCCATAGCAAGCCTTCCAGGTCATGTCGGTACACGCGTCTGATCAATCCCTTCTCCCAGAACTCAGTGCACAGGAGGTCAACAGCCATGAATGGCATCGTCCCAGTAGCTTCACCCAGACAGCGGGATTGGCCCGGGGTGATCGCGAGGTCGAAATCGTTCAGTACACCATACGGCGTCCCGGTCGAGCCCACTTTCCGGATACGCAAGTTCTCGAGGCTTGGGTCCGTGTGCTCGATCCCGTTCGCCCATAGCAGATAATGGCCTGCGTAGCATAGAACGTCGTCAGATGTAGCACTGCCACCGGTGCGATGCGATGTCACTCACAGTGTACGGCCTCAAGCCAGCATCGGAAAAGATCCTTCGGCTTGAATCCTTGCTCAACGAATGGGTGTAGCTCTTCAAACACCGTGATCCGCATTATTCGCCCCATCTTATAGTCCAGGCCGAGGGCTTTACGCACGATAGTCGTATCAGAAGTCTTGACCTCCATGTGGCACAGCACAAACGGTAGATGTTTCTTGTGATCAAACTTGTTCACACTGTCGCCCTTGACCGTCTTCAGTTTCAGCTGGCGGGCTCGTTCGATGATCTCTCCTTCGGGCAGACGGTGCTGGTCCGGGTTGCTGACTTTCATTATAAACGATCTTGTGGCATCGTCCTTATACTCAACCTTGTACACTGTTGTCGCACGCCTCGAATATTCATACGCACTGTGTAGCGGCTGTTTCCAAATAACGGTGACTGTCGTTTCTGGCAGACCACCGTTGGCGGGGAATCTGATGCAGGACTGCGTCGTGGGCACATATCTTGGTAACTGCTGGTTGTCCGATATACAGTCATGCACAGGAGTAGTCGGAAAGCCAAGGGGAATACCCCAGTTCACCTCGTTAAATCGGTGGATGGCCAACAAGAAAACGAGAAATCGCGGCAGATCTTGGATGAAGTTGATCCCATCCGTCTGTATCACCCCTTGCCGGTCGTACCACCACAGACGGAATACATCATCTGGAATCAACAAACCTCAATTAGGATTAGGTTGAAGAATAGCGAACGAAACTGCGAGAATGGACTACCGGACCTTTGAACAGCACACCCAAAGAGTGTGTCACCACCGGCAGACTCCCCAGACGTTCGGTAGCATAGGCGACCATCTTTAGGGGGTAATTCCATCCGTCGCTCGTCGTGTTTGTGTCGTCGTCCACCACTGTTTCAGATGCCTGTGGAGATGATGATTCTACCATCCTGCTCCTCTTTTCGGGCGGTTTGGGCAACGAGTCAGAGTCGGCCATTGGCCGCTTCTTACGAAGCTTATCGGGGACGCCGGTACACTCCTCAGATTCTTCCATGCCATACAGTCAGTCAGACACAGACACACCCACTCTAATAATACATCACATACCGCCTGCCATCAAGACCCCACGCACAACACCCTTACCAGCCTCCAAAAAAGTCTCAAACCCGTCCCCCGTCATATGCGAATCCATCTTCGCGGGTACCGTATACCTCAACGGGGGTTCTCTCAGCTTCGTCTTCACACGGTTTTGGGAACCCTGCACTTCGAAGGACGATAACACCTCGTGCCATAAGCACGCCGCCTTGTCGGGCGCGTTGCTGAGGACGTGGTGCTGCGAATGGCGGGCGGAGGGGGAGAGGGTGAATTGGGAGATGTTGAAGTTTTTGTAGATCTCGGATGCTGTCGTTGCGGTGATGAGAACCAGGTCCGGACTCGGCCGTGCGTGGTTCGCGAGACGTGCAAGCAGCACGGACTGCGGTCCTTTGGAGACTTTGCGAAGGCGGGCTATGCCCTTGTCGGGAGCTGAAGGCTGTAGCGTGTCTAGCTTGTCGAAAGCCGTGTTCACGAGTCGTATGAGCAGCGTGTCCCACTCGTCCTCGGTTTCTTTCTTCTCTGTGCTATCCGTATCCATAGCCGAGATCAGATCAGAACATCGGCATACATATCACAGAAAGCAGAAGACGCACCATGCGCGAAGAACACGCCGCAGTTCTTCGTCCTCGCACAGCCGGTGCACGTCATGCAGGCATTCATGCAGCAGCTCCCTTGCAGATGTTTGGTCATGTACCATCTGCTCACTCGCCTCAGCCTCTCGAAGAGTCATCACGAGCAGATGTCCGAGCATCGCATCGCACCCAGCCTTGGCTCCCGCCTTGAGGTCTCGTTCGCAGCGGTGTCAAAGCGCGGCTTGTCTGTGGAATGAAGTCATAGGAAACGCTTTAGCTGTAGAATACGGCGCGACGACATATTAACACGTACGCAGCGCGGCACGCCGAGCCATCCGAGCGTGATGAGTCCACATCCCAGTCGTACATAGGTTACGAGGTCGACGTTCAAGTTGAATGTCACGCTCGAAAACCGGTGGCTCTGAGCCTTGGCGCTTACACGACGCCACCGATCGTCCCATCAACAACGCCTTCACATCCTACCACCCACACCTACCTGCGTTACTGTATGTCCACCCACGCGTCTCGCATCCCTCAGCTACAACAGCAACAGAATTACAGTAATGTCGTCTGATGGCGCACAGCGGGTCCGAGCGCAGAGCAGAGCAGACCCTTCGTATACTGGACGATCCTAGATTGGGATCGTGCAGTACTCGAAGGGTCTGCTCTGCCCCGTTCACATCCATTTCGTCCTTGCGTTTGTTTGGGTGTGGGAGTTTGGTGCGATGGCGGGTCGAGTCGAGTCGACGATGTGGAATACGAGGTGCATACGTCCTTGTTTATGTTTATTCCACGACGCGTGTGCACCCTTGCTACGATGATGCACTGATATCACTACGATCTGCTCGTGTGTGGGATATCGTCCGCCTCGCTATACCATCCCCGAAGCATCCCTGGTACAGCACCAGTGGGAAGGAAAGCTCGTCCTACCTCCTGACCTCTCTAGGGACGCAACCATCGCATCGCACCGTCGTCAGGCTAAGCTAAGAGCTGCTTACAATTCACTAATAGTATTAGTACAGTGGGAGTGAGGGAGAATAATAGACGTGCGTGAAAAGGAAACATTAATAACTAGACGCGGAACAGGGGGCCGTGGCAGCAACGCACGCGCGTACGTGCACGTGAGTTTCGCAGATGGGATCTATGCACGTGCGGCAAGAATTAATACAGCGTACCGAAAAGGAAAGTAAGAACTTGCAAGCCTGATTGGGCAAGCGCTGGGGCAAGGCGTTGCAAGGCACCGACTCAGGCTGGTCGTCATCAGCGGGGGATTTACACGATCTAACTAGCGGACACCAAGGGGCGCGTTAGTTACAGCTGCGCGGTCAATATGTAGCGGTAGGGGTCAATACATACGTAGCGGTGGGGTGCATAGTGAGCATACAACAACTGTGGGCAGTGCTCCCGGACATGGAGCACAAGTATTTCCCGATGTCGTGCGATGTTTCCCTGTGTTCCCGGCCTCGGGCGAAGTGAAACGTGCAAAGCGGTGAAACAGGGGGGCAATAAGTAATGTGGCGTAAGGGCGTGAAGGGTGCACACTAAGTGCCATTGCGCCGTACGCTTATTTAGGCTGGTTGCGGGAGGAGGTGCGCCCTCACTGTCGCACAACACGCCCAGGCACATACTTGGCAGACGAAACGACCTGTGAGTTGCGATGTGGTCGTTACCTGATGCGGCCCTGCTACATAGTTCTTCAGTAGGTAGGACTAGACCGTACTACAATGTGAAGCTTACCCGGTAGGTCAGGGAATGTGACTAGCGGCGCGCGATTGAGCGGGGGATAACGAATTAGATTTGCTGTACACTACGGGTAGGGGCTACGTCTGTCTAATTAAGCGAAAACCTTTGAGCCACCAGACAAGAAGCCTGGGAGTTTCTTCAATCCCTCGCGCCGAACGAAGACGGCCTTGTGGTCTTCAGTGTAGCTGGAGATCTTGGCTTGCGGACTGTGAACCTTCCAAGTGGTTTCGTCAGGGCACCATACCCCCAGCTGCTCGAAGCCATCGCAGTCGATCTCGAGCTGCGCGCATGTCTCGGTGAGGTCGGCGATACTGAAAATCCACGGCACTTGCTCGGCGATGATGAGAGGGAGGGTGTTCTCCTGCGCGTGACATGAGAAACTAAAACGTGTGATGATATGGGCGGGCGTACCTTGTACCAAATGACGACCTGAATAGAGCGTCGCTTCACGCCCAACATCGAAGCGAAGCTGAGCTTACGCTTCTTGCCATAGAAGACCTCCTGTAGGTAAGTGTTAGTTTTGTACGCCATCGCGATGCCAAAGACGCGTACCTCTAGATCCAGATCATCTTGCTTGCGCTTGCCGGACCCGGACGCGGACGAGCTGGCGGGAGTGGAGCCCTGCGACTCCGAGGAGCTAACCGTGATCGGCGTGCCTTTGCTTCCGCTCTGTTGGGAATAGTTAGTTGAAAACTTGACATATTGATGCGTAGACTTACCCCAGAAGCCTTCGAGCGGCGCACATTGAAGATGGTGGAAGTTTGCTTCATGGGGAGTGGGCCGTCGATGATCTCGATGTCGCTTGAGTCAAGTTCAACGTCGTCGAAGACGGCGCTGGACGCTGAGCGCGCGAGCGCTTGCGTTTTCACAGGCGACGACGATTCCCACGACCCAATACTGATGGGGCTCGACAGCCCTCTCTGGGTAAAGAGTCGCTGTATGCGCCGTTGTTATTAGTTAACAAGCACTACATAAGGGCTACACGGCGTACCTTTGACAACGCGCTCAATGTCCCTCCGCGCGGGTATTGGGAACTAGCGCGGGAGCCGAGGCGGCGCTGAGATGAGGGAAAGGGCGTGAATGGGCTTGACAGAGTTTGCGTCCTCGGTGCACTGCTGTTCAGCGAGGGCGGCGGTGTGGATGGGACCAAAACGGAGCTGCTTCGAGAACTCGCTCCTGCGAGTGCTGAGTTGTTGCCCGGCGGAGTGACGGCGGGGGGCGGGGTAATGCCATGTTCGGCGTACCACTTGTCGTGGCCCTGCTTCGCACGCCACTTGGCGACCAACTCGGCGCGCATCCCTTCAACGTGATCCCTCACATCGTCAGGAACGTCGACCTTCACTAAGAGGAAGTAGGTCTTGCATTTCTTGCACTGAATAGACAAGTTAGCAGTAGTTTGCGAAATATAAAACCTTACTTACATTCACATAGATTTCGCCTAATAGCACCTTCTTCTTCGCGACGGCAAAGGTGACGTTTCCGCTGCAAGTGTCGCAGATAGTGACGAGGAGGTGACCCTGTGCTTCAGCGAGAGACATGACGGTGGCCGTCAGTGTAGTCTTGAACTCGAACGGCATAACAGACATGGGGAGGTCTGCGGGGTTCATGTCCCAGTCGGCAGAGCCGGGCTCGTCGTTCTGCATGGTGAAGTCTGATGGGAGGGCTTGTGAGCAGGGGGGGATAATGGTCGCCATTCCAATGACTACTCCCTTTATATAGGCTTCTGGCCATACTCAAGTTTTTTTTTCAGGATTAATTTTCGAAGGCTCTAAGGTACTACATGCGCGGGTTTGAAATATATCTAGGTAGATCTGGGGCTGACTTTGTCACTGCGGCCGGTATGCCTGCGGGCTGCTCATTTGGTACGTCTAGCCGGATGGTGAGACGCGCAAGTGAGATGCAGATTCAACAACTTACGCATCGTTTTGCCTCTTGACAACGTCGTCGTAGTCCCCCGTCCCTGCCGCCTTCGGCTTCGGCTTTCGCCCGCTGCGTCTCGGCCCAGCTTGGTCAATGACAGGAAGAGCAGTCGTGTCCATGACAATCTGTCCTCCTCTGGTAGCTCTGGCACGCAGGGGCTTGCGGGTGATAGATGCATGTGCGGCACTGGTTGACGATTGCGCCCGACGAGAGGCTGCACGAACTTTCTTCGATTTTTTCTTGTGGCTCTGACTGACCGCTTGCTGACC
>MU278380.1:142649-231184 GCA_022385755.1 Trametopsis cervina | reverse complement strand
TCAAATCGTGGGCCTTTACAATGTTCAAAGTATGTGAAGGTCAAGACGTAGATGCAACACACAGACTTTGGCGAGGGCCGTATGTGCGCTCTGCCCTGCCTGTCCATCCTGCGTCCTTGTTTATGACATTCAGTTGTGTAGTGCTCCGTCACGTATCCTGCTACCCATAAAGCGGTTAAGTGCGTGCGCAGGGAGACTATGAACAGTTGGTTTCTGGTGAGTAGACCCCGATAGTTTTTCTCATGCTCACAGTTATATCCTAATATCGTGCGTCCCCCAGGATCTCGTCACTCTCCTGCCCAACATCTCGCTGATCCGCCGTTTGTCCAAGTCTTCCATCGTCAACAGCTCGATCACACGCATCCATGCTTCCCGAGGCACCGTCTCCTCGCGGCCCTCGAGCTTTACTGGTCAAGCCCGAAGCAGGCATCCTCCGTTGCAAGCTGAACGAATAGCGCGACCGCTCCGGCTTGCCGTGGATCGACGAGCCCGTTCGCGGTGAAGGCTTCCGAACGGGGGGCGTTCGTTCTCCCCGATGAACAGAACCTCACGGCCACCGACAAAATCCACAGCCCGTCCCTCTCCCCCTGCTCAGAGTCTTTCCATTTGTGTTCTGCGGGACGAACAACATATTCGAAGAATGTCCGACCTTGTTCGACGGCCGCACAGTTCCGCGGAAGATCCATAGCGATGGTCAGTTCCACCCTTCCGCTCTCCATAGTTGCGTTACTCATCTCCAACTTAGGTTCTCCTGACAACTTTGCCGAGCCAGGCTACTTCGTGTAAGTCCGCATGCATCGAAACACCAACCGCTCATTCTGACATTGTATCGTCGACCAGTCGGACGGAATCCGCGTCGAGCTCACCGCGACGCGCCAGACGGCCATGCACAGGTACACATTCCCGGCGGGGACCGTGCACCCGCGGTTAATGGTCGACATTACAAATGACGGGCAGCAGAGCAGCACGGACCTGGTCATACTCTCAACGGCACGTCCGCACGCGTCACCGGTGCGTGCCTCTTCTCCCTTCCGTGTCTTCGTGCAGCTGCGAGCTTTGCTGATACGGGAGCGTTACAGGCAGCGCGTCGTTCGCGGCATCGTTCGGCCCTGGACGGTATCGCGACCTGCTGCATGTGGGTCAGCACCTCCCTCTCACAAGCGAGAGTCAGTTGCACAAATGGAACCGGGGTTCCGGTGCATCTGGCGGCGGGTTCCCGCAACAGCAGTTCACATCGCTGCGGAGCAGCCACGGTCCCCCTCTGCCGGCGCTGTACATGAGTGGATACGCAGCAGCAGCGCGAGTACGGTGCACTGCAGTGTGCTGTGTACAGCACAGATAACGACAACTCGGGCAGCGTAGGCAGCGCCGAATGCTCACCTGTACCCAGTAGCGGAGTGAAGCGTGCACGCAGCGAAAGCATGGGAGCGTAGGCAGGAACAAGGAGATGCCGAGCGTGCTTGGTGGAGCAGCGGCGATAGGGAGATGGAAGCAGTGGGCGGGAGAGGGGATGTATGGGATGCAGGGGATGCAGCAACCGGGAATGGGACGTCGTTGCCTCTACGCTCGACATCCCTTCCCTTCTTCTCTTCCTCAAGGCCGTCTGCCATAGCAAGAGTTCTTAGTGAGTTTATCACACCAGTGTTCGCATTTTCCAGCAGATCACCATCATAATGAGCTAATGAGACGCGCCGTTCTCTTCATCAGGAACTTAGTCAACTACCTTGCTCCCGGTTTGCAAGAGGAGCAGCAGAAGGTCCAGGCATTGCCTGCTTTGGGTCTTGCTGCTCTTTCTGAGCCGCCAGTTTATTCACTGCTACCACCACCGTCGCCCGCTCCCGTACAACCTACATCCTGTCTGTCTGCACGGCACGGATCACCTGGTGAGTGCCTCTCATCACTGCTTCATCGTCGTCTGCGTCGACACCAACAACTTCTCGTCGCTCAGGGAGGTCGTTTTCTCTCCCGCGACACTGCCATGCAAGCGGGCAGTTCTTTCAACCGGACAATCACCAACGATGAGTTGGTCACCCCGATGAAGCAGCATCCCACCACCGATTTCAACAGCACCAGCACCAACATCAGCCCAGCCACCCCCTCAGGCTCCCTCCTCCCCGCCCCCGTCCAGCAATTCTCGCTCGAAAACCAGCCTCGTCGTCGTCACCGGGGCCTTCCCAGCTTGCACAAACGAGTGGAAGAGACGACGCAAGAATGGATGGCAGGAGCCTGGCGCAGTGCTCCGCCAGTTCGAGGCGAGCCCGGTGCCACCCACATCGGACGAAGACCAGCCAGAGACGGAGGACGAGAAGGAGGGCGTGGAGGGGAACGAGCTTCTCGGCTCGTGGTGGGGATCAACCAAGAGGGCACATGCTCTCGCAGAGGCAGACGAGATTGACAAGGTCGTCGTCGATCGCGAGCGGGGCGACGATCTGAAGAGTACCAACAGTTCCGAGCAGGGGCAGGGAGAGAAGACGCAGCGACCCGTGTGGACTCCCGCCACCGCCGCTGTTGGTGGTGGTGGGCAGATTCAGACGGACAATGCGTCGGAGCACAGCAGTTTTGCGGCGACAAGGGTGGTGTCGGCGGTGCGCTGGCGCGTGTGGCCTGCCGTGCGCATGTTTTTCGACCCCCGGTTCAGCGAGGAGACGCCAGAGGAGCGATACAGGTCTGAGAACTGGTATTTGCGCAAGGTTTGTCCCCTCCCCCACATATTTTTCCAAAAACCAAAATTGTATTCTCACACCATGCCCGCAGCTAGCCGGTAGCAATCTGATGTGCCGCATTCTACATCCTGAACTGGGTGGTCTCCGTCGCCTTCATCCCGCAGCCTACGCTCTTCTGCGACAAGATCTTTTTCTGGGGCGTCGCCCCGCCCTTCACATTCGCGATCTTCTTCATGATCCTCTTCGATTTTCCATGGCGCCGCAGACTCATATATCAGGTGACGCTGCCAGTGTCGACGTGGATGTAGGCGGACCATTTGTTGTTACTGATGTATCTGTGTAGGTACTATAAGAAGGAGACGGCGAGGTTCGATTGTAGGACGAAGGACTTTTTGGCGATGTTCTAGTGAGTGCGGTGCGCTGCGACTTTTAGGGTTAGGCACGGCTGATCGCTGCTCGGTGCGTGCAGTTACTTGTCTGCGCCGCCTGTGATTGCGCTTTTCGGGCTGAACTCGGATCGTTTTCCGGCTCTGGTAGGGACGGTGTCGTTCATAGCCCTGTGCGTATTTCCTTTTTTGTAACACCTCTGCTGTTGTACTCACACTGCTGCAGAGCATGTTCGCTCATTGTGCCCGAGCGTCATACGTAGATACGGAGTACCCTGCCCCCACGGTATAGAATCATTCGACAAAGTACTCAAGTCCCTGTGGATCGGTATTCGTCTCTACCACGGCAAGAGTCCGGCAGCTTACCTCAAGGCGGTCGAGCTCATTATATCCCTCACGGTACGTGTTCTACCGCACTAAGAAAGCATTGTTCTCATCTGTAAATTCCGGACCTCAGGTGAGACATCTATGACCAAATCACCAGCACTATTGCGGAGCGTCTGGCTCTTGATGTTGCTAATCTAGGGAGCGAGCACGCAATGCTCCACCAGATTGTTTTGTTTCTACATTCCACTCGGACCATCATCTTGACACCACACTGCAAGTTACGTTTTAAGGATTCATGTAAGTGTCAACAAGCTCTTCGCAGTGACGGTAATACTACGTCTCCCGTACAGCATGCATGTTCATATGATTTCTATCCGCAGGTTTCTTATCATGGATCCAAATCGAACAAACACAAGTGCGTATTTAGCATTCTTTAATCAGAATGCACTCATTCCATGCAATTTATTTGCAGCTGAGTCAGTCTTCTTTGCCGAGGCGTGCCCTCCGTTCGTTTATATCACGTAAATGTGAGTAATCTTTAGGTCGCCATGCAGCTCGTGTGCAGAGTGTGCATGCTTATCTGACAAACACGTTTTTCAGCTCATTATCACATGCTGTTCTCCTCCCAACTATTTATCGCGGCCGCGAATATGGCAGGTAAGTACAGTTGCCCTCGCATCTCCGCCGTTCTTTACTTCGTTCTCAACACCTGTGCTAATGGACGATAGCGACAGTTCCGACGGAGGAGATTTTAACGCAAGGCAAAGTAATGAGAGCGCGCGCGTCGCTGCCCTCATCCAAGTATGTGTTATCCTGTATGTACCGTGTTCTGTTAATCTCACACCTTGACAGAGTCTCCGCGATGCCCAGCTGGAGATTGAAGGGCTCAAGGAAACAATCCGCGATCAGAAGGAGCAACTCTTGATCAAGACTAGTACGAGGCATCAATCTACAAGTAAGACTGCAAATCAGACCACAGCTGCCGAAACGGATGCAGACCCAACTAAGGAGCGTCCAATATATTGGAGAGCGGTTGACCTCGGCCGCAAGTATGTCGTGTTATGTCATGCGTGGGCCGAACGTGACTGGATCCGCGCTCTGACTCCAACACGCCCCGTCATTGACTTGAAAGACTACGCCGCGCAAGCAGCTGACCCTGTTCTTGCTCATCAAGCCGAGGCGTGGGATTATTTTGCGCCAGACAGTGAACTGGTCGCGCTGTTGGGAACGCATGCAGACTTACTCGCAGGGGTGAGTACGGATTACCGGTCTGCATTGACCGAAGGTTTCTCATACTGTATAGTTTATGCACGGCACACAGGATCGGTCGAAGTTCGTTCACGCAGCTACAAGCAATGTCCACTACATCTTCGCCGACTTAAACCTTCCAAACACCTCAATCGACTCTGCTGCCGATCGGAAAGCATGCGCTGAACTGCAACGCCTCTTGCCTTCAACTCCGAACAAAGCATTTTGTGATGTGCTCTTTCCCCCGGATCATATCAACGATGGCGCCTGGCTATTCAAGAGCAAAAGAATGCTTGTTGTGAGTACTTGTCTCTCATACATGCTCGGGCATTCAACGCTTTTCGTCGCAGATCATCCAATGTGGTATTTTCGGTAAAAACGCCCCTAAAGGAAAATCCGCAACAAACCGCCTCTCCAAAGCGTACAAGTGGGGCCTCACGAGCGTAACCCCGGCTTTGATCGCACTGGCCGCAACTGTGGTACGTACTTATTTCTCTGTACCTATCTTGTCTGCCTATCTAAATATACCTGCGCGCAGCTGGTTTACATTACCGCTGGCGATAACGTCTTCATTCCAAGGTCTGATGGGAATAATATAGTACAGTATCCCTATCAGCAATTCTTTGACACGTACGGATAGCTCCCACAGTCAACCGAATATGCTTCTAACGAGTATCCTTTTGATTAGATATCTGGATCTCCTGTGGCGCTTGTACAACCCTGGCACGGTCAATCTCATCAAATGGTACAATTCGCAGCTCTTCGATCAGCAGAACACAACTGCATCAAGCGCGACCAATGCAACCAGCGACGATGATGACGACGAAGCTGCTGCACACATGCGGATGTTGGAGGCAACATTTGGTCAAGTCACCGTTGCCACTTCTAGTTCTGACCCCGCCGGCCCTCGATCGCAGTCAGCATCCAAAGCCCGTGCCTCAAGGGACAGCACTGCTACCACGGCATCTGGTTTCTTATCATATGTGTCGCCGCCATCTGCCTCCGCTTCTGGTAGCCAACAGACTTCCGCATCCGCAGAGGTAGCAGCGCGCACTTCAGAACTGACCAGTAGAATGCCGCCAGAACCTACCTCCACGCGAAGTTCCACGGATGACATTGTTCTCGAGAAGGACATGCCCGCGAAGCCTCCCACCGGTGTTCAGCCCTGACGCACTACTCGACAGACGGGAAAGGGTGGGAAAAAGGGTAAAGCATGATGGCAGGGTCTTTCTTGAGTTTGTACCATGTATCCAAGCCCTCTGAATACAATTTGCGCACCTGGCTTCCTTACACTACGGTTGGGTCTAATGAATTTGAGTGTTATAAGTGCGGCTCTGGAGGCGCTCGATATACGGCATAAATTCAATATAGATTAATTGTAGTCAAGGTGCAATAGCGTAGCGGTTTTGGGAGGTAGAGACTCTCTAGGTAGGCGCTTCGCTCGCGAGAGGCCGCGAGTTCAATCCTGGACGTGGGCGAAGTTTAAGGAAAGACCAGTTGCTAGTGTATCAATAACTTAAAGTCTACTGTTACGATTACTTGTGGGATAATAAAATCTATACAATATGGAACAATACAAATAATAGAATAGAACAAGTTGTAACAGTGTGGTTGATACTCAATAGTCATAGTAATAGGTAACTATAAATAGTAATAAGAAGTTGTAAGTGCGGGTGATTGTAATATGTGATGAAGCAATCACACTACAATTAATACTCAGTAGTAATAATAGTGATCAGTAAGAAACCAGTGGACTAGTTGGTACTATGGAGGCTGGCTCGTGAGGATTCAACCCTATCCCGATGTCCCACAGTCTTGCGGGAGCCACCGGGTTACATCTAGAGGCTATCTCGAGATGAGACCACTATCGTGAGATAGAAGCATGCCCGGAGAGCCCGCATTAAGCCTCGCGGGAGACACCGGCTCGCTAGAGGCGCTAGCGAGTCGCCCAAGGGCCTATCGGGTGTCGAGAGATAGCTGTGCTCTCTAGACAACACCGCTGACGTCTTGATATGCTCTATACTGCTTGGGCGTCTATAACCCTCTCTTGATCTCTAGAGGCGTCTAGAGGCGCTTCACAAATTTGTGACAGATTTAACACGATGTAGGCGAGTCAATGACACGTTCATACGTGTATGCATGCCCTTGGCGGTGGCATTGTTAAATGCTACGTTTGTGAGGTCCACACATCCTACAAGCTTCACTTCTAGTAAGATTCTGCAAACAATTGCCGCACCGCTCTCGATCATGAAGTTAGAGGCGACCGAGTTTTCAAATAGATAGAAGTCAAAAACTATATTGTCATGGCCGCAATGTATTTAGGAACAGGGTCAGCTTATGGCAAGGTAGAGTATAGTGGATTCAACTCAACGTTTTGAAAGTCTACTTTGCACAAGTCGGTGAGACGATGCATGTCAAAGCTACTATGTACAAGTTTCACGTGCGCGGTTATAGCCAGTTGCTGCGCACCGCCTCTCACGACGGTCAGCTCCTCATTTCTTGCGCTACAGCCCAAACTCACGACTGCATACTGAGTCCTGGAACCGATACTAAGCAGAAAGTCGCCTCACGCAGAGATGGAGGTGTACTATCCTGCTATCCCTTACCGCATCTTCTTCCTTTACATCGAACCGATATCAGCCCTTCTCGGCGCATTTTATGCTGCGTTCAAGCCTGTCACATATCTGCAGCTACTCTCGTCCTCCATTGCAGGAAACAGCACGTCGTTGCCAACCCCAGTCACCAGCTCACTATATCAACTCGCCAACCTCTATCTACTCTTCGCGGTGAATGAGCATCTCGTGCTCTCTTCTTCGACCTCGCTGCATACATGGCGAACATTGCTGTTCGGCTTGTTGGTGGCTGACTTTGGACATCTCGCGACAATGATCCCTGTTGCGAGAGAGAAAGGCTTCGAGCAGGTCTTCGTCAAATTTTGGGAGTGGAATGCGATGGAGTGGGGGAGCGTGGGCTTCGTATACAGCGGAGCATGCATGAGACTCAGTTTTCTGCTGCTAACAAGTGGATGGTGGAGGAATCGTAGTACTGATAGGAAACGCAAGCAGGACTAGTCCGGGGTGCAAGTGCGACTCCGTCGTTTTACAAGTCGACTATGTTGTGTACTATTCTGTGACACCGTACTGATACATTTGGATTTTGCAGATCTTGCTTTCCTTTGGTTGAGCGGCCTTAATATCCTCGTCGCTGGTCAGACATCCCGTGGGATACCTCCTTCTCCCCCTTCAACTTGTCCTTGCTATCGTAATCGACGGAACGTCCGACGTGCTCTGTACCCTTTCTGCCAACGCCATGAACAGGCGCACCAGGCTCAGTTGCACCTCGAATCCAGTAACATCTTCCGGTCGTGGTACGAGCTGCTCAGAGTAGTGTTCGATGATAGGATGAGATTTCATTGAACACATTGCGCACCTTCACACTGGCTTTCGCTTCCTGTGCTGAGTCGATTGAGCGCCACGAACACCAGCATTCTCTTGAGCATCAGCGTAGTCAGCGGGAGGGCTGACCGGCTCGTCACGGACAGTCAAGTCAGACATCTTGAACTTCGTGGGTTAGAGTAAAGTACGCTCTGAGAGTAATAGTATGCTCAATAGTTGATGATAGAATTTACGTCGTATGTTAGAAAGCAATTCTTGCAGGTGCATCTGGTTTACATATGGTACGCAGGCCGATGAGGAGCGCACTTGCGGTCGACGTCTGCATTGACGTCAGTAGTCGGAATAAAGTGGCTTCTCTCCAGCGAAGATCACTCTTGTCATAACGCACTATAAAGCAGCCGTCTGTCAGATCTCACGCGGTAATTACGGCTCACAGCCATGGGAAGGTTTTCGATAGCAAGGAGCGTCATATATTGTGATTATGCTACAGAGCTAGTACGACCAAGCACTGAGAAAACCTAGAAGCAATAAGGAATGTCAGCATCTTGCATAGCCAATTCCAAAAGAACAGAGTATCAGACAGATATATAATGATTCCGGATAGACGTTGTCCTCAGAGAACGTGAATTCTCAGCAGAGGGAGTCTAGTTTGTCATCCCATAGGGAAGACCGACAATAGCAGCTCTCGACTTACCGTTCTACCGGTTCTTGAAGTAGTCAAGGAGGACGTGGAGACCCTCGCTCTCGGTGCCATAGTCCTTGACGACGACACAAGAGCAGCCGACGATCTTGCGCGGGTTACCCTCGCGGTCGATCTTGCACAAGCCAGCCCAGGTACCGAGGACTTTGGCGTCACCGACTTTGATCAAGTTGATCTTGTGCTCGGCACAGAGAGCCTCAATGAGCTTGATGTACTCGGCCTCAGTGCAGGTCTCGACAAGGACGCAAAGGTGGGCCTGGCGCTTGTCAAGGGCTTTGGCAGCCTCACGGAGACCACGGGCAAGACCGTCGTGAACGAGAGCGTTCTTCAGAACTTGCTGCAAGGCCAAGCTCGCGTCAGCTCTTTTCACGCTGAATATAGTATTGCAACGTACCTGAAGAGCATCCTCGACAGAGAGCTTCCCCTTAGGTGCCTCGGTAGAAACCTCGACCTCAGCGGGGGCGTCGACTTGAATTTCATCTCCAGCGTCAGACATCCTACATATAACACCCCAGTCAACGTCTCTTCGCTCTTTCGAACAGTCTGCACGACTTACTTTTGTGTTTTAGTGTTGTAAAGTTACAGCGATGTCTTCTTCCGCTATCGTTGATGTGAAGGAAAAATTAAGGTTTCACGCTGTGGCGAAATTATAGAGATATTTGAGGCTCCGATGGCGATCAGCGAGAGGGAGCGGGCCGGTTAGCCCCCGTTACGTAGCGCGTGCTGCTCGGCGCACGGCGACACCTTCTACTCACCTTTCAAACTAAGTGCATTCGGCCAAACACGCAGGAAAGTAAAGCTATATGCGATGGTATGTGGCATGTTCACAATTTAACCCACCCGAATCATTCTTGCTTCTAGAGTCTCGCGTTCCTCCACGCTCTAGACGGGGCAGAAGGTGCGTACTTCCTATTATTTGGCAACACGGCACGCTCACTCACTGACGTTGCTTGTTGAATCAGCCCACGAGGACTCTGTATGGTCTGTCGCCTGGACTGCTCAGGATACGGTTCTCTCTGCTTCCGCAGACGGCACTGTCAAACAATGGAACCCTACTTCTGGCCAAATTTCGCGCTCTCAGCCACCGCACACTCTTGGCATCGTCAGTTTGAGCACCGACGCGTCGGGAAAGAAAGCATTATACAATACTCTGGAAGGTCTCACGTGTCTATGGGACCTGGAGAGTGGGGATGTCACGGGTCGCTGGGAAAGCTATAACCGTACGAAAGAGGGTGGCGTCGAGCCTGGTGAGTCCGAATGCCGATACCATGGATATATGCGCGTATTGCTTGCGAGAGCCCTCTTGATCTAATCCATTCATATGACTTGATTCAGCATGGTCGGTATCGTTACATCCTACAGGCCAGACCTTCGCTGCTACTGGTGCCTCAGGTAGCATTACCATTCACTCCACCGATGCTATATCATTCGGCGAGCGCAAAACCACCCTTTCAAGTGGAAGGACAAGATTCGGAATGTGTTGCAAATATGTAAGTACCTGTCCAGCACTTGCGCATAGAATGACCCAACGAGCCATATGGCTGTAGAGCCCTGATGGTACCCGTGTAGCTATGTCCACAGAAACAGGACAGATCTACATCTTCGACTTGGCGGCCGAAAAGCTTCTTAGTACCTACACATCGCATGCTATGGCCGTTCGCTCCTTCACGTGGTCGCCCGATTCTCAGGTTTGTCGTGACTGTCCACTTCCTGCTAATCGGGGTGAATACTGATTAGTTTCTATGACACACGTCTATGCAGCTATTGATCTCTGCATCGGAAGATAAACGTCTAATCATGCATGACGTGCGATATTCGCCGTCAGGGAAGCCAGGCTCAGGCGCTGTTGCTACGCTTAGCGGACATACTTCATGGGTTCTCTGCACAGACGTCTCACCAGATGGTCGGTTTGCGTTGTCAGGGTAAGACTTCTTGTTATGTGATATCTGAGACAATTAACAAACTAACCTGATGGACACTGCACAGATCTGCTGACAAAACAATGCGAGTGTGGGATCTCGGTACACGGACATCTGTGTCAACCATTCAAGACACGGGCGAGGTCTGGAGCGCTTCCTGGAGGCCTAAGCCCCCTCAACACGGCTCTGCGGGTGAATTTGTTAGTGGAGGTGAGGATGGGGCGGTCAGATGGTGGCGAAGTGCGGGTGCTGGTTGATTGAGTTGCGCTTATATGTACATTAATTCGGAGGCGAGCGGAAGTGCAAACTTATTACGCATGGTGAGCTCCATTTGTATAGTGCGATATGATACTGACTCTCGTGACGAAGCTTCATGTATGACTGGCAGATTGCAATATTTTCTTGGCAATGGAAACAAACGCATGCGGGACGAATAGACGAGGCGGTCTTCGTTTTAACCTGCTGAAAACCTTCCTGGTATTAGATTAACAGCTGTGGTATGTTGCTCATGATGGCGATCTTTAACATACATGCGTCAGGCATGCAGCCCTCGTGCAAATCATGCAATTCTGAATCTATTCTCACAAATAGCGATACCTAGGGGGTCGTTTATAAGCAGATCTTTTCCTTCTAAATTTGATGAGGTTCGTGAATGTTTTCACTGGGTGGGTATGACTCGATACTCATCTCATGAAAATACAGTTAGGGTTGCGGTGCCGACGTTGTAGAAGTCTGGCCAGGACTGTCGCTGGAATTATTCACCCAGAATGGCATGAATTCAGACATCTTCAGACATGACATAAATAGAGCTCATACTTTGCCATTGGTTGCACATTTCATCGGCCGGGTAAGCAGAATCTTCGTGCATTTATGGAGTCACATTCGGTAGTCACAACGAGGTGGTTACGCATCGGTCGTCATGCTACACAAATGCGCTCAGATCCCAACTTCTCTTTTACGTCAACTGTGCAAACACTGCGTAAGTCCACCGATATGAATTGTTACATTATTCATAGAGGATTGCCTGATATTTCCCTACAGCCTCAAGTCGAACACGCGCTTCCCGCGTCTTACGAAGCCAATGACACGAGTACTCTCATAACACAGGCGGTTCTGGTCCATTAAGGCGCAGCAGGTTGTCGGGCGTGTTGTACACGCGCTTTCATGGCAGGCAGTATCAATGAAGATAAGTGAATGCGCGAAGATGGCAATCTATTAACTATAGTCCTCCTGCCGTAGATCCCTACAAAGTCGCTGATACGCAAGGATATTGTGGTTAGGTTCTATTCCTATATCCACAAACTCCGCTCTAAATTGGTACCTCCAAACTGGCAGCTACAGCTGTGATCCACCGTCAATGTGCGCATAGAGTTGTGTAAGACCCAACCTGGTCTTAATTCTGTGATCTGTGCACCATGTTGCCGCATCCAAAGATGTATGAGGCTTGTGGGATATCAAGTTGACGATAGTCAGGGTACGTTAGGAGCGACGTCATATGGCGTTCCCTACAGAGGTTCGCACGAACAAAGGTATCCATCACACATATCTGTCTGCAAATGGCTCTCCCCGACTGCAGCGCCATGGTCATATCTGCATTGAGCCTGCACCTGGCGCGCGATTTATTTCTCCACGTGGAAAGGTGAGCATAGCTAGTGTCAATGCCATCCGGCTTATGAAAGGATGCATTTGACAGACAATTCGGATATTGTAGCCTCCACTCGATACATCAGCGGCCATGAGAAGCTTCTCGTATACGGCATGACAAACGTGATCCACGCCCACGTAAGTCATAGGCCCCGTGCTCGCCATTATGGCACTCTCAATAATCCTGTCCACCAGCAGCGCCATTAAGAAGCACCCGATGCTGACTTTGAGGTCAGCAGCATGATAGGAGATGGAATGATTCCTTGTGGGCAACCCGGTGAATGCAGGGTGTCCGCAAGTGTAGTTGTGGAAATTTAGACCGGGTAATACTCCCTTATCGGTACGTTTCTCGTCACACCTCTGCAGACACCTCTTGCTAATGAAAGATGCATTCGCGTTGTCATGCTCTACAGCTATTGAGACCCATGGGCCACCATGAATTTAAATATATCATGGGAGATGCACAGCCTCTTCCCCTTCTCGACCAACGCAGAGGTAATGCGATCCATGGCACACATAAACGCATTTCTGTTAGAAAGCCATCGAAAACTCTACAGATCCCAGTAAACCAACTTCAGAGTACTGACGTGATCCCTGTTCTACGGCAGTGAACTCCCATACAACTAAAGCTTCACCAAGCTTCAAGCACAACCCAATAGCCATGATCGAAGAGAATCCCGCACAAGACCACCCCGCACATGTCTAACTACCCACGACGATTATGAGGGACATGAACGACCACGACATGGTGGCTGTTGCGACAAGCAAAGCTTTGAGCATGGCTTCGTTACCGCGCGCGAGAATAGGACCAGCCTTCCAGCAATCTACGGCCTCGGGTCGCTCGTCTGATGCACAATGTACATGACGGCTACACAAACCCCCCAACCCGCACATAACGGCATAGAGGTCGACAAGAAGTCCCGCGCAGCCGGGAATTTGGACAAAACGGCGTACGGAGTCGTCGCTGCTGTCCCATGTGCATAGTAGGATCTGTACTTGTGCAGCAGCCAGGAAGGTTGTCTGTGTTGGTACATCAGCCCTGCGAGCCCCTACGAACGATGGTTTGTTTCTGCCAGCTATCACTCACAGCAATAAGAGTCGTCATATTCGAGTCTGCGTTGTCGGCCACCATCTCTCTCATAATGTCATACGCTGAGGTTCGTGAAGATCGTTTGTTCCTATTATCGCGTCAGAATTGATAATAATATATAATGCATTAGACGCACTTACCGGTGGTGTCGCGATGCGGCCATTTGTTCCTCTGAATCAGGCACTACAGTCATGCACTAGTAGCAAACACTGTGAGCCCCGAGCTGGCGGTCCATGATAGGGTATAGGAGGTGGCAAAGGCTGCCTTTAAGTAGGCGGTGATGTATGGGCCCTCCGTTTGTCGGGCAAGGCAGGTCCTACACTTCGTCCATTCGTTGTCGCAAACTAAATGAACATAACAGAAGATAAGATACATGCCCTTCCGACGTGGTGCAGTCTGACATTACCTCCCGCACGCCTGGAGACAGGCATCTTTGCCCTGTACGGCTTTTGATGGCGGTTTGCGACCTCATGTCTTACCCCCATATGGCCCACCGTCGGCTGAATATGACAGTGTGTGACTGATTCAATACGCTCTAATCAACAAGTTGACCGCAGCTGAGAGCATGACTTCATATCCGCTTATAGACACGCTGATCTGCCTTCCTCTCACCGATATCGCAGCAACGTTGGCCGTCCATCGCATGACATCCACAATGTGAATGCCACGTCTTACCAGGGCCCAGTAGTCTTCCCCGCAAAGAATACTGCAACGCACAATGGTCTGTGGGAGTATCCGGGTTTACGCATATCCTGGGTCCAGCCTTCGCGCTGTGAGACCATCGATTGTAGTGTGAGGATAAAAAGAAGGTGAGCGGATACTCCAATGCCGTTCAAGACGATGCGAGCCTAACGCTCCGTCTAGGGTGCGAAGCAGAGCATGTTAGTTGCGAGCTCGAACTACTCCGTTATACGGCCGGGCCGATGCTAGAAGAACACTATAGCTAATCCTGGCAACCATTCTTAGCAACATAGGAGATCGTCGGTCTGGATCGTTCAAAATGTCGCAAAAGACGCGTTCGGTTCGCTCCCGACGGCAGTCTATCCGACGCCAATCCAGGCCATGTGAACATTTTGAAAGCGGGACTTGAGAGCGTACCATGACAAGTCCAGTGATTTATTCATCGTGGTGTATTGATCATATCAAACGAACTAGGTCAGTATGAAGCGACGCTCTGATTTATCTTGTTTATCACTAGCTTGCATGCAAGTAACAGCACCTGGATACGAGCTACGGGGGATGCAGCTCGGCGCATGGGGCAGTCATATCTTACTAAACTTCTCAACTTGTGACAGTCTTGTTGACAGGCTATACATTCGTGGAGGCTTCTCACCTAATCTTGTGCCACGGCTTCGTCTCACCCCCAAAATTAGGGCCTCGAGGCAAGGCCTTACAACGACACTTGTATTCGTTGCAGAAGTCTATAGCGCACTATGCCTCCTTGGTACACTATCATCGCGTAAGCTTCCCATTTTGGTCTTACGTTTACACCAGCGCTGATTGCCTGCCCGCCGTGCTCTGTCAGCAGCAACAGCGAAATCCCGTCTGCTGGTTTTGCGTTATGCTCTCCTCTCGGTTCTATCAGGTCTCAGGGTTCGACGTTCAATACAGGGTCTGTTGGATGGACATGTGGGCGTTTGGTTCCACCCAACGTTATTTTCTTTCGCGCCGCGATGGATAAGCGCGTCTGTTGTCATTGCCCCAGCGTTTATGGAATTCTTCTCGAACCCATCAACGCGGGAGAACACCGCACGGGGACTCGTGCTTAGGAGCTAGCGCACCATTTCCATTGAGGTACCGGCGTACTGTACTCGAAATACCTCCAGAGTCCCCCGACGTAAGTGGGTGCGATCGTCCAATTGGCTGGATCGCAGGCCCACAGCCAGCCCGAAGTACTCCGTCATTGGATCAAGTCTACAAGTGGCTCGTAGGAAACCATACCCTCCAGGCGAGGCAGAGGCCGTCAGCTTCCTTAGTGCTGCGAACCGCATACCATCGCCCACGCACGTCAGTGCACCTTTGGTAGAACGTTCCCGAGCCAGATTCAGACGCTCAGTCCTCCTTCTAATCATATCTAGATGATCCCGCCTCGTGTCCGCTTTATCTGGACACTTGTCCATACGTCGGCCATTTGGTGTGCAATGCGATGATGCAGGCATTCAATGAGGTAGACAGCTTCCAAGGGGGTCAAGTCCGGACGCAGTAGAAGAACGGGGAATGCGAACGGTGAACACCCGTAAGTGCGTCGGAACTGTTGTCATTCCAGGTTGACCGTATTTCGCTAACGCACGCTCACAGATGCCGGGTTCGATGATGCCTGATATATTAACTGGATAGTTGGAATGTGGTTTCATTTACTCACATATGCTTGTTAGCAGTGGGTTCTCCCAGCGCGCTAGTCATGGGAAAGCGTCTTTGAAGATCTGAGAAGTTGTATACCATCGCCTCAAATATGCAGAGGGAGCCGGAAAAGTCCGCCTTCCTTGGTAGACGGCAGCAGAAGCTGAGTATGCTCACTTCATATCCGCTTGAGGATACTTTCATCCGATTCCACACCGTAGCGCTGCTTCATACATCACAGATATCGCTGTCAGCACCAGAATGCTGGAGGACACGTCTGCCAAGGGCCCTCAGAAGTCTCCAGAGCGTTCAACATAATTGTGCGTCGTGCGAGTGCGGTCCGAGTTTGGGCAGGTACGATCTCCCCGCGCTTCCATGCGAGCTTAGCCACTTGGTGTGTTCAATCAAGGACGATCGCTATGGTTGGCCATGGTGGCCTAAACAGTGCACCCTGTGCATGCACAACCGCGCGTACTGCATCGTCATCAACGGAAACCTTATGGTCGAGCCGCGCACCAATACACAGCCCACGGCGTGTACGATGTACATCGATAGACCGGCGGACGCAACGCGATAAACACGTAGCGCGTACGTACCGTGCAAACATGGCATCTCTATTGTCGTCCGTCCACCACTCCGACAGTGCCGTGGGTTACTGGACTTCAAGTCTGGGAGGCGCAGCGCCTTCGAACACGACATGTTCTTCGGAGCAGTGCAGGTGCCGATCAGACTCGCTGCAGTACAAGGAAAGCAGTGGCGTACCATACCGTTCATTGCATGCTACTACAACTCTACTGCACAGGTGAGTCGATCATCTCCGAGAAACCCACGACCTACCTCGGGTCGAATGCAACGCACTTGTCCGTGGCTAGTGTAGCTCACGGAAGACACGAGTGCGATGACCACACCTTCCCACCAGGAAGCTTCCAGTGACGCTCGCAATTCATATAGCGGTGTACGGAAACTGTGATGGACTCGGTCTCGACTGTCGCTCCCCCGTTGTTTTCTGTTGAGAACATTTTCTGCATTGGCCGATGTGCGATAATGTTAAGAATTGGGTGGCCGCTTCGGAGGGTCCGGTGCAGGGTAGGAAAGTTACAGTATACGTGCGTGTACGTTATGCGAATTCGGGCTCAGATTCGGGATTGAAATCAAATTGGCGTATTGAATTGAATGCGGCGGATCCACTTTGTATTCTAAGGGGCATATTGCAGATACAGAACAAAAACGTAGGACGAAAGCAACGTTGTGTACGAGATAACACGAACCCAAGACGGCTTGAACAGAACTAAATGCGGTTTATTGACAACGGATAAGATGGGATAGAGAGAACGAGACGCAGGAGCATAGGGGTGAGCATAGTTTTGGACAAGATGAGAGAACATTTTCGACGAAAAGCAGACAAGCGAGCGGGGAGAAAACTTTAACCTGTGATAGCATGAACATAAACAAGAATTCCAGTTCTTGATCGGCCATATACGACGAATGAGGGGGGATTGGTTTGTTCCTTCTTGGTCAGTATAAAGGTTGTTGTTTTACACCGCGAGCCCTCCTGAGGACATCGAGTGCGGCTGGCGACCGTTTTGGGTTTGATACGACTCGGAGCGCCAGTCATCGTGGTGCTGGGTATCATGGTGCTGATTGGCACCGTTCACCTGGAGGGTTGAGTAGCTTGAGTACGGATATCCCTGCCCCTGCTGTTGAGCGTGCTGTTGAGCGTGCGCGTGGTGCGGCTGAGGCTGCTGCACATGAGGAGGGTACGAGGAAGGGACGCTGGAGTGCTGCTGCGACTGCTGCTGCGAGGTGAGCTGGGGCTGCTGGACGCCGGAAGAGCCCTGCGAGTGCACGACACTGGTGCGCGAAGGCAGAGCCTGCGCAGCGCCGCGCGCGACGCGGTCGCTCTGGATGGGCGCGAGGACGACCGGGGGCGAGTTGTGTCGGCTATGCGAGGGCGTGCCGTGGGGGGTATAATGATGCGAGCTCGGCAGAGGCTGGGCGGCAGCGGAATGATAGTGATGGGCGTAGCTCGGGACGGAAGACGGCGCGATGCTCGACGGGTGCACCTGCGAGGGCGCGTCGTGATTCCCGCGGCCCTGGGAGGAGCTGTACGTCGCCAGCGACAGCGAGCTCGCAGATTCGTGCGGATAGAGCGCGTTAGCGGAGCTGGGCGGGTAGCTTTGGTTGTACGACGTAGTCTGGATAAGGGGCGGCGGCGGGGTGTCTCTCATAGACGCGACTGATGACATATGTCAAGGAAGAATGGGCGTGATGTCAGTAAACGGGAAGCGACGTTTCGAGAGAGCACAAAATGACGCACCAGTCGTTCGCGACGCGGCAATCTGCTGGGCTGAATGTCCATGCTGCTGTTGCTGCTGCTGCATGCCATAATGGCCGGGGTACCCGTACGGCGAGTGCGGGGCCGAGTGGGGAGATGTGGGCGAGGGCACCTGGCCAGGATAGGTGTAGCCGGCACCAGCTTCAGTCGGCGACGGGCGGGGCTCCTGGTTGTCGATCGAGGAGTTTTCCCAGGTGCGCATGCTGCTCTGCGCGTACGATGGCGCGCTGAGGTGGCCGCTACGGGAGGGCGCGGTGTACACGGCTTCGGGGGAGTGCGAGATCCGGGTGGATGCGTGCCCTGCGCTCGAAGACGCGTACGGAGAGTGGCGGTATGAGGCCTCGGGAGAGGAACGGCTCGAAGAGCGGCTGGAGATGCTCTCAGGTGGCTGCGACAACTGCGAGCTGCGGTAGTCGACGAGAGGGGGCGGGGTATTTGGCGGCGACGGGATAGGGTGCATCATATGCTGCATACCGCGCGAGTCTGGGAGGCGATGAGGATTGTGAGGGGGTGCCGCCTGGTCCTCACTGACCAACGCCAGTGGCGGCGACTTTGTCCTGCGGCGGGAGGAGCCCCTCTGCAGGAGGGCGTGCTGCTGCTTGTTCATATGCAACCTGGTGGCTTGACCTGACGTTCTGCGCGAGCCGGGCGACATGTGGATCCGATAGCTGTATCAGAAACACGTCATCAGATTAGGCTAGTGCGCAGGAGAGCGAGAGAAAGAAGGCGCAGGTGGTAACAGGCTTTGTCTCGTAGCCATGCCCCGCGTCGCGACGTGTCTCAGCTGCTCGTGGGGGCGTCTACGTCTTGCGTGTCGTGCACTGCGCCTGGGATGCGCCCCACGAACCACGGAGGATGGGTGGGCTATGAGTATCACCGACGAATGCACGGCAGGCACAAGACGCCCAAGGAGTTTCCCAACGAGCTGCGAGCGCTCGGCGGCGCACGCAGAAAAACGCTAGACCTGATGCGATGAACAAAGAGAGGTCGGAAATGAAGACTCACTGTTGCTGAAGGTTGTCCTGCCTGGAGCACTTTGTCTCGCATCCGGGGAATGGACACTTGTGGTTGCGCTCACCGGTGTGCACTCTGGCGTGCCGAGCGAGATGGCCGCTTGTGGTGAATCCTCGAGCGCAGAGTGTACACGAGTATTTTTTCTTGGAGGCTGTTGGGGGCGGGGGCGGCATCGCGTCGTAGCGTTGCGCGTGCCGAGGGGAGGCCACGAGACTGTCGGTATGTGAAGCCATTGTGACGCTTCTGGTGGGATGTGGGGAGGGAAGCTGCTACAGAAGGATGTCTACAGGGTCGGTTATAAGAAGGGTCGAGGAGGGCGAAGAGGCAATGTCGAGTGACTTATAGAAGTCTGAGAGATTTGAGATCGGTCGGAACCTGGGAATTCGCCAGTTTATCTTGCAAAGTTTGGAGGTTGCCCAGAAGCAGTATAGCGAGGAGAATCAGAGGCGATTGGGCCGCCTTGCCTCCGTACGAAGCTCACACAGCACGGTTCTTTCCGTAAAGCGCGCTAGGCTCTAATGCTGAGAGCGCAGCCGCAAATGGTGACAACAACAAATGATGGGAGAATTTACGACTGCATCACAACCGCACCCGCAGCATATCAACATAACCTACCTACCATTCTCGGCCTGCAATCGCACCAATTCGGCAACCGCCATCATTTAAAATTATCGCCTCACTCCGCCTCCCCTTTTCCGGGCGCCTGCATCCTGAAACAAGTGCGACCGCGTATCCGGCCTCAGCGAGTCCACACCGACCGACGGTGCGCTGCGTGCAACGGCAGAGGCTCAACGGCAATACGCCGCGGTGCGCAGGAGGCAGTTACAATGTGCGGGCGGCTGTGGCAGGCCACGACTGGCGGGTGTGTTTTTCATATCAGCCTCGAGACGCTGTATCTCGTCAATGAAGTGCGTCTTCATGTGCCCAGGACCCTTACTCATCCTCGCAGATGTTCACGCCGCTTCTCTCGGGAAAATACAGCAACACTATTTTAGATCTCAGATTGAAGCAAATTAGAACCCGCTTCCGAAGCCCCCAACCACAGCGCCACTCCCCCGTGCCTTCCACGGCCCTGGCAGATATAGCAGATATACTTCCGCTCGCACACGCAGCACAACAACACTACACTAGCCACACATTATTATTCCCTGGCGGTCGGGCGTGCACGAGCATCATCCTCGCTCAGTCCAAGGGAGACGCGACGGCCCGCAGGACGACCCCCGGTTGCTACGCGGGAGACCTATCACAAGCTCGTGTAATATTCTCCGACGACCGGGCTGGTGGGAAATGTATCATCGCGCTGTCCCAATGGCAATGTCTGTGTGGAATCAATAGCTCATCACCACCGTCGATGCTCCCAGAGGAGCGTGCCACGCCGTGTCTCGTGCTGGCCTCGTCCGTGAGCATCACCGTTAGCGCATTGGAGCACTTGACACCGCGCGGCAACCTGCCCCGGCGATAGCGCATGTTCGGGTGCTGAGGGCATGTCGCAAGTTGTCTGCGCTGGGGGCCTTGGGGCTCGACGCGACGTTAGTTCTCCATTCGATGTCATCAGTGTGATCGTAGTGCATGTCTTGAGCCGGCGGATGGCTCGTGATCGCTGCTTTCCCCAGCGTTCGGGGTTTGCCTCCGTCAACGAAAAACCACCGCTGCTCACAAGACTTTGCAAGAATGGTCTGAGATATCGCTTCCGCAACTGGCGACCTTCAATGAGGAGGGGGAGACCACGCGCACCACGGATCAGCCGTCGTGAGAACCCGTACGCGCCCGGCTCCGCCACTCGGCTCGCGTTATTTCAAGGCAAACGAAGGACAGAAATGAGCTGGAAGATTGGTACTGAGGTTCCGCATTGCTTTGGGAGACCGTAGCTAGATATACGCGTCGAAGACGTCAAATACCGGCATCGGAGGAAGTCTTCGTGATGAACAAAGATGCGTTGTATATCGATTATAATCCTATACGCGCGGAGCCTGCAGCATCGCAATAGCCTGCAGGCACCTAGCAGATGCGCTGTATATCGATAATCCTGTACCTGCAAACCGGCGACATTGCAAGGAGCTTGGAGATAGTAGATTATGTAAATGTAACTCACCTCCTTAAGTGCGACGTTGCGGGCGCCGTCTCAGAGCGTCATGTTATCGTCTTTTCCATCTCTCGAAGGCCTCGGGGTTCGTCAAAGATTCCACAACGCTAGCATTGGCTACGCTCGATCCTTCTTTGCCAGACTCTAGCCGCGGGGCGGTGTCCTCCTCGCTCGCCGGAAACCTCCATGGATATACGGCTTTCTGGATCTTGTAGCCTAGTCGATCTGAGCTGGAATAAAGACCCTGCGGAGATACTGAAAGCCAGTCGTGAAAGTAACATCGTCGTTATAGATCTAGATGTGCATAGTTTCACGGTAAGTGTCGTGAAGCGCCCGACCCGCAGAGCCACCCCACGTGTTGTGCCGTGAACCTCGTGAGGGATGATCTTGGTCTGCCGCCTACAGCACCCTGTACACCCACGTACCATCTCGACCACATCGACATACGCCCCAGGCTCGTTCCATTCTTCCAGAAATGGCATCGCAAGATATCAAGGCCACACACGAAAAGAGTGTTTTTGTGCCGCAATTTCATACAGGCTGAAAGTGGGCAACAGCTCAGCATCGCAGAACTGCTCCTCCCCGATGTCCGAGCGACTGTACCTCCGTATCACCTAGCCCCATTTATCCTAGGAACGTTCGTCTACATGTTCGTCAGCTACGCTAGAGCTCGCAAGCTCACCGACCACCCTACCGTGTTCTCAGCATCCCATCAATCACTCAACAATACCTGTAATGTGCCAAAGAAATGGCAGAGCAATGAGCGCATTATCGTCGCTCGTTCCTACTGCCCGCGTCCCAGGGGATCATCATTGGCTTTGCCACAGCCACTATCTGGGGCTTGCAGACTCTCTGATTCGTTCGGCTAGCCGTTAGGTACCCGCACTTACTCGTCCTCCCCGCCGTGCTTCGTGCTACAGTATGGGAGGCTCGATAACTGCGAGTGCGCATGCACGCTAATCGATAAAGGTGAGCATGAGTCTCGTTGTGGCTAGGTCGACTGTCGTCAGACTCGTCGTCGTATTGACGTTTACCCCAGATTTCTACGTCTCGCCCCCCTCTCGAGAGCTAGCGAGATTGGACGGGGCTGATGTGTGAATCCCGCGCTAACCGGAGTACAAAGCACCGTCGTTTGTTCGCAATGGGTAAGTTGGTCATATTTCCTTGCTGGGACTATCTGTTGAATACGTCCGTCTCCCACTACTCTCCCACTCCCACAATGAATGCGTATCTATTGCATTTGTAGGATCCGCATTGGAGCAACCATCGTGATCATGCGAGAACACCTCAGATCAGACCGCCTCCCGCTGAAAGGTCCATTGTCCTACGGCCACATCGAGTTCGGTTTGAGTCTTCGTCTTTCAGGGTTCACATCTTTGTTTGCCGGCCTCAACTGACGGAGCCTAGTACACCCGTCCACCCTGCCAGGAGGTGCCTGATGCACCTCATTCTGTCAACTGGCAACTCATGATTGAACAGATCGGCGTACCCACTGGTTGTATCGTTGCATCCATGGCATAGCACACACTAGTATTTGATCGCTCCCATGTTCACATGCGGCATACGAGTTGGTGCGTTGTCGCCGAAGACGCCCCGACAGATGTCCGGACAATTCGAGTGGCTCTGACGAAGCACGCTATGAGGAGTAATCGACGCGAAGAAATTCGCACCGTGCTGGACGGCGATGCTGACGAGAACGAGGACGTTGCCGGCATCGTTTCAGACAATTTTCACGACGCGTCTTGCGCCCCATGGTGTGTCATAATGTGGGTGCTTCGCTAGCCATGTTCGACGTGCGTTCTCACTCGTTTATGGCGCTGTTTCCCACAGTAATATTCTGTTAGACGAAATAGAAGTCGTGCAAGACGTGTGAGAGGCTGGTGAGCGTCATCGTAAACGAACTAAATGCAAGCGACGGAGCGTTGAAGCTCGTGATACGACAGAGAACCCACCGTTATCTCTGATTTCTGCGTTGCGCAGTCCCCACATGATATCCTTCTTTCGCGTGGTTCGCGGCTCTCCTCTTCATGGCGCGTCGGGCGACAACAACGTTTTATTGGATCATCGCCACCGTGCAAATTCGAGCATATCCCATCAAGCCCGCTCTCTTTTGTCTTCCTGAATGAGTCAGGTCGCCTACTTTGTGATCCCGTAAATGTAGGTATCCTCCTTCCCCGGCGTTCTGCTCTAGTGTACATTCAAGCGCACACCGTTAGGTAACCCTTTCAATTTTATTATGGAACCGCTCGAAAGCTGACCGATGTATGTCTTGGCTTAGGCATCTACATGCTTGTATCGCCCGCCAATCTCATCGTCGCAATTCCCGTCGTCCTGTCCAACAGAGGTCGGGACGACCACGCCGTGTCTGCGAGTCCAGGCGACCGCATCTTGCCGGGGGGCGAGACAGAGTAAAGAACCCACAGCGTTCTCCCCCATTTTACGTTATGCTTAGAGTGCTGAGTCGACCATCACATTTATCGAGGCTTGATGCTATTGACCTCGAGCAGTCTAAAAGAGACAAGTGGCGAGGGCCGTTGCGCTTTGTGCGGCTGGATCTCGAACATGACAAGAAAGATTAACAAGCCACGTTCGATCCTGTGCTTCCCGACGTGTGTACGCGACCGACTCTCCCGAACTGTGTCAAGGCAGGCAGACCGGACCATGTGGTAGCGCTGTCTTTTTTTTTTTGGTGTGCCAAGTCTTGAGACTGCGTGTGGCGCATAAATGCGTAGCCACGGACGTTCGCAGATTGTCTGCCCGGACAACCAGATTTAGGCATCGCCCTCGGGGAGCAGGTGGCGAGGTACACGTCCAGGGACTTCGGCCTTGTTTCAAGGCTGGACAACAACAAAATGGGGACCAAACGGACCGCCAGGTACTGTGATGCCCGACGGTCATGGCGGCACGTCGTTGAGCGTCTTGGCATAGCAAGGGATGACCATCTGGTTCCCGACGGAATGAGCCGCCAGACGAGCCTAGTCACGCTATCGATGTGCTGGCATAATCCCCTATATAGGGACCTACAGTATATTAGAGGTTAGTCTCGATGTCTGCATAGGCACAACGTTGTGCATCATCCCGGGCAGCGAGGACTGCAGTGTACGCATCTCCGCCGATGCCTATTCACTGAGTTTCGAGCTCGGTGGAGCTTTGTTAATGGGTCATGCTATTGCGTCCTGTAGACCACGGACAATCGAACAGAGGATTGCAAAGTTTTGTGTGTACACAATGACCCACTAAAGAAGTTTTCTCAGGTACACAGATTTTAATATGCATTTCGCATCACGCACTGGTGACATACACAATTAATTTGGCAGCTTTCAATCAGCGCATGGGCATGGCCCGAGCCGCAATGCGTTTGAAAAACGACGACAGTCTAACGCAGTAACGCCAGGATGACTCTCGAGATTCACACACTAGCGTTTTCTTTGTCGGATTCGCATTATACAGCCATCACAAATGATAAGGTTTGCGTTCGTCGTCGGGTAAACGGGTCTAATCCATCGCGGCATGAAGCATGAATGGTGACAGGCAGGCAACAAAAATATGTCGCCGGTCTCTTCCCCCCACTAGAAGCACGGACCTGGACGGACACCTGAGAACGATCGAACCTGTACAGTACAGAAGACACCACTGCATGGTTACAGCTTACAGACATTTAACGGAGACCGCGGTTCGTTATGGTCAATGTCTCCCAGATATGGATCGCAGGATCGTAAAGTGGGTTTCGGTGCGGATGTTACTCACGAATTTACGGCATAGCTAGTCTGTCGTAATACGAGGAGATTATGATTATTGTCACGAGACATTTCCGTAACTCCCGGAGATGTAGAATGCCTACCTCAGGCTTGGGAGCACCCCGAACCTCTCGGCCAAACGGAGCCATTATACTTTAGCTTGGATCAATGATATCTACTAGTGACTACGGAACAAGGTTTCTAAGACGAGCTCTCCAGCGAACAAAAGGAGACACCAGGAGGTTATACTATGCGGGTCGGAGACATTACTCACCTTGGTCTTATCGTTCTTGTCCCCACTCTGCTTGGCACTTGGCACGGAGGCCCTAAACATAGACACAACACCGTTCCTCGCAATGGTTCAACATGCAGAACTGGGGGCAAGGTTTGCCTAGACGTCTATGTCGTCAGTGAGGCTATGACTGCGGCATTTATCCGCTTGATAGCAGTGATTGTGCATCGACAGGTCTGGACGAGCGTAGAGCTCGCTGTCTTTCGGGGCATATTCTGACCGGCAACAGCCCCATTGATACGACGCACTCCATTGAAAAATGGCCGCGGCAAACAGCGTTAAAGCTGATTTATTTGACTGACTGTCGACAAGAGCGAAGCGTCAGATATATATCCAGCAAGGTCATGTACACAGACTGTCAGACATGGCACACCGTTGATGGTGGCTGAGCGACGCTTGGGCGGTGTTTCTGGCCAACCTCGGTCTTGATAGAGGCGTGGCGGAGACGAGCATGTCTCCGGTTGTGTGTGAGAGCTGCTAACACTTTTCGAGCCCACCAGAGGTATGGGATATCGATTGAGAGACATCTGAGAGTGTCAGGGCTTGCTGAGAATGTGCAGCGTCCTGCTACGGAGTGGCTTCAACCCCCTGTTAATTGCGGGCATAAAGACTGTACAAGAACCTGTAGATAAGGTGGACTCCTAGGTCAGTGGTGCAGAAAATGAAATAAAACACTATCGCCTTACATCTGCCCAACCGCGCCTTTGTGGCCGGGAGTGTTCACTGAGACATCCGAGGGCACATTCCACCGAAGATTAGCGGTCCAGGAAGGAAAAGAAGAGGTTCAATGCGGGCCTCAGTGGTTCTTCCTGACCATGGATCGCCAGATGTGAGTGTTGTAGTCGCCAACAGCACTCGTCGTCGATGTAGCTGGCAAGAGACGAACATGCTACTATGCCATATTGGGAAGTTCGGGAGATGCTCTAGGAGCGCGCGTACAAGCGGGCCGCTGGAAACTGATCATCGCTCACGACGCTCAGTGGACCGCCTACTACTGCTACACCCACCAATCCCTTCTACACCATGTCTCATAGACGTGTTGCTTACTATCATGACCGTACGCATTGAATCAGCTTTATCTATTGTACCCACGTAACCTCGTTTATAGCCGAAGTTGGTGCATTTACCTATGGACTCGGACATCCCATGAAGCCACAGAGAATGCGCATCACGCACGAACTGGTTTCCGCCTATGGAATGTTGGACAAGATGCATGTCTTGGTATGTTCAATATGCTGTATGGGGCAATAAACTCCAACTGAGAGGTGTAGAGAGCGCGGCGTGCCACTGCTGAAGAAATGACCCGCTTCCACACCGATGAATACGTGCACTTTCTATCAAGGGTTACTCCGGAGACGGTAGAGGAGCTGACGTACCATGGAACACGTTGTGAGTACACTATGTTCTCGTACACGCGTGTCACTCATAAGCATAGTCTTGGTGGGCGACGACAATCCTGCTTTCGACGGAGTGTTTGACTTTTGCTCCCTGTCTGCCGGCGGCTCTATGGGTGCGTTCTGGCGTCATAACAAGTAATGCACTAGCTTACACTATCTCTCAGAGGCTGCACATCGTCTCACATCAGGTGCTGCGGACATCGCTATAAACTGGGCTGGCGGCCTACATCATGCGAAGAAACGCGAAGCCTCTGGGTTCTGCTACATCAACGATATTGTCCTCGGTATCCTTGAACTTCTCCGCTACTTCCCTCGAGTTCTGTATATCGACATAGACTGCCATCATGGTGACGGTGTTGAGGAAGCTTTTTACACGACAGACAGGGTGATGACATGTTCATTCCACAAATTCGGCGAGTACTTTCCTGGAACTGGAACCCAAGAGGACCGA
Source organism: Trametopsis cervina (assembly GCA_022385755.1). Lineage (NCBI taxonomy): Eukaryota > Fungi > Basidiomycota > Agaricomycetes > Polyporales > Irpicaceae > Trametopsis > Trametopsis cervina. The sequence continues at coordinate 204,163 of MU278380.1, read as the reverse complement.
GGCCGAGGGAAGGGTAAGGGATACGCTGTGAATGTCCCGCTCAAAGACGGAATCACGGACGAAGCATACCAGAGCGTTTTTGAACCCGTCATATCCAAGATCAACGAAGTGTTCCAACCTTCCGCCATCGTGCTGCAATGTGGCGCAGATTCATTAGCTGGCGACAAGTTGGGGTGCTTCAACATAACCATGAACGGCCACGCAAATTGCGTCAAATTCGTACGAAAGCTTGGAGTTCCGCTCATGCTACTTGGCGGAGGGGGATACACAGTAAAGAACGTCGGCAGGACATGGGCATACGAGACGGCCTGTGCACTTGGAATCGAGGAAGAGATCGATCCGAATATGCCATGGAATGAATATTTCGAATGGTTTGGACCCAGGTATCGTCTTGAGGTGGTCAAGAACAATATGGAGGACCTGAATATCAAAGATGGATCCTTGGATAAGATACGGTACGTACATAGCAGATTTACCTACTCCGGTTGCGCAGCAGCAGCGTGTCCTTACATTGATTTACCTGCAGTGAGACAGCGCTCATACATCTATCGGAATTAAGGCCAGCGCCGTCAGTTGGTCTCCAAGATGTACCTGACGAGAGTCTTGGAGAGCATTTGGGATTCTCTTCTAGAGAGCTGCAGACAGATCATCTCGACGAGAAGCTAGCTCGTGCGTCGGTATGCGATGGGTGGAAATGGCGATCTCGGATTGATATTCTTTTTTCACAGAGCACATGAGAGTCACGAACACTTTGCTGGAGCTTGAGGGGTCAGAAGACTCAGACGAGGCAGACTCTGATTCTGATGATTCGTCGGGGAGCAGACGCGTGAACAGAACATCACGCAGAATTCGCTCAGGCAAGCAGCGCATGAGTATCGTGACGAATCAACTTCTCAGTGTTCCACGCGCTGAGAATGGCGAGTTCCACGACTCTGGCTGTGGGTGGCAGAGTTCTGAACCACATGCTCCTCCCAAAACTGGATCCACTCGTCGGCGATTTTTCCAGAGTGCTGCGCGATGGGACGATCGGCTACAACGCGTGCTGGTGCGCTTCGACGGTTTGGCAATGCCTGTCAGCGTAGCTGATGTGATGGAAAATGGAGGCCACGGCGTTGACCACGACATATCAGAACCGGATGAAGAGATGGAAGTCGATGAGGAGGAGGGTGAGAGCTGAGTGCTTGTGGCATTCACAGGTTTATTGATCATCTGACTCTGCGTTTTGTACGATGTCTTCTCTGCTGTATCGCTATGTATATTGTTTAATCCTTTTCACTTTCCTCCCGCGCTAAAGGTGCGCTAAACATTAACGCGTCTATCACGTGCCCGTGTCCTCGCACATGACCTTATCTTCGTGCAGGAAGTTAACATTGGACAATCTGCCCACTTCCACTCACTGGTGGTCCGAGTTATAGTAGCGGAACAAGCTGCCCACTGGATTAAGGTCTAGTACTTCTCGTATCTATTCGCTAGCGAGGCCCAGCACACCAAAAAGACCTCACAATCGGTTCAAGGCAGTCAAATAGTGCAGTCCAGCCTAACTCATTTATCTTCTCCCGCCACTCAAAGATAACGAGCGTCTGCTGGTGGTACCTGGAGCGATAACAAGTTCTTAGCCGACCTTTTTATAAGCATAATGCGCTGGCGACGACATCTTCTTCGCCGACGTCGACCATCTGGTCTGAAGTAACGACCTTTCCCGCGAAGTCGCTCAGGATTCTATAACGCCCGGGACCCTGTACAACCATGTCCGACCATTCAATCACCAAGGACCAACCGGCGCGAACCGAGTCACCCTCTGTGGACCGCCGTGCGGGCGGCTTGCGTTCGAGAGCAGGAAGAATAACACACAAGTTGACCACAAAGGAGGGCTGGTTGGGCGACTACGATTATGCATGGCTATGCATGCCAACATTGCCGTTTGCTGTGGGGGGGAAGAAGAAACGGACGATGCCTCCATTCTATGCTCTGGAGTCCGACCTACCCCTACTTCTTGCTCTCACTTGCGGCCTTCAGCATGCTCTTGCTATGCTTGCTGGGCTAATAACCCCACCGATCATCTTCGCGAGTGCGCTGAATCTTGACTCCGAAACGTCCTCCTACTTGATTTCCGCGTCTCTCATTGGCTGTGGTGAGTCTTGTGCCTCTTGGAATACCAAGTATACCACTAACTTCGATCACCAACTGCAATGAATACAAACAGGTATATTGAGTCTCGTTCAAATGTCAAGAATACGGCTGTTCCGGAATTACTACCTCGGGACGGGCTTGATCAGTGTAGTCGGCACCAGCTTTGCCACACTGAGCACCGCGAACGCCGTACGTGCCAATAAACACTGTATTCCAATGCGTTATTAATTTCATGTCTACAGATTTTCAACGCTATGTACGCGGACGGGACATGCCCATCAACTACCGCGGCTGATGGTACAGTCACGCGAGGATCATGCCCAGACGCGTACGGGATGGTTTTAGGTGCGTTCACCGCCACTCCTCCAGCTCTCATGCTAACTCGCGATCGCGCAGGCACCTCATTGATATGTTCCTTCCTTGAAATCTTCCTGTCGTTTATATCGCCACGCGCACTACAGAAGATTTTCCCTCCAATGGTCACCGGTGCGTAATCTTCCTCCATATGATCTTAGGATGTCCCATTCCTAATAACGACGCTATAGGCACTGTCATCCTCATGATTGGAGCCTCCCTTATAGGCTCGTCCGGTATCCCCAACTGGGGCGGAGGATCCAACGACTGCGCAGGCCGCCCAACCTCTGGGATCTTCGAGCTATGCCCGACCATATTCGCGCCTCGCCCGCTCCCGTGTGTACTTCCATATCATATCATCTCGCATTACCCTCATCGCACGTACACACAGATGGGGATCCCCAGAGTTCATCGGCCTCGGTTTCCTCTCATTCGTCTCAATTATCCTTACCGAACTGTTCGGTTCCCCGTTCCTCAAGAACATCTCTATCATCGTCGGACTCGCTGTCGGATGCATCGTGGCGGGTGCTGCGGGGTACATTGACGGAAGCAGCATCACTTCTGCGCCTCCTATTACGTTCCTGTGGGTACATACCTTCAAGATTCGCGTATATCCGCCGGCTATTCTGCCTATGTTGGCCGTGTACAGTGAGTTTGAACAGATGTCTCTAGCGTGTCGTATAGTTGATTGTGTTTGCAGTCTCTTTGGCCATGGAAGCTATCGGTGATATCACCGCATCCTCTGAAGTATCTCGCGTCCCAGTGGACGGTGAGGAATTCGATTCCCGTATTCAGGGCGGTGTCTTGGTACGTTCCTAAGACTCAACACCTTTTGCATGCTCAACGAGAACCTGTAGAGTGACGGCCTCGGCGGGTTCCTCTCTGCCCTCTTCACTGTTACTCCGTTATCGATATTCGCACAGGTAAATACCCCCTCTCGAAATGTTGTTGCTGCGAGCATGGCTAATAAACAACGTATTAGAACAACGGTGTCATAGCCATCACGCGCTGTGCAAATCGCCAGGCCGGCCGCTTCTGCTGCATGTTCCTGATTCTATTCGGTGTATTGGGCAAGATCTCCGGTGTATTCCTTGCCAGTATGTGCTCTATCCTTCACCAAAATAGCTGGACAGCTCTAATCACGACTTTCACTATCTACCAGTCCCCAACCCGGTCCTCGGAGGCGTGACGACCTTCCTCTTCGCCTCCGTCGCAGTCTCAGGCATCCGAGTCGTCGGCTACACGCGATTCACCCGTCGAGACCGGTTCGTCCTCGCCGCCGCGCTCTCGTTCGGCGTGGGCGACCTCCTCGTCCCCGGTATATTTACACACCTGTTCGACGGCGTGAATCATCCGAATAAAGGCCTCCAGGGCCTGTTTGACTCTATCACGATCATTCTGAGTACACCATGTAAGCCTCCCATCCTACCGCGAGACTCCGACCCTCATTCACACTCACGCTTGTTCTCTTTTAGTTTTGGTCGCAGGCGTCGTCGCGGCTGTGTTGAACCAGATATTACCACAGGAAGACCCGCTTGACGATGATGACGATGACGACGTCGAGGTCGTTGATGTGGAAGCTAGGCATTCTGAGGGAGAGAAAGTGAGGTCAATACACCATTGAGCGGGAGACCTGCAGGGGTGCCCAGGACGTAGTGGTTGGGCGTATATTAGATTTATTCAGTGTTGGGATGTACATTTCTATAATTGAACCTTTGGTGGTCGTACAGTGGCGCGAATGAGCGTAAAAGCACAGTCATCACTCCGGGAGCCACACCCACACATATGTACATAACATCCAGAGAATCCGTACTCAAGCACGGTCATCACACACTCACTCACAACACCCAAACCCCTTCTCTCAGACAGAGCACCCCGCCCTTGCACCTCTCGAAAAACAGCAAAGTGCAGCAAAGCGAATAGAAAACAGCAACACACAACAATTAACATAATATACAACTTACACATAACCATACCCATCCCTCCTTTCCATCCTTTCCATCCCCGCACTCCCCCTCCCACTCCCACTCCCACTCTAATTCCGAGTCAGAACCCAGCAGCCTCCGAGAACGTCGTGAGCTCATACGCAGCAACGCGATACGGCTCCTCCTCATCCCTCCCATCATCATACCCATCCTCATCCTCATCCCACGGCCCCACCACCACCTCTCCCTCCTCCTTCCCTCCTCTTCCGATAGCGCCAACGCCACGCTCCGAGCCAACAGTACTCGACACCCCCGTCATCCCCCCACCTTCCGACATCTCCGTCATCTCCGTCCCCGTCCCACTCCCAGTCGTCGTCTGAGTGCCAGCAGTGGCACCAGGAACAGCACGGAACGTGGACACCTCGAACGCCGTCGTCGTCGCCGATTTCCCGGGTGCGCGGTGTTGAGGTCTGTAGTACATCTTTCGGAGGTCGATCATGAGTCTGTTGGCGAATATTGCTGAGAAGGCGAATTCGAAGCCTGTTGAGAGTTCGTTTAGGGTGTACTGTGTCGGTAGGGTTAGTATGAGAAGAGGAGGGAGCAGGGAGGGGAGGACGTACGATGTTGAGTATCCAGAATATCTGGACCATAAGATACACCCAGAACAGACTGCACATCGCACAGCGCATGGTCAGCACCACGCCCGCCATCATAGCGACCCACTCACCAAATAAAATAAAACACACTCCCCCTCGTCAACATCCTAATCAACCGTCCCCCATTCATATTATCCCCCCGATGCACCCACGCCTGCCACAAACTCATCCCCAGCAGCGTAACCTCAATAATGAGCGTCGTCATCGGATAATACACCTCAAAGCGCGAGCCCTTGATGTCTCCGTCCGCGCACATGCCGATGCCCGGTGCGGCTTCGTTTCCGCCCCAGGCGCGGTTGGGGAGGCCGAAGAGCAGGCCTACGGCGAGGGCTTCGAGGAAGGGGAGGGAGAAGAGGATGAGGGTGGCCCACCGGATGCCGCGGTACATTGCGTAGAGACGGAGTTCGAGGACGACTGGGTGGAGGGGTTAGGTTAGTGGGAGAGGAGAGGAGAGGGGAGGGGAGGGAGGGGACACGCACTGTGGGAGGTTATAATTGCGACTGCGGCGCCGCCATTTTGCCAATGAAAGAATCTATCGCCTTGGGTGGGTTTAGTAGAGGTAACGCTAGATGCACTAAACACGCGAGCAGGCACTCACAGCTAGAAAAGACGAGTTGGGAGTCCAGATGAGCTTACGCGCGAATGTATATTATCGAAGAGGACATACAACTGCGGGAGACAGACGAGGAGAGATAGGTAAGTGTGCGAAGTGAGGTGTATGCGGACGCGCAGAAAGCATGCACTTACGTCTTCTGACGGATTTTGCGTAACGAACACGGACATATTCCCGCTACATCATCATCAATACACAGGCTCATCACAACCTCGTAAACGCAGAACTCGTCACTCACATGACAAACGCGAGACTGAAGTACCGGCTCTACGTAACGCACATCGACGGAACGTAACACATTCAGAACATCTTCGGCGCGTGCGGCGGCAGAGGGGAGTAAAGAGGGAGTAGGGGCAGCTCACCCATAGAAACAGAAACTTGCCGGGCGACCACCGCTTTTTCTGCGGTCCCACGACGAGATTAGCGTGCGATAACCACAGACGCAGGCGAGCTCACCCAGAAGTACTCGACCTCGTCGTCAAAATGTATCACTGCACCCCAACAACCCAAACCCGTCAGACCTATCCACACATGCGAGAAGAGAGGGAGAGGAGTGGGGAGGACGTACGGAACTCGTATGAGATCACACCCGCCGCTACCACTATGCTCGAGGAGGACTCAGTATCAGTTGCCCAGCCCAGAAACCGCAGCAGGCCGCAGCTGCGAGCACAGAACGGGGGTAACATAACACACCATTACAGGCGCGGAGCGCGTACGCCTCGTTCCACGCATGGCGGTCGACATACGTCACGTTCTGGTCCATACGCGGTCTTGCGTTCGTCCGCTCTTTCTATATGCGCTCGGTCGGTTAAGGCAGGCGGAGGTAGGGGCAGGGAGAGGAGAGGGGTATCAACGCAGTGATACGAGAGAGGGAAGGGAAGGAAGGGAAGGAAGAGACAGCAGGCGGGCGGGGCACTTGGCAGCTTGTTCGTATACTATATACGCCGCGGAGGCTGTGGGTGCATCTTCGTGGGCTCTCTGGGAGAAGGAGCGAGGGCGTGCTATCTATACTTTGCCGTACCATCCGTGGACTGAACTGAGCCGTGGGCACAAGCGGCAAACTGTCAGTGTCGATCTTTGACGCGCTTTGGGTGACGGGGCGAGGGTGTCCGGGGTATTGCCGTTCGTGCGATTGTGTATGGATGGGATGGGTGTTCCCCCGAGAGCTGGGATGTGTAGAGGTCACCGGCGTTGTGAGCGAGTAACCTGTCGAGTCGAAGAGACGAGGATCTTATGGCAATTACAGGGCTCGCCAGTCCAGTTTCTGCGAGGTGCGCGAGCGAGTGTACCCGTCGAAGGAGCCGAAGGAGACAGAGAAAACGTCTAGCGGTCCGGGATGCTGTTACAGCAAACACTGCGCATGCAAACGAATGATGAGCGCGTATCGCGCGTTGGGATGATGCTCGACCGGCTCTGATACGAAACTCGGACGGACGCAGTGAGAAGGCTGCTCATGAGAGGTCGACGCCACGAGGATAGATACCGTGCGTGCACTCTTCAGATTGCAGCGATGTCGAGTTCATGTTTGTGCGCGGTGAATTTGTGTACGAGCTCTGATGGAAGGTTGGTCGTTGGTGAGGGCGTCGGGGGTGCACGGGAGATGGAGGTGTTTCATGTCGTTGTCGGAGAGACGTAACATACCGATGTATGTTGTCGTCGTCCGTTGGAACATATCGTTGGAAGGTCGACAAGAAAGCGAGTGGAGATGCTGATGTTGTACAGATCACGTGCGCACTCCTTCGCGATCACACAGAACCCACATCATTACCGCCGTCTACAAACCTTCTCGGCAGCTGCATTGACCAGAGCAGCGAGCACGGTATGTCCCGTACGTCCTTTTCTTCTTCTTCTGCATTGAGATGCCAACTTGCCAACTCGAGATCATTCATTCAGTTACTGACGGGCACGAAACAGGATTCAGTTCAGCGTTGCATCGTGTATGGACGAACGCGGTACAGCCCATGTCAGATGCGGCACAATGCTTGAACGATAGATGGTCATTCACTCTCGAAGGCGATGTGTTGACCTTGCGCGGGACAAGCGTCGTTCAATGCTAGTCAATCGCTGTACTGTATCAAGTCAAGATCCTGCCCCAGACAGCGGTCACAGGACGCGGTCCGCTCATATGTAATGCCAGACCTGGAAGCTCATTACACACAATCGTACATGTCCTCAGTCCCCAATCTGCTCTGTACCTGTCCAGCACCCGTCCGCCTATCTCCTGCAAGCCTCACCTTGTTCTCATCGTCCACGCGTCACCTGTTCTATCGCGACTCGCTCTCACGACGCCACGCGCACATTCCCACTCCCCCCTCGTCGCACACCCCTTCTGGGCAATGTCCACGGCAACCGACGATTAACGCGTCGATTTCCCACCACCCTGGGAACCTCGGGTTTTTACTCGTATCGGACCCTACAGAACGAGCATGTATCTGCGATTATGCTCTGCGGTTTCCTATCCTGTTCGTCAGGATGATGCCAAGCCAGTACGCTCCTCACGCTCTCGATGGTGATGGCCACTGTACGATACTCTGCAGATCGTCCTGGCGCTGATAATATGTGATACAAACAATCTGCGAGTCTATGCGATGCAGATGCAAATGTAGCAATGAAGGAGCGCTCCCTGTCTTCACAGCGCACTCCCAACACACCTTCGCACAAGCCGGCGGCGACTGCCCCTGCCACGCTATGCCCAGCGACTGTACAGTAGCTTGGCACAGATGGACGGCACGACGTGTCGATTGCTCGATCGATCACGGACAACCCGCCTAATCGCCGCCTCCTTTCCATATCGGGGATCCAGCGACGCCACAAAGCCTGCACTACATACCACCACACCGCCACACCGTCTCCTCAGATCCCGCCCACGACATTGCACTTCGAACCGGTTTTCACGGTTCGTCGAGCGCAGGGGCGCGGATGCGATTCGAGGAGGGCGGTCCGGCGAGATCGTATCACTGGCGCGTCTGCTTGTTGTGTACCCACGCCATGCACGCGCAGATGGCAATACTGGGTTCGTGAGCTTCTCCAACAGACTCGCACACTCGCTTCCATCCATCCATCATGATCCCTCTCTCTCCGGCGCCGGCCTTGCATCCCTTCCTCTTCCTCTTCAGAATGCCCTCGACGAACTCAACCCTTGACTTCGACCTCCCCCGCATCCTGCAGCCGCACCCGCGATGCCTGCGAAGGACTGGCTCGTCGTCACCGTCGTCTGCAGCGTCACCTTTCTCAATGTACGTGCACCCACCGCCCTCCAATCCATCCGGCCACGAATATGAATATGACTCCGAATACGAATGCTGACGCTGACGCGGACACCAGGTATTCCTCTCGGGCGCGCTCACCGTCGCGTCGCCCGACATCGCGAAACAGCTCGGGTTCAAGCAGGCGGACATCCAGTGGCCGCTCAACGCCTTTGCGTGCGTCCTCCTCTCCTCCTCATCTCTCCTCTCCTTCCTCTCTCCTCTCCTCCTCTCCTCCTCCCCTCCTCCTCCTCTCTCCTCTCCTCCTCCCCTCCTCCTCTCCTCCCCTCCCCTACTCCTTCTCCTGATTCCTCCCTCTATCTTTACCATATGCGCGCTCACGCACGCACGCATGCACGCACACCGCAGACTCTCATACGGCTGCTCGCTCCTCTTCTTCGGCAAAGTCGCCGACATAGTCGGGAGCAGACTCATGTTCCTCGTCGGTTCCGCCTGGGTCTTCGTCTGGTGCGTTTCCCTCCCTCCTTCTCCCCGCCCTCCTCTGTTATCATACCATCCTGACCCAACCCCGTATTACTCCTGTGTTGAACGTTTAGGGCGCTCGCAACCTCCTTCGCCCCAACCGCCCAAACATTCATCGCGTTCATCGCGCTCCAGGGCATCGGCGCAGCCGCTAACACCCCCGCCGGTACGTTCCTCTCCCTCAAACCAAATCAATTCATGTATGCGCTCGCTGATAAGAGCGACGGTGGTGGGGGTTGACAGGGATCAGCATACTCTCGGCCTACTTCCCGCCTGGCCCCGCTAAGAACCGTGCGTTCTCGTTGCTGGGCGCGGGTCAGCCTGTTGGGTTCATCGTTGGGCTTATTGGCGGTGCGTCTTCCCTCTTTCTTCATCTCCTATCATATCTCTGCGCTGATATCCGCGTCACAGGCAGCCTCCTAATGCAAGCCCCAAACGCCAACGGACGACGCGGGATATTCTGGATAGAGGCCTTCCTCGCCCTCTTCATGTTCGCTCTCGGCTGGTTCGTCCTCCCCGCCGACAAACGCTCGCCCGAGCACGAGCACGGGGAGGATGGCGGGGGGAAGTCGCGTTGGCGGAAACATGTCGGGGAGCTTGATTGGGTTGGGGCGGGGCTCAGTACTGCTGGGATTGCGTTGCTCACTTATGATCTCGCGTACGTCCTTCTCCCCTCTCTTCTCATCGTATATACGCCGACTGATGCGTTGCACCAGTGAATCAACATCCGCCCCACACGGCTGGCGCACGCCTTACGTCCCCGTCCTCCTCATCATCTCCCTCCTCCTGCTCACCTCCTTCATCCTCTACGAACACCACCTCTCCTCCCACCCCTCCCCCTCCAACCCCTCCCTAACCCCCCTCCTCCCGCCCCACCTCTTCACCCAACCCCACACCCACCTCCTCCCCGTCGTCCTCCTCGTCTTCTTCGGCTGGTGGAACTTCAACACCCTAAGCTACCTCACCACACTCTACTACCAACAAGTGCGCTTCTACGCGCCGCTCCCGACGGCTGCGCGCTTCGTCCCGCTCACGATCGCCGCGTTTGCGTACCTGCTCGTGGCGGGGCGGGTTGTGCATCGGGTTAGGGCGCGGACGCTTGTTGTTGGCGGGCTTGCGGGGAATCTTGTACGTCCCTTCTCCCTCTTTCCCTCTCCTTCCTCTCCCCTTTCTCTCCTCCCTCTTTCCCTCTCCTCTTCCTCTCCTCTTCCTCTCCTCCTCTCCCCTTCTCCCTCTCTAAACTCTCTTGCATACAAACATCCGCTAACGCACCCCCTTAGGCAGCAACCCTAATATTCGCCCTCATGCCCACCCGCGCGCCCTACTGGTCCGGCGCCTTCCTCGTGATGCTCTTCCTCCCGGGCGCAGACATCGCATACACGGTCGTGAACCTGCACGTGTGCGCGGCGTTCGACGCGCGCGCGCAGGGGCTCGCGGGGAGCGTGTTTGTTGTTGCTACGCGGGTGAGTGGTTGTGCTCTTCTGTCTTCGTTCTCTCTTTCTTCTTTCTTCTTTCTTCTTTCTGCTTCCTTTTCCTTCGTCTTGTTTCGTGTCGGGGCGTTCTCATTGCTCATTGTTCGTTGGTTGGCTGGCAGCTCGGCACCTCAATAGGCCTCGCAGTAACCCAAGCAGTCATCACCGCCGTCTCGCGACCAGCCACACCCACATCCACACCTCCTACATCCGCATCCTCAGCCACAGACGCAGACGCGGACGCGGACAGACTGATGCAAGGCCTACGCGCGGGCGCGTGGACGTGTCTCGGGGCGGTGGGGATCAGTATGGCGGTCGGCGCGGTGTTTCTGGGCGGGATTGGGGTTGTGGGGAGCGCGAGTGCGAGTGTGGGTGCTAAGGATGCAGAGGGTGCTGAGGGGGAGAGGGTGGGGGTGAGGGAGAGCGGGAACGAAGGGGGAGGGGGAGGGGATGTGGAGAAGGGTGAGGAGAGGGGGGATGAGAAAGTTGTGGATGTGGATGTGTGAGGAGACGTGTTTTTGTTTTTTTGACGGTGTGTGCGTGTGGGTGTATTTGTATTTGTATGGAGGAACGGTGGGTTACGGTTACGGTACAGCAAAGAATAGAATAGAAATATACCATACGACGATTCTCATTCTCCTTGGCGTGCGTGGTGACTGTGCGCATCGTTTGCTAGTGCGCTACAGTACGGAGAGGGAGAGGGGGGAAAGACGAGAAGTATGATGATGTCAGGAGGCATCAGGTGTCGTATTCACTTGACACTCGACCCGAGTTCGTTCGGCCATGCTCGAATCGCACAATCGCAAACTCTTCCAAGTTTTCGTCATAAGCGACCAAACACACACTACCGCGGGTTGACTTCCCCTGCATGCTCATGCTCATGATAGACTATGGTATGTATGTGCTGGCTGTGCTGACTATATCATGCATAGAATAGACCCAAGCTTGAGGTTCTATGGCACAGCGCAATATAGAATGGATACGGCGCCCGAGTACTGTATCATCGTCCACCTGAAAGATCCAAACGCCTCTTCGCCGTTCTGGGATGCTTGGTGAGAATGAAATGATCCTGCGCTAGATTGTGATACTTGTCCGTTTGAGGCATCGTTTATCGCACCGGACGTCAGATGACAGTGCCATTCTACAAACAAGCATACCTGCGCCTCGAATAAAATAAGGAATCCGTCGGTCGTGCCGTTCCGTTTGCTTGTTTGATGGAGCGCGTGATGTTGTCAAATGCTGGGCAAGCACTGCTTCCTATTAGCGTGCAGGCAGGCAGCCGGATTGCGCTTGTTGCACCTGCGAGGCGAGGCGCAATAAACATGCTTCCACTCCGTCTGCGAGCCTAGCAATGCAATTCTGTCCAAGAAGAGGAGCTTGTCCTCATCCTCGAATTCGGAGCCGCAGCTTTGAATCGAATCGAGGATGGCACGTACAGCACGACCAAGAGAGCGCAGCGCAGAACCCGTCTGGCCTGCCTGCAACAAGCAACAAACACAATCCGATTCAGCGTCCGTCTTTCGTGCACTCACGCTCGCGCAACCGGGTTCACCGCGCAGCGCGCTACGAGGACGCGCTGCGTCGCCGTACTGTGCTTTAGGCCGGAAGCGGTCTGTCGGTCTGCCGGCCACGGAGAGAGTGAAGTATGCAGTATGCAGTGCGGTGACCGAGTTCGGGCACGGCACGATGGCTTCGGGTGTGTTTAGGCTCTACAGCATGCGTGTGTGCGGTCGAGGAATGAGAATGAGGGTAGGATGATGCGTGGGGGACGACACAGGCATGGTTTGCGCGGAAAGAGAGGAGCGCACGATGTGCTTTACGTTGCGAGTCCCGAGCGAAAGACAGGGAGCACGTCGGCGAACACATGACTACTGTTCGAGACCTATTATAAACGAGAGCGCGAAGCGGTGTATGCGTGCGTTCGCGTGCGCGTCAGGTGCACACGCATGCATGGACAGGGCTTCGCTTCGCTTCGAGGGACGCACTACCGTAATATGTCATTGTCGTAACGGGCGATTGAGAACGCGACGGTGCAATATCGGGCGCTGTATGAGCGTTCGAGTTCGCGCGACGTCGAAGGGTGCTTGTTCGTTCGTTCGCGGGGTGTTGATGCCGTCTCGTGCGGACTAGTGTAGCGTGGCAGGAGGCAGTGCGAAAGATAAGCATGCGATGTGCGATGTAAGAGTGAGCGTTGGGGATCGACGGCACCCAACGAACACGTCGTCGTCGTCGACTGCTACAGTACAATACAAGCGCCGTCCGCCACAAGGGCCCCGGAAGCCCCGCGCCGCGCCTCGTCATCGATCAACCATCTGCAACGAAAGCCATCTTCTCTTAAATCGCGACCACGTGCACATAGAACGGCGAACGCGCTATCGATGACACGGACGCGCTATCGGTGACACGGGCAGCGTGTGGAGTTTAATGCAGAGAGTGACGGGAGCACGCGCGTCGAGGTGCGTTCTTCCGACTCGTCGCACGTCCTTCGGCGAACTCGTTGGACTCGACGAGTCGCAGAAGGGCGAAGTGACGTACGCGGTGTGTGCGCATGACCGATGTGTGCGCATGACTCTGCTCTGGCTGGGTGTTATGGATGCACTAGTCGGAGGCGGGCACACGTTTGCGAGCACGTTCACGGTTATTTATGGCGAGGTGCATGCTTACTCCGTCTTCGCGTCTTCCACTCACGAGCACGCTCACTCGATCGCAGACTGCCTTTGTGGCGCAGGCGTACACTGCCACCCGCGACCGACGACTGTACTGCCACCCGTCGCTGCCTATAGCATCAATATTATCGCAACACGACGTACAGTATGCGCAACTCATCCATACGTACGCCCCAGGTCAGTGATACCCCGCAACGCAGGTTATTTATACACCCCACTAACCAACACAACACAACACCCCGCCATCTCATCACCATCATCATCACCATCCACATCCATATTCTCGGACAAATCGAAACCCCCTGCATCCCGTCTTCTTTATCTCAATATCTCTCTGCGTGCGTGCGTGCGTGCATGGTCCACATGGCGTCCCTTAGCACATTGCGCACGTCGTCTCTACTGCCCTAAGCACGTTGTCCACACCTCAATCGCTCACCACTATCACTTCACTTCTGCCGCACGCATGCCGACCCGCCCTCCTCCTTCCTCTTCCTCCTTCTTCTACACATATAACCCACTCCACCTCCTCGCCCAGCCACCCACCCTCCCAGCTCCCTCTCCCACCCATCACACACCAACGCCAACGATGCACCTCCCCGCCCTCCTCCTCCTCCTCGCCGCCGCCCCAGCGCTCACAGCCGCAGCCTCCCTCGCCTCCCGCGCCCTCCCCTCCGGCACAGTCACCTGCGGCAGCAACAAATACGCCGTCTCTGCTCTCACTGCCGCTATCAACGCCGGCGTCAAGGATAAGAACTCGGGGAACTTGCCTGGTGCGCCGTCCTCGTCCTTCCTTCCCCATCCCCTCCTAGTTCGCTAACGCTTGCGCAGATAACTACCCTCACCAGTACTACGAGTGCGTCACGCCCCATAGTCCGCACACGATCGCGCCTGCGTTTGCTGACCGCGACTGATCGAATCGAATAGCGAGCCGTCTGAGCATATCACGCTCTACTGCAGCGGAAGCGGGCCGTGGTACGAGGTGCGTGTCCTCCCTCCTTCTCATTCTCCCTCCTCTTTCTCGTCCCTCTCCTCTTCTCTCTCCCTTCCTCCCCGCCCGCCCACGCACGCTCGCTAACCTCCTCCCTCTCCTCCTCCTCCCTCTCCTCCCTTTGTCCTCTTCCCCTCCCTCTCCTCTTCTCTCTCCCTCTCCTCCCGCTCTCCCTCTCCTCTCCCGCACCCTTTCCACTCACGCACACCCGTTCGCGAACTCGCTCACTGACCTCCTCCCACCCCTCTTCCCCGTTCGCTCGCTAACACTCGCTAACCTCCTCCCACCCCCACCCACCCTCCAGTTCCCCCTCATGCCCGACGGGAGCATCTACACCTCCACCTCGAGCCACTACGTCTCCCCGGGCACCGACCGCGTCATCTTCACCGCGAGCGGGACGTACTGCGCGTGAGTTGCCTTCTCCCCCACTCTCGTTCTTTTCCCTCCTCTCGTTCTTCTCCCCCACTCTCGTTCTTCTCCCCCACTCTCGTTTCCTCTCGGTTTTCCCTCCCTCCCTCCTTTCCTCTCCCTCTCTCGTTTCCTTCCCCCCTCTCTCCTTCCCCCCTCTCTCATTTCCATCCCCCGTTTCTCGCCTCTTTCCGCCTCACACCGATCGCTGACCCCCCGCCATCCACAGAGTCGTCACACACACGGGCGCAGCGAGCGAGGACGGCTTCGTCGCGTGCAAGGGCGACTAGTGTCCTTCCTTCTTGCCTTCTTCCCTGCCTGCCTCCTTCGTCCACTTCATTCGTCCGCAAAACATGTATATGTGTACGAGTATGGTATATGTATATCTATCGCTATCGCTATCGCTACGCACGCGGAATGGAATGGGTATACTCATCGAATCGAGTCAATCGTCCAGGTTTTTTTTTTGTCGGCTCACGCTTTATGCTTCGTCACCTCGTCTATGCGTCAACAACGCGACCGGGTGGCAATGGTATGTATGTCCGATTTGACTGTTACTGTGATTATCAAAACCGCGTGTGCCGAGTGGATCCTGTTCGTCGAACTGGTGTAATGTCTAATGGATCAAAGAAACAAGTAATATCGAGTACTGTACAACAC
Organism: Trametopsis cervina; assembly: GCA_022385755.1. NCBI lineage: Eukaryota > Fungi > Basidiomycota > Agaricomycetes > Polyporales > Irpicaceae > Trametopsis > Trametopsis cervina. Next base: position 188,563 of record MU278380.1, on the reverse strand, counting down.
CTCAGACAGTACAGTACAGTACACCACACGAAGCCCAGCTCCGTGCGTGCGAGTGAGACGCAAGCGCGCATGACGAGCCACAGGGACAGGGACATGTCATCCCTTAACACAGCCGGCCCACTCTACACGATCTCCCAACACCGGGTACAGCATCCCATGCACGCTCACATATCTCACACCTCAAAACACAGCTCCCAGCACACACAATAAAACCTCATATCCTCGGACATATCCCTCGGCGAACTGGTGTAATGTCTCAATCAACCAAAAAAGTAATATTGAGTAGTACAAGATCCCAGACAGTACTGTACACCACACGAGGCCTGGCTCCGTGCGCAGGCCAGCAGATAATGTGTTGTGTGCATATCTAGCCATGCCTTCGTACAGCCAGCCCACTCGCCACGATCCCTAACCACCAGGCATCCCATCCCATCCCATGCACACACGCTCATCTCACACACTCACACCTCAAAACAACGCTCCCAGTCCCCCTCCCCATCCCCCCGCGCATACCTCTGGCTCTCCACGAACGCGTCTAGCGTACACATCCCCGTCCCCATCTCATTCCCCGTCCCCGTCCCCTGTTCGTTCGCAGCAGCTCCCGCACAGAACTCGAGGGGCTGTACTGCGTCTTGTACGAGTACGCGTACCATATCGATATTCGTGTTTCCCGCATGACCAGCAGCAGGACCAGCGGGACGAGGACCAGGACCAGCAGCAGGGGCAGGGGCGGGAGCAGGAGCAAGACCAGTGGGACGAGGAGTGAGACAGCTCAACCGCTCAACGACCATCCGCCCCGCAAACGGTACCATCTCCCCAACCTTCCACGTCCCCCCTTCCCCCCTCCTCCCTTCTCCCCTCCTCCCTTTCCCCCTCTTCCCCCTCCTCCCTTCCCCCATCCTCCCCCTCCTCCCCATCCTCCCTTCCGGGCCCCGCGGATCAAGCGGCGTCCCCTGCGCAAACAGCCCCATCGCAGCAAACACCGACACCATATGGTTATCATGCGAAAAGTCGAGATAGAGGGTACGGTCGAGCGGGAACGGGAGGGTGTGGTCTGTTTGTGTGTGGTCCTGGACGGGAGAAGAGGTGAGGCGCGCGAGGAGCTCGTTGGTGTAGCCGACGCCTTGCACTGCGCCGAGGGGTTGGCCGTATCTGGGTGGTGCACTTAGTTCGTGTGGAATAACGTGATGGGGTGTGCTCACCCAGTTTTATAAAACTTATCAAGGTCGCCGTTATACGCAAACCCAGAGAACGCCCCACGGAACCTCTCAAACAGCGCACACCACGCGCTCTTCATGCCCGTCGCGATCGTCTCGAACGGGCATATGCTAATGAGGTTGTATGTGTCCTCGTCTGTGAGGTGCGCGCCGGGGGCGGCGCGGTTCAGGTGGGCGGTGATGGGTGGGAGGTAGATGGACTGCCAGGTGTGAGTCTCGGAGGAGGATGTGCCGGCGGCGGGGCATTGGGAGTTGTCGAGCGTGTTGTTGCCCTGCGTGCGTGAGATGAGTCAAGGTAGCGTTGGAAGAGGAGGCAGACGTTACCGTGGCTGTGTCTAGCACGAGCGCGAGCACGGGGTGGTAAGCACCCCCGCTCGCAGCCGCGAAGCCTTAGTAGAGCTCTCAGAATCCGCTCGAGTGTATAGTATAGCATAAGTATAGCTACGCACCGGCTGTCCAGTTAGTCGCAGAATCAACATCGCGCTGACTACTATCCGAGCGAATGAAGGGCAGCCGGTGGTCATCGACCAGTGCCTCATAGCGCGTGAACGCCTCTCTCCCCGCATCGAACGACCTGGACAAAACAAAAACCATCCATCCATCCATCAACGATATGCAACCTCCCGAGATTACGATTACGCACTCTGCGGCGCCGTATGCAACGAGATCGTCGGTGCCCAGACCATATTCGTACGACTCGAGGAAGCGAAGGAGAGGACTCGTGTATGCTGGGACGGCTTGGATCTTGTGGAGGGCGGAGAGGATCCGCTGGGATGCGCCTGTGGTCGGGAAACGTGCGCCGTGGCGCTGGATCTTGCGAACATGAACACGATATGAGCACCCCCGTCCCCGTCCTCATCCTATCCATTAAGACTGACTCACGATGTTGACCTACACGCCCCAACCATCATTATCATAACTCTGCACACGCTTTCACGGCGTGAATGAATGGCTCACCTGTGTAACGCGGCAGCCCGCAGGAGGCGGCTCGTACTGCGCGGCGGGGAGGTACGGCGCGTACTGGGCCCAGTTCAGCTGGTCTGTCTCTGGGACGGGGAGTGTGGTGTCGTCTGTCCGTGTGGGTCTGGGTACAAAGACAAAGATGAAGAGGAAGATAGAGACGAAGAGCAGTACGATCGCGAATGCGACCCTGCGAAGCCGAGGCCAAGACCAGGGAGAGCGCGTCTTGCGAAACCCGGAGAGCAGTCCCTCCTGCAGCTCGTCGTCCATTGCAGCACTAGTGTGCGTGTTCGGGTCTGGTGCTTTTGCTAGAGAGGCGGAGCAGTGATAAGGATGTAGTGGAAGCCATGGTAGGTTTCGCAGCCGCACTCATACAGTATGCTGATATGGCTGGCGCTCAGGTGAAGAACGTGTGCGGGCACGCAGGCGTATTTCTGAATGCGGTAGGCGTCGGGATCGTTACGCGTGACTGTAACGATAAGTCGTGACTACGGGTAGCCAAATCTCCTCAAGTACTAGTGCCTACAGATGTGTTGACGGACAGCTCATCCTCCAGTGGGAACTGTACAAGTCGCCCTGGCAGCATGTGACCTACAAAAGCCAAATTCGAATTCGCGTGAGCCCTCTTAATGTATAGCTTCGTACACTCTATTGATCTCCGCTGTACAGAATACTCTTCATCATCCAGTCTCTGATCCCACACGGAGCGTGTGAGTTACGCCTGGGACACCCGGCTCTCTGGACGATGCAGCTACAGTACGGCACTGTATTCGCACCACTGCGACACACGCACGTTGGTTGCCCCTTCGTGGATCCCGCTCGGTGCACTCTTCGTTTCTCAGCCCCAGACTGACATTCCCGTGTCCGCACTTCCTACGCCGAAGCGCTATATAGCCCAATCGTACGGGCGTATCCCTCACGGACCCTACCAATCCCTCGCCACCCATTATATTTACATTCGCCTTGTCCCTAAGGCAGGCAGGCAAGCAGACAGACCACCATGGGATTCCACGCATGTCTCGTGTTCCTCCTTTGCGCAAGCCTCGCTCTAGCGGCAGCGGTCCCTGCGCCAACGACCCCTCGTCTTCCCGTTCCCATCGACGAACAGCTGCATTGGGCCGAACTCGCGCCTTTCTTTCCGCGAGCCGTGTACAAGCCTCCTCCGAGCGGCTGTGAGGTTGATCAGGTATGACGCTGTTTCGGTTTCGGCGCAAGGCGTGTCGTACCCACTGTGTTGACGGGCATTCCTGTTCACAGGTCAACGTTGTACGTATATCCCTTGCTGGTTTCCTGCTGGCATACAAGGCTTCGTCTCTGACGTTCTGCACGAGCTTCAACGCCATGGAGCGAGGTTCCCCACGTCCGGTGCAGGCGCGCTGATCAGGGCAGCAGTCGCCAAGCTCCAGAACGCGACGTCCTTCTCGGATGCGCGGCTCGAGTTTGTCAGGACGTTCGAGTACAACCTGGGAACGAACGACCTCGTTCAGTTCGGCGCCGACCAGTACGTTTCCCAGCGGCCTTCCTTTTAGTCCTGGCGTTCTAACAACGCACGCCATGCAGATCGTTCGATGCGGGCCAAGAGGCCTTTCTGCGCTATGCGCACCTGTTCTCGGAGAACAACATTCCCTTCGTCCGTTCGGACAGCAGCGCGCGTGTCGTCGCATCCGCCAACAACTGGACCGCCGGGTTTGCAGCAGCCAGCCGCGGCGTTTTCACGCCCAAGCTTTCAGTCATCCTGAGCAGTTCCGTGCGTCGAGTGCCGTGGATCGTTGGCTCGCATTATGTTTATTTCATTTTATTGACACTGGTGACTGGCTTACCAGGGCAACGACACCCTCGAGGATGGCTCGTGCCCCGCGGCCGGCAACTCATTGGCAGAAAACACCGCTTGGGAAGCCGTCTATGCTGCCCCTATCGCGACCAAACTGAACGCCGCTGCCCCTGGCGCGAACCTCGTCGCGAGCGACATCACGAGTCTCCTCACGCTCTGCCCGTTCGAGACGGTCTTCGAGCTGGAGAAGAGCCCATGGTGCACCCTCTTCGAACAGTTCCCAACTGCATTCCCTGGTCTCGAGTACGACGGTGACCTGGACAAGTTCTACGGCACAGGGTGAGTTGAGTTGCACCACACCACACCTTGCATCGTATCCACCCTCTCCACTCCTCCGCACGATCGCACGGTGCTCACCATCACCATCACCAGCTACGGACAGCCGCTCGGGCCCGTGCAGGGCGTAGGGTGGGTGAACGAGCTGCTCGCGCGGCTGACCGACTCAGCAGTGCACGACGCAACACAGACGAACCACACGCTCGACGCGTCTCCCGCTTCGTTCCCGCTCAACCACACACTATACGCCGACTTCAGCCACGACGACGAGATCGCGGCGATCGTGTCTGCCATCGGGCTCTTCCGCCCTGTGCGCCCGCTCGACCCGACACGCCCGGATCCGCGCAGGACGTGGCGCGCGAGCGCGATCGTGCCGTTCTCGGGGCGCGTTGTTGTTGAGCGGCTTAGCTGCCCTGGTGCAAGCGGAGATGGAAATGGAAGCGGAAGCGGAAGTGGAGGTGATGTGCAGAAGAAGACGGGGAGGACGAGGACGAGGAAGGTGCGGGTGCTTGTGCAGGACGAGGTGCAGCCGCTCGAGTTCTGTGCGGCGGACGGGGACGGGGTGTGTACGCTCGATAGGTTCGTGGCGAGCCAGGTGTTTGCGCGGACGAATGGGGATGGGGAGTTTGAGAAGTGTTTTGAGGGGAGTACGAGTACGCGGAGGTGATGTTGTGTTCGTACAGTCGGGGGTGCGAGACTTTGGTGGATATCTATCTCTTCTTCTCTCTTTCTTCCTTCGCGCTCTGTCTCCCGTGTGGGCGTTCGCTGGCATAGCGCACTCGCGGTTCTTTCAGCCCAAGCAGAACTTGACGTGATCATGTATTTGTATTCTTCCAAGTCTAATCCAGCCGTTTCGGTATCAGCATCAACGTTCCTGCCCAGCCCACTTACTTCTCGTAAAAGCATCTTGAGAACACGGAATGGTACCTGCACATCTCATGCTATCCGTACCACTACCCAACCAACCAATCATAATCACAGCGTGTGGCTTTTCAACTTGTAAATACGATTCAGTCCGAAATTGAGAACCACAATGCCACAAACCACCAAGAGGTAATAAACTTAACAATACTGCTTATACCGACAGCCTTCTCCTCAATCCCAACAATACCTCTCCAAACAACTCACACACACCCCACTCCGCGGCACGCCCTTCCTCGCCCTCGCCCGCTCCACAACCGCGCACGCAACGCACACGGGCCACAGCGGGTCCTTCACCGTCGGTGCCCCGGGCGCGGGACGGCCCTGAGTCGCGATATCGAACGACTGCTCGAACACCGCGCGCACCTGCGCGTCGGGCAGCATCGTACTGAACGTCGACACGTTCGTCACAGGCGCTTGGCCGAGCGGCGCGCCGCCGTTTGCGAGGTAGATCACGAGCGGTGCGGACGAGCCGGGCGCGGAGGAGCATCCGAAGAAGGTCGGGCGGTCGACGAGGTGGGAGCCCACGAAGGTGCTTTGGTTGGTGGGCACGCGCGGGAGGGAGTACACGCCGGGGAAGAGAAGGGCACGGTCTTGGCTGGCCTGTTGGCGTGGTGGATTCGCGTCAGCGGTGAGAGTTGTGTAGGTGGAATGCTTACAATTAATGAGCTCCCGTCTGCGAAATTGTCGGGCGTGTCAGAAGACTGTTGAGGGACGCGTGTAAGCAGAGAAAGATAATGCGAGCAAAGACTGCCACACATACCACGTCGATCGCGATGATAACATCCGCATCGCGCGCCTTCGTCAATAGGGGTTGGAGAGGGATCTCGTCTCCGTTCTCACCGCCGTCTACGAGTCGCAACCGCGGCTCGTTCGTGTCGAGGAACGTATTCTTCGCGACACCCAAGAACGGGTTCGGGAGCGAGCCCTCGAGGATGTTGAGCCCCGGCTGCGGAAAGGTCGCGTTCAACGCCGCGGCGATGGGCCCAACGGGACCGCTGTCGCCGGGGGCGTTGAACAGGTTCGAGGAGAGACCCTCGATGAAGGAGAGCTGGTCGTAGTTGGTGAGGCAGGTCCCGTTGTGAGAACCGAGGAGATGCATAGGGATGAAAGACCCCAGCATAGGGTCAAACGATCCGAATTCGACTGCGAGAAGAGGTTTTTAGTGTTCTGGGATGACTTGGTAAGATGCGCAAGATCTGCTTACATGGAGTCATTTCGTAGACAGGATTTGTGAGAGGGACGCCCTCGCCTAGTGGGACGATAGTGGCATTATTTTGGTGAACGGATATAGTGTTGCTAGTGACGATGGGGAATGGAAGTGAGTGTGCTGCAAACGAGGGTCTACATCGGAAATCAGCGCGATTCTCTGTCACTTCATGTCCCTCTGCCTTACAGTCCGGTACTCACAGTTTAGGAACATCAGACAACAAAAGACCTGAGCCGTGTGTCACATTGAAGTTGAGAAAGTTCGCAGGGGTCGTTCCGTTCACGTAGTGTCGGGCGAGCGCGCGTCCCCATACATCCGTGACGGTGACCGGTGCACCGGCCAAAAACTTGCCTGCGATGTCGCCAAAGAGGCCGGTGATGAACTCATTCTCAGTATTGGGATCCGCGCTGACTTGCACCAGGTCGATCGAATTCAGCCACCCGCCGAACACGTTCGATGCACCTGATGTGTTCGTGGATCCAAGGCCAAAGATGAGAGCAGGGAGAAGGGGCGCATTAGCTTGCACCCAGGAGAGGACTAGCCAGGAACCTCCCGATAGACCGGAAAGGTACGACGCGCTCTGGAGCAGGCCTCCCAAGCCCGCCCTCACAGACGTCGTGTTCCGTCCGTCCAACGCGTTTAACACACCAGCGCCGACAATTGTTGCGCGGACACTGCCCCCGCTCGCCGCTATGCCGAGGGAGAGGCCATCTGGGACGGATGATGAGCCTAAGATGGATGCGACGTAGGCCGGAACTTGGATGCGATTCGCGTTGGCGTTGGCCTGCACGGTGGCAAGGTAACTTTTCCAGGCGTGAGGCAACACCTGCTGTTTCCGGGTATTTATGTATGCGGCCTCCTGTGAGTTGAGAGTCGGTGCGCACCCCAGTATCGATGCGGAACGAACGAGAGGTGTGGATGGACAGGCGACGGGAACAGGAGTGTAGGCCTGCGCGGCGAGCTGCTGGGCGGCCGCGCTGAATGTCGTGCTAGAAAGTAGCGTCAGCAACAGCAGCAACGAGCGAAAGGTAGCCATCGCCGACCGCAGAAGGACGGGAGATAAAGGAGGAGGAGGAGAGTTTGAGGGTAAGACACCGAGTTGCTATGTATATACGCCAGATTTGCGTTCCCAGGAACGCCTATGGGCCGGCAATAGCATATGGCTGCATCATTATGTATCACTTCATCAGAGCAAGTCGATGTCCCGTCGCTTGTTGTTGTTGTCGTTTTGGGCATCGGTTCAGCCTGTACGGAGGAAGGAGGGTCCGCAGCTGTGCATCTCCGCCATCGCTGCAAATCCATCACCGTCCACTGATTCTCGACCGCCAATCCCGGAAAGCGCGACTGGCGGTAGGAGGATGAGAAGAGGCACGGAAGAGGCACGAGGGTATATCGCTGCGGTGACGACCCCGGGTCACTGCTCTTCGCTGTGCATCCGACCCGGCAATCGCCAACGTTAGAGGGAAGTTGCTACCAGGGTTGGGAGGGCGGCTACACAAGGTTTGCCATATTTTGGGTGAGAACGTTGGAAGCAATGAGCAGGTCAGAACGTGCGAGCCATCTGCGGTGACGAGTGGTCTCATGATGGTCGTTCCTGGTCAAGAGTGAGGGCGTTCTGATCAAGTGGAACTCCCGCTGCATCCCGTAGCGCCGCGATGCATGATGAACGGACCCAAAGGCGGGCGCATTGAAATTGCACAAACGAATCTGCCATGATTGATTAGTTAGTCTCAGGCTCAACGTCACCGTCTACCATTGCACGGGAGATATAGAAGAGTGGTGTCAGGCAGGCATGTGTTACGCCTGGCGGAAATGCACAGGGAAATTGCAGAATTCGCAATATACACAGCACGCAGAACAGCTTGTTGCGCAGCATGTTTACCACGACCATCTGTTTGCTGTCGTTCTTATTTTCATATTTCTCATACTTCAGCAAGAGAAGATGCTGTGGCCGACTGGGGCGCCAGGCACCCTCCCGAAATTAAGGAGATCGTATCATAGAGTAAGCTTACAATCCAAGTCCTCGCATTACGGTAAAGCATAATCTAAAAGTGATGTGTACGCGAGAAACGTCCTCAGCCTCAGTTGGGCCCAACGAACTGGTATATAATCCTCCGCACAAGTCCCGAGAGGTGTTGGGGATCGTTCTGTCGCCGGAGCAGTCAGCCTTCATGCGAACACGACAGACGGAATGAAAGAGAGAGAAGACAAAGCGTACCTGGTATATGCCCTGCAATGGCAGAAATTACCCTCCGTTAGTATCGGACTCCGTCGGGACTGACAGCGCACTTACCATGACCATACCCATACCGATAGCGGACAGCTGCGTCGAAAATGTCAGGCACATACGCGCAGCGGTTCATATGACCACTAGACTCACCAACGCCTCGCCGTACTGACCCGTCCGGGGCACAAGTCGCTTCCCGCGCGCCGCTACCCATGCGCTCTCCATGCCCTTCGGGAGCACGTACATCGCCAGCTCGGGACGTCTGCGGGCCTCCTCCACGAAGAGCGACATACCGCTAAGCAAGCCGCCTAGCCAGTAGGACGACTTGGAACTGATAGCGTCGGGTATCGCCTGGGGGAGGCCCTTTGCGAACCGCGCGAGGATGCCGTGGGCCGCTGGCGAGCGGAGAGCAGCGAGGTACAGCCAGACATTATTTTTGAAGCAGAAGTACGCTGCCCACGAGGTACGTGAGCACGCCGCTTGTCACACACACGACGCCATGACAAATGCTCACATTGATAGATGATGACAAAGATGCCCAGGAACGCTGAGCTCCTCGCCGTGCCCCACCCCGCGCGCAGGAACATCTTCGCAGGGTCTTGGAGGACCGTTTTCCACTTGAACAGCAGCATAGGGATCAAGTGCAATGCGCCGTATATGGGCACCATCCACTTGAAGACGTTCCAGAACCGTTCCACGGGGACGTTTCTGCAGTAGCTTTCCCAGGGGTGCATGCCTTCGCATGGAGCGAAGAACGGACCGAACGTCGGCTCTGGCGCAAGAGCGGCAGCCTTGCGCGCGAGCAGTGTTGCGTGGTTGCTTGGTGTGATGTCCTGCGCATAATCGTCTCAGAAACGTACCGTAGCTAGCGGAGAATACGCACCCTTCGTGTTATGAGAGCATCAAGGTCGGACATCTTGAACGTGTGGTCGCGAATAAGATCTTTGTTCATTGACACGATTTCCTTCGGGATTTTCCCGGCTTCCTGGATCCTGTGCTCACGCATACATCAGTCAAATATGTGTGGGGACGTTACTTAGAAGGACTTACCAGCTTACGTAGGACCGAGGGAGAGTATCTGGTCGAAGAAGGAATCCATAAAGGATCTGTCCGCAACTATAACAACGGTAAATTTTGCGCTAGATGTCGTATTTCAGAGTGCTTACCAGAGCGAGAACACAATAACGTCGCCATGAGGAATCTTGAACCCATGTTTGGTAGAGAGTGCGTTATAGCTACCCTGCAGCCCACTGCTCAATGTAAGTCCGTGGCAATGTGATACAGCATAGGGATTGTACCACATACCGCACAAACATCTGCTGGGCAATCCCAACCCGCCTTCCTCTCTTCTCACATAAAATAGCGACACCGCCAGCCAATGCCCCAGCCACGATAGAATACCATCTCCGCGTCTTCTTCCGTTGGAAGTTTTGCGTGCTCAACGACAGCCGCGCCTGGCGGTCTGCAAGCGGCCGACCACGAGCGACCTCCAGATCCTCCTCTTCCTCTTCATCTTCGTGGAAAGGATTATCAGACGCAGACGGAAGTGCGCTCGCTCCGGATGTGTGTGTAGCGCGGAACTTGGAGCGCGAACGAGAATGAGAACGGGCAGGGGTAGTCCCTGGGAGAAGGATGGGGAGCGAGTTGAGGACGAATTTGTATATTGACACGAACAAACCTGGTGTGGATGCATTAAAGGACTGTCAATTAGAACGTGAAGTCAGACATACCGAGCATTGCGGCGAATCTAAGCGAGTCCTCGCCAAAGAGTGCTTGCCGTATGAGGGCGAAACGGTACGACCTGTAGAACTCGTGGGTGACCGTTCAGCAACTCAGGGTAATCAACGTACTTTGGGACTTTCTTAATCCTCGTCATGAGTAGAATGAGGTTTACCCCCGAGCGGATCGCGAATGCCAACGTTCCAGCCCCTACGTCCGAATCCGTGAATCCGTGAATAGAAGACGGTGATGATCAGCACGCACTCAAACCACCACGGCCACCATGCTCGAAGCACTCCCACAGATCATCTAGCTCGACCGGCTTCTCCCCTCTGTTCCGCCACACAATCTTCCGTGCCTCCTTCAGGGTCTCCTCATAGTTCGCGAGCGCAACGAGGTTCTCGAAAGACGCGATGGCGCGGCGCGGCGCGAACTGTATGTAGGACGGCACGCGCGACATTGGCGGCGTGTCCAGCGGTGGGGGCAGGGATCCGGAGTCGTCCATGGTTGTTATCCTCTGTGTGCGGTCATGGACGAGCTTGTGTACTTGGTAACTCTTTCGTCAGAGCGTTGCCCCAGAACTTGCGGGTTGGTGGGGGCCGGGAAATCACAAGCAAGGCATCGCGGACGTGACAGAGAAATGCGGCGGTATGCAATGTCGTCACACCTCGGGTGACGGCGGCGTCTGATTCTGTACTATACAATCATGATCATCTCCTTCCTTCTCTATCCTGCTTGAACTTCGACTTCGAGTGTAAAGGTCGGTTCCTATCGACCCCATGAATTGTTTTGCTGACCACAAAATAGGTTTTTATTTTAACGATGGCCGACCCAGATCTTCCGAATGGCCCGCAGCCGAGAGAACCGATCCCGGCTGATGTGGTGCAAGTCATCCTGGAATACTTGACGGATGCGGAATCTACACGGGCCAGCTGCTCTTTGGTCTCTCGAATGTGGTCTTATGTCTCATACCCCTGCCGCTTCCGAACTGTGCACTTCAGCTACAAGGCCGATAAATCGTTCCTGGATTTCATCCAGTTTCTTGAGGACACCCCACGGGCCAGAATCTGGGTCGTAGAGCTGTACCTGGGCTCTAAGGAAGGCAATGACACTCGCCTATCGCCATATCACCTCCAATACATACTTAAGTTTGTTCCAAACCTCCGCTATCTTAATATCGTGGACCTCTGGGTGAACGCGACCGATTCTCCGAGAATCACGACTTTCTGGCCTCGGAGACGGCTTGACGAACTAGTCATCAGCGAACACGCGAGGGTTTTGCCCGACTCTGTTGCACAACTCCTCTATCTGTTTCAGCATTTTGCAGCCTTTCATGTGGATATGCCAGGAGTCCTCACCAACTACAATCCCCGGAAGATTCCTCTCGAGCTGCCTTCGAATGGGCCGGAGGGTTTCTCCGGCACCCTTCGTTATAGCGTCGAACACTTCGATCGGCACCAAACTGGCGAGGAACTGGAGAATCCGGACTCAGACGGCGAGGTCCACGAGCTGCCCGCAGTGGTCGCATTCCGCACTATTAATCGCATCTTCAGCCTCGTTGGGCCAGGGTTTTACTCCATCTGTCTCGGCCCTTTCCCCAGTGACTTCCAGCTATCGCTTGATCTCTCGGGATGCTTAAGCTTAACCCGTCTATTCGTCAAGATCCACACCACTTGCGAGCTTATTGAAGACCACAGTATTCTTGACCCAGATCTCAACGCCGTCGCTATGCCGAGTGTAGCCGACGTTCTTAAGGTGCTACCGAAGAATGTAACCAGTATAAGCATCATCATAGCTTTCGAGGGCGAAGCCACCCCGGCCCCGGCTCCTGTCGAAAGCGAGGATTCCGACCCCGAAGATGAGTTTCCGATTGACATGGTGCAAACTGTCGAGTGGGACTGGCTATCCGACATCCTCACGGCGAATCCGCAACTGAACAACCTGTGTATGGCTCTGGCCTTTAGTAGTGTAATCGAAGAGCCTGATGCTATCGCAGATGATATTAAGCAGAGCGTTACGGACATGTTTCTCTCTGAGTTGCGGCGTACCGCAGACGAGAGAGTTTTTATTCAGAATGTTTTTAAAGTTAAGGTAATGGATTGGGATTCGTATACTAGTATTGAGACTTCAGGTATAAACTTGGAGACTTTCTGATATAAATAGCCTCTGGTATTAGCCTTACTTATATTCTCTGATCTTCTTTATTGACGTTATAGTCTTTACGGAATGTATCAGACACACATGTTGTATTATCACAGTGTTGCAGTGCTCGGTATTGAGTACTGTCATATTCGAACGCCGGGTTGCAAAAGGGTTTGTTGCAGTTGTCAGTTCGTGCGATCGCTAACGGTCTTTCACTTCCTCCCAGCTGCATCATCTATTGAAGGTTTGCCCAGTGCGATTGTGATAGCTCAGTTGAATATACATTTCTGACGCAACGACCTTCATAGTTCACGATCAAATGTCTGGATCTTCCGACCAGCACATCGAGGCTGTCCTTCCAACCAAAGAGTTCCCAGCCGACGTGGTCGACCTTATTCTCGACAACTTGCGAGATTCCCCTGCCACTCTGTCCAGCTGTGCGTTGGTCTCTCGAGTCTGGCGTTTCGTTGCATGCCCACTTCTCTTTCGACGTCTGCGCTGCAGCGGCACTCGGCGGGGGGCAAGACGCCACAAGAAGTCCTTCGCTGACTTTATTCAATTTCTGCGGGGCAATCCAAGAATCTGCGTCTCTGTTGAAGAGCTTGAGCTGAGCATAGCACCGCGTTCATCCCACCGCCACGCCGACACCATCGTATTGAACATATCTAATCTCTGTGATATCATGGACCTTACCCCCTACCTTCGCATCCTGAAACTGTCTAATGTGTCACTCGTGGCAAGTGAAACCTCCACATCACCCGCTTTACCGACACGAAAGATACTTGATCAACTTATCTTGAACGAGTTCACGAAAGTGCCCCCCGCAGCTCTCACCGAGTTCTTTGCTCTCTTTGCCGACTTCTCGATCCTCCATGTTGACATGCCGCTAGCCGCAACACAGAGCTATGCGCTCCAGCAGAAGGGGCACTCAGAGCCAAAACTGTCTTCTGAAGCCATGTCTGGAATCCTTCGCTGCAATGTTCAGCCCTTCGACATATGCCCCGATAGCTCAGAGGACTCAGATACTGGCGAAACAATCGAAGAACGTGCTACTTACTTCTTCGGTCAAGTTGTCAATATCATCCGGGTGGTAGGGCACACACTCGGCTCTGTCACTTTTGGCCCGTTCCCAGCTGACTTCGGGCTCCCATTCGATCTATCACACTGCTACAACCTTCGTGACATATCTGTGAAGATTGATGTTGTCAGTGGGCTCGACTGGGATTCTGCCCGGATGTTTGGCAGTGCTGGACTGTTGGATCCCACTCTCGAGAGGGAAACTATATTCAGTATTGTGAACATGCTCGACACTGTCCCAGCCAATGGTGCACTGTCCGATGTTCGTGTGGTGATTGCATTTCAGGAACGCCTTTTGGCTGGGGACTCGGATACTGATCAGGATCGCTTTCTGAACACCTTGGACGAAGTAATACGCTGGCAGCATGTCGTGGACATGGTCGTGGTTCGTCACCATGATCCAACTTTTGCCAGACTCAGCTTCCTGCTTGTTTCGAACCATTCATTCCGCGACTCATACCCTCAAGAGATCGTGAGATGGATTGACCAAAACTCCCTCGGTGATGACATGAGGGACCGTTTCCATTCATCCTTTCAGATTTCGCTCGTTCACTGGAATGCGTACCAAGTGCTTGTGGTTTAGTTGAGCCAGTCTACGTAGTTCTCCACACGCATAACACCTTCCTTCCGTATGCAGTTGTCCAAAGCTGAAAACATTTATTCATAGACCACAGAGAATGGGGCACTCAAATGTATCCACGAGGAATTTAGGAAATGAAATAGTCCAATTTTAGCATCAAAACCGCTCCTAGATATACATACATGTCCCGCCTTAAGATACGACAACTTCGGCACCCTTATTCCCATGTTGAGGATGCCTCCATCCGCATGCCCATTTCCCATCATCGTATATCCGGTTTCCCGTGCTCAGCTTCCCGCCGCGATGGCCCATAAGCATCCGACTACTGATCACATATCCATCGTTGGGACAGAACAACAGCTCTCCGCTGAGACACTGCTGCAACAGCACGTCTGCGGGCATAGGCGAGTGAGTGGCGTGTTCCGAGTCCAGCGCTGTGATTACCGAGAGCATGTGCTCGAGGGCCGGTAGGAGAGACCGGTGAAAGACCAGACCACTGGAAAATATCGCGTATCAGTATCAGTCATTTTGACACGGGAAGTTCGTTCACCTTCCACCCGTCCCGATAAATGCGCCATTCAGCTTCCTGCCCTCGTTGAGTCTGGCCATCACCTTCATGAAGTTCTCCCAGCCCCACTGCCCGCATAGCGCGAAGTCGTCCTCGACGAACATGGTCCATTCGCGCCCCACAGTGTTAGCGTATCGTACTGCATCTGCTAAATGGGCATGGTGGTTCATGATAGGAGTCGCTTGCGGCGGTTCGGTGTAAAATGTCAGAGGAAGGGTTCTGGTCTGCGCGTCCGCGCTGGTGAGGAAGAACGCCTTCGCGCGGTCAAAGGCAACATGTTCTCCGTCCGGGCCCAAATGTGCGAATACGGTGAGAGACGAGTCTGTACGCGTACGCCATGGCTCGACGTATGACTGAATGCTCTCGATCATCACGTCCGAGGTGAGATCGCGCGTGCGAGGGACTGTGAGCATGATAATGTGAACGTCTGCCGGCTGAGACAGCGAGATAGGGAAAAGGTATGTGAACAGTCCTTCTAGGTTTCCTGCGATGCCTGTGAAAGTTATGGCGGTGACAGATATGAGGAATATCTGCCTCTTGGCGAGCGGGGGATTATTATGACTCGTGTTTCCGGCTTCTGGAGAGCTTGTATGAGATGGCAGGACGGTATACTTGCTCCCATGGAAGAAGGCGTAGAATAAGCGATGAAGTCCCGCGATTGCAGCCCCGCACATATAGCCCCATGGCATCCTGTCCAGCAGGACAAATACGAACACAACCGCGAGGCGGGTGAGCAGCTGTCGCTTCCCTAAAGTAGGCGGTTCGTCGAACAGAAGCGCACCCAGTAAAATGGGCCCAAAGCCTGCGACCGGCTCGTATACTGCGGAATGGCTGAATAACGACGGATATTGCCATCCCACCGACCGTCCAAGAACGAAGCCTGCACCCGCCCGTGCTGCGAGAAGGACTGGATACAGCTGTATGAAGTACGGTAAAGATAGCCTAGGTGAAGGGGGCTGTATGGCGAGCCAGACGAGCTGCAACAGCCTTGCTACTGCAGCTGCCCAATGTGGCGTCAGAAACGGTGAGAGTAGTATAGGGACGGGCGCATCTTCGAGGGAATATATGAGGACAGCTGGCGTTATGGGTCGGATCTTCTGCGGCAGTAGGTTAATAATAAGAATACTCAGTCCCAGAAGTACAATCCACGGAGACGTGGTGAGGTAGGACTTCATGTTGCTGCTGGGACATGATTGACAGTGGGCAACTTCGCAGCACTTGTTACGACTGGCAGCTGGCGCCGGCTTCGATCATTTGGGTGACCTGATTGGCGCCACTTGCCTACACCAGCTTGAACATGGACGTCGTGAAATCGTGAACTTCTCGGTCCAGCAGTGGTTACTTTCAGACTTCACTATCTAACAGTAAGAAGACCGTTTGCGTGTGAGCTCGTTGTACACTCCGATGATGCGTTTGGCTCATGTTTCCCGCTAGCTGAGCGGCTTTGCAGATAGTTTCACATGCATGACACAAGCCGGGGAGTAGAACTAATACTGGCAACCCTGAACTCTCATACTTCCACTCGTTGAGATATAACACTACAAATACAGCTTCGCCAAGAATGCCTTCAAGATCTGTCAGACCTGCAAGAAGAGCGGGGAACCTACTTGAATTCCACCGACCGAGACCACGCTTTAAGCTGGACAAGGCACCGCTCCCTCCTCTGAAGCCAGAATCACGCAAGTAAGAAATCATCCTTCATGAAGAACGTGGATCTGCTAAGCTAGTTTAGATGCTTGCACAACCTGGCTCAATACACACCTCAAAAACCTAGGATGTCTTTTCCCAAGTCCAGACAAGCCGCGGTTCTGGTCGCGTTGTTCGTGGGACGATCGGGAGACCTATACGTCCTTCTCAGCCAGTACGCCCCGTTGTTTTCTATACATCAAGTACTGAATATATGTTGTATGCAGACGTTCCTCGAATCTGAGAAGTTATTCTGGAGACACGTCGCTGCCCGGCGGAAAGCGTGAGCCAAACGACCGAAACATCGAATGGACGGCGGTAAGATGTGTCATTCCATGTCTGTATTCAAAACTGACGAGCTGACATGCTTAGCGCCGCGAGGCATACGAAGAGGTACACAACTTGTTCACGCAGCTGTGCCGTCATTTACCGCCGTTGCAGATCGGGCTCCCTACGGACAAGCGAAAAGTGCCGCTCCTCTGTATAATGGAGCCTTTTGTGGCAGGGAATACGCTCGCCGTCACGCCGTAAGTTGTCTTCTTATGTTTATATTACGCTGCTAAGCTCTCTGGAAGAGTTGTAGTGTTGGTTCTTGACCATACAATCCGGGTTTGTTACGAATTCAGATGTTCCACATCGAGGGCTGACATACATTGTAGCCTATCCTCAACAAGGCAGAGGTGACCCTGCTCTTCTCTCATCCTCTCCTGTCCCTTTTAAGGACTGAGACAACTTCGACTGACCCGGCCATGATTGAATTTGAATACCACACCTACCACGACACTAAGGACTGGACGGGGCTCCCTGGAACATACCGAATGCATCGGTTTCTTACTGGGCGGGAAGCGGGGGGTACAAAACCAATATACGGTCTTACATCGTACGTTATCAGTCTCCTATCAGGACAACCATCTCATCTGCATTACAGAGCAATCCTGATCCGTGTAGCGACGATAGGCTACGACCAAGAGCCTGATTATGAGCTTTATTCTCCAAATCAGTGGTCTAATGAGCAGCGACTTGCATATGCCATGTCACATAGCAAGGTCCTGATTGAAGCGCAGATCAAGGAAGGACTTGACCCGAAGAAGATTCCGGACGTGCATGCTTTACCAGGTATTCCGAAGCGCGTACCTATCCGCAGCAAGCTGTAACCTCAAGACGATTATGTTGGAACAATGTAATTTGTATATTCTAATACATACACGATAATGCTTGACTTCATGTTTCAAGGGATGGTACGCCTAATATATGATTGCACGTTATCCCAGTCTCGACTTCTTCCGTGCAGGTCCACCATTGTTACTCCCAAAGCTCGCAGCGCTTCCCTTCGCTGAGTGCGACTGGGTATGACTGAGCGCAGTAAGCTGAGCCTGCGCTTGTGCTTGGACCTGTGCCGCGGCTTGTGCGTGTGTATTGGCAGTAGGCAATGGCATCATGGACGGAGCATCGTCCTGAGTGATTCGTCGGTGCGGCGGTAGTTGTTGGGGCGAAATAGTTTGGAATGCACTGGTAGTATATGCCTCAGCATTGCCCTTCGGTAACACCGCCCCTACTTACTTTGCCGTGGGAACCGGTTCCTCCTGGAACCACTTGTGTTTGAGGGCGTCCCGGGCTGTGAAACGCTTGTCTGGATCATAAGCGAAGGCATGTTTCAAGAAGTCATAGCCCTGCTGTGACTTCATTTTTGAACTACACCACTCATGCAGTCGATTAACGGCTCTGGATAGCGCTATTAGCGATAGTGGTACTGCAAACATAGCATACTTACTTATCCAGTCGAATCATGTTCTGGTATTCAGGCATGTCTTTGACACTTGGCCAATCCTGCTCTATAGGTCGGCATAAGATGTAAGGACGGAGCTACATACTAGCCGCAGGCGGTCGAGTAACGCAAAAGGACAGAATTTCAACTTACCATCGGGGGTACCCAAGACGTCGAATATTTTCAGCATTTGGTCCCTCTGGAACGGCACATTCTTCTTAGAGTCAAGCTTTGCCTCTTCGCCCTTAAAAATGGGACGTAAGCTGGCGAGCTCGGCGATTACACAGCCTACGGCCCAAATATCCACAGCTTTATTGTAGTGTTTTGCACCAAGAAGAAGTTCCGGTGCTCGATACCATATGGTCACGACCACCTTGTCACCAGCAAACAGTGGTTGGAGAGGCTGGTAAGTCAGTCGAGCAAGACCGAGGTCGCCAATCTTCACGACACCGGCGGAAGTGATGAGAATGTTAGCAGGTTTCAAATCGCGGTGGATGATATGAGCATCATGGAGATATAGGAGGCCGTTCAGGAGCTGGAAAGTGAGCGACTTTAAAGTCGGTGGAGAGATCGGCAATCGCAGGGTTTGAGAATGGAAGTGAATAACTTGCTAACTCGAAGATTAATGTTAGAACTATCTGCTCTGGAAGAGGTTGTCGTACAAGAAAGTCATGCTCAGCGTATTCAAACACCATGTAAATTGATTTATCTTCGAGGATAACCTCTTTCAGAGCAACAACATTCTCGTGCGAGATCTCTCTGTTCAACTTGACAATAATCAGATATTGCAACATTAAATAGACAACAAACGAGACAGAGAAGCAGTGGACTTCATCAAGTGCGTGGTATATCGGGCTTCCAAGACCATAAATGCTGTGTACAAGATATGATATTTTGGGTACCAGTGGGGCGCAATGCGGCCTTCCAGCTGATGTTGCCCGTGAAACTTAATTTCGCGAAGAATTGCTGTATACTGACAGCAGAGCCAGGCATTCCGAAACGGACGGTGCACTTACTGCGATCTCGCGTATGGCACTCTGACTGATGCCGGTATATGTGACAACATCACCCTCTTTGTCTGGCTTGAATTTCTTTATGGCGTGTACCCGGCCATCTGCTTCCTTGCTCTTCGCTTTGTATACCCTGCCGTAGGTCCCGGACGAGATGAAGCCTATAATAGAGTACTTGTCGCCGACCCGAGGCCTCGCACTGTCCCGTTTCGCTCGGTAGTATCGCATCGGATCCTGAGAAAGAGGCATATTCACGGAGAGATCTTCGAGCATGCGTTACACACGAGTAGTGCTCGTGAACTGTGGTCGATGTTGCTGCGCGAAAGCAAGTTCACATGGTGGTGGGTTACCCGAACGCATAACGGTACACGTGAGAACTCTCATAAGGCGCTGCAGTATCATTTGGTTTTACTTGCGACGTAACAAATTGTTTGTTACCTTGCCAAAGCGTCACGCTTCTGGCGGTTTCTGGCTCCTACATTTCTCACCTGGTCATCATCTTCCGCTCGCTGCGCCGAGCGACGTACTCGCTTTCTTTCCCTGGCTATGGCGGCCGTTCCCCCTAGTTCGCAGTCACAAGCCATACAATCAGGCGACCTTGTCGACCTGGTCTCTTCATCGACGTCTGCGACGGTACATCCCTCAGACGACACTGTTCTCTCCGTTCTGCAAGCACGTTTTCGTCAGGACCTCTCATACTCTAGAATCGGTGCCACCAACTACATAGTCGTCAATCCTTACAAAACACTTTCCAATGTCAACGATCTTAGTGCGCGAGAGTATGAAGAACGATCTTACAAGGACACAAGTCTCCCTCTTCCCGGAGCACCTCCCCCATTACCTCCCCATATTTATGACCTTGCTGGAAGAATGTATCTTGTTATGCGCAGGCGGAACGAGTCTCAATCAGTGATATTCAGGCAAGTGGTTTGCTTAGTGAACTGGTGGCGTTCTGTCTGACGTCCCTTACAGAGGCATCACCGGCTCTGGGAAGACATCGAGCTCGCAACTCCTCCTCAGTCAAGTGCTTAGGCTTTCCGCGCACTCCAAAAAGGAGGTCAAAATAGCAGACCAGATACGCTCGCTTCTCCCCCTCCTCGATTCATTCGGCAACGCTAAGACGCTCATGAACCCCAATGCTTCACGGCACGGGAGATACTTGGAGCTGCATTTTAATGACAAGGGGAGAATATCTGGGGCGAAAGTCTTGACATACGGCTTGGAGAAATCTCGACTGAACAAACTCTCCCACGAGGAGAGGACATTCCATGTTTTCTACCAGTTCCTCGCTGGATCCACGCCACAGGAGAGAGATCGTTTCGCCTTGGAAGACCCTTCGGATTACGCCCTGTTAGCCTCCTCCGGTTGCTATCGTCTTCCGGCTGGTCCTTTCAGTGACGACTCTATCGCCATGGAGGAGTTGAGGAGTTCCATGAAGACGCTAGGATTCAAGCCGAAGCACATTGCGTCTATTTTCAGCCTTCTGGTAGCTATACTGCTTCTTGGCAACGTGCAATTTGGCGAGGGTGATGCACGCGACGTCTCCGCGTATGTCTCCAACATGCTCGTGCTTGAGCAGGCTGCAGGGCTCCTTGGAGTCGCTCCGGACGAGTTGGCCGAGGCCTTAACAAACAAGACGAGCTACGTTCGCAAGGAACTTTACACCGTGATGATGAATGCAACGCAAAGTAGCGCGCAGCGAGATTCCCTTACGCGGGATCTGTATGCCATTCTATTCGCTTTTGTTGTCGAGACAGCCAACCATCGGTTTGCGCCTGGTTCTCAAGACCCTTCCCCTCACACACAAATAGTCATGTTGGATCAGCCGGGTTTCCAAACGCGGGGACCGGGTGGTACAACATCCATGATGCTCGGAGGTCCTGCGCCTCTTGTTTCGGCCTACGGACAAAACTCTTTCGACGAGTTTTGCATCAACTTCGCCGACGAAGTCCTCCATTCCTACTTCTTACGGACTGCGTTCGAAGACTCTGTTGGCCTCAACGGCCAGATGTCAGGCGATGGGGTCTCCCTTCCCGCTGTTGCTACTATGGATAACTACGCTTGCATAGAACTGCTGCGGGGCGCTCAGCTAAGTGAACGCGCGCACAGGAAACCGGGAGGAGTCTTGGGCGCCATGAACAAGGCGTGCTCTGCCGCTAAGTCCGGTAAAGGTGGCGAAAAGAAGGACGAGGATCTTTTGCAGGACCTAGTCTCGAGGTTCGGTACCCACAGCTCGTTCGTGAACACTGCGTCCTCTCCCGGGTCGGCGGAGAAGCAAACGTTCGGAATCAATCACTTCGCTGGTAGCTGTACGTACGACGTGAAGGACTTTGTGGACAAGGATGTGGACCTCCTGGATTCTGCCTTCGTCACCCTCTTGCGCAACTCTTCCGATCCATTCATTAGCAAACTCATGTCCGGGCCCAGCCTTGCGACAGAACGTCACTCGAAGGACGAGGGAATCATTGTCCAATCTCAGGTATCCTCACGCCCTCTTCGTCAAGCGACAACCATCGCTCCAGCTGAGCCTCAAGAGGAGCATCCGCGCCTGGACCCCACAAAGGCATATCCTGTCAGCACCCAGATCAACTACAACCTTTCTGAGATCCTGTTCAACCTCGATCGTACTCGATGCTGGACCGTCTCTTGCATCCGACCAAATGACTCCGGCTCCCCAAATTCATTCGACAAGCGTCGGGTCAAGGCGCAGGTACGATCTCTCCTTTTACCGGACCTTCTTGTTCGCAAGAAAACCGACCTGATTATCGACATGCCGCACGGAGACTTCTGTGAGCGGTACGTTCCAACTATGCGAGGTTCCGATTCAGAGCGTATACGACAATGCGCACAGGCCAATGGCTGGAAAGAGGGCGATGACTTCGTCGTCGGACATCGCATGATCTGGCTTACATATACCGCCTGGAAGATGGTCGAGGATGTGATACGTTCCGCGGAAAAGGAGGCGAAGAAACTAGTCAACGGTGGAGACGACGAGGAAAGCGTGATGCCGGACGATGCTACAGAGTACACTCATCGAGACAACCAGTCCTCTCAACT
Organism: Trametopsis cervina; assembly: GCA_022385755.1. Taxonomy (NCBI): domain Eukaryota; kingdom Fungi; phylum Basidiomycota; class Agaricomycetes; order Polyporales; family Irpicaceae; genus Trametopsis; species Trametopsis cervina. The sequence continues at coordinate 166,317 of MU278380.1, read as the reverse complement.
GGGCGGAGGTTTCTATGGCGGTAGCGAGGACAATCTCCTACTGACACGGCAGGCAGCCAACGGGGAGCAATATAAGTCACCCAATGCCAATTCTCCGTACGGCCCCAACCTTTCTACTCCCAACGTCAACGATACGCCCGCCTACAGCGAAACCGGCTGGGGTTCGGAATGGGATAAGAAAGGCGACCCCTTTAATCCTGACGCCTCCAAAGAAGGAGACATAGTAGTCAAAGAGGCGCCAAATGCAGTCGAAGAAGTACCTACGAGCCGCACTCGACGAATCTGGCTTTGGATTGTATGGGCAACGACGTGGTGGATCCCGTCTTTCCTGCTTTCTTCCGTCGGTCGCATGAAGCGGCCTGACGTCCGCTTGGCCTGGCGCGAGAAATTCACAATCTTCTGGCTAATTATCCTCAGTAACGGCATCGTCATCTTCTACATCATTGAATTCGGTAGACTTCTATGTCCCGACTCCGACAAGGCATGGTCAGTTGGCGAAGTCGGCCAGCATACAGGCGATAACGACTTCTGGGTAGCTATTCAGGGAACGGTTTACGACGTCTCGAATTTTATCCATGGTCAACACAGCGATATTCCTGGTGAAGCCAGTAATGGTGCCGACACGCTTCCTATCTTCGCGGGGCAGGATCTCACTCAATACTTTCCCATTCCCGTCGCTCTTGCCTGTCCCGTGCTCGTCACTGATCCGTCTGTCGAATTGCGGGTAGCAAACTCAACCGTCTCTGTTTCGCAAGCTGTGCACACATCGGGACAATTGCAACCAGCGCAGAACACGAAACTAGACAAATCAGATTGGTACACCGCAAATTTCCTACCCACCATGAAGCAATTCATCAAGGGGCCCCTAGTCTACGATAAAAATGCCCTCTGGCAGATGGCTAACAGCGATGATACGCCTCGGTAAGCGTGTTCGTCCTGAGTGCAGAGTACGTCATACTAATGCTCTGAATAGTAACGTCGCTGTGTGGAATAAGGGTATCTATGACTTGACGGACTATTTCAATACAATCACTCTCATTCCTGGAGACCAATACAAGTTCCTCAACGAAAGCGTCACGGACCTATTCTCACAGCGTGTCGGCCAGGACATCACAAAGCCTTTGGAGACTGTGCTTGACGCCATGGATACCGAAACGCGGGAGGCACATACAAATTGTCTGAACAACCTCTTCTACATAGGAAAACAGGATTTCCGGAAATCGGCCCGCTGTCAGGTTCAGAACTATCTCCTCCTAGCCGTCTCCATCGTTCTCGTTACCTCAGTGGCATTGAAGTGTAAGCATCACTTCGTCTCTTCTAGTGGCCGTATTCATAACGTTTTGTGCAGTCTTGTCAGCTCTGCAACTTTCGCCCAAGAGAAACCCAGAAATGTTGGACAAATTCGTGATTTGTCAAGTACCCTGCTATACGGAAGGCGAAGAGTCGTTGCGTCGTACAATCGACTCCCTGTCTGCCTTGAACTATGACGACAAGCGGAAGCTCTTGTTTATGGTTTGTGACGGCAACATCATTGGTACTGGAAATGATCGGACGACTCCACGTATCGTGCTTGACATCTTAGGCGTCGACCCTAAATTGGACCCCGAACCTCTTCTCTTCAAGTCCATCGGCGAAGGTTCGAAGCAACTAAACTACGGCAAAGTATATTCGGGCTTGTATGAGTTCGAGGGTCACGTTGTGCCGTATATAGTGGTCGTCAAGGTCGGCAAACCAACGGAGCGAACAAAGCCTGGCAACAGGGGCAAACGAGACAGTCAAATCCTGGTGATGCAGTACCTGAATCGCGTCCATTTCGACGCACCGATGTGTCCGTTGGAGTTGGAAATCTACCACCAAATGCGGAATGTCATTGGCATCGACCCGGCGTTCTACGAGTACATCTTCACTGTAGATGCCGATACTGTGAGTGGTTTGGTGTTCAAACGTTTGAACCACGTTCCTGAAGTTCATATAGACCGTTACCCCTGACTCGCTTAATCGTCTGGTGGCTTCTGCAGCAGATGACTCCAGTATCATTGGCATCTGTGGCGAAACGAAGCTTGAGAATGAAGAGGGGTCCTGGTGGACTATGATCCAGGCAAGTACAATCCACTACGCACCGTTCGCAGTTCTGAGAGTTTGCCTCAGGTCTACGAATACTACATCTCTCACCACCTATCGAAGGCTTTCGAAAGTTTGTTCGGATCGGTCACTTGTCTTCCAGGGTGTTTTTCTATGTACCGTATTCGTACCGCAGACAAAGGCCGGCCCATCATCATTTCCAACCGCATCATTGAGGAATACTCAGAACCCAATGTTGACACACTCCATAAGAAGAACCTGCTGTCCTTGGGCGAAGATCGTTACCTGACTACCTTGATGCTCAAGCACTTCCCTACGTTCAAGACGAAGTTCAACCCGGATGCTCTTGCGCATACCGTGGCACCGGAGTCTTGGAGGGTTTTGTTGTCTCAACGCCGTCGCTGGATCAACTCTACGATCCACAACTTGTGCGAGCTGGTTTTCCTCCCGGAGCTCTTCGGCTTCTGCTGTTTCTCGATGAGATTCTTTGTCTTCATAGACCTTCTCGGCACACTGGTAAGTGTAGAACAGTGTTTGGCTGTATCATATATGCTTACATACATCTTTTTCAGATTCTTCCGTCAACTGTCGTCTATGTATGTCTTGATAGTGACAGCTTTATATCATCACCTTTAGCTGACCACATGTCTTAGCTGGTTTACCTGATCGTAGTGGTCTCTATCGGAAAAGCGGCGTTGCCTCTTATTTCGATCATCATGATTGCCGCGGTTTACGGTCTCCAAGTGCGTGTAACCACAAAATCTCCCCAACGTAAAGTACTCATAACGCACGGCAGGCAATCATCTTCATAGTGAAGCGGGAATTCATGTTGGTTGGTTGGATGGTCGTTTATCTTATCTCGTACGTCACTATTTTATCAACTTGAAGCAAAAGTAACCCCGTACCCTGTAGATATCCGGTCTACAGTTTGTTGCTGCCGATCTATTCATTCTGGTGTATGGATGATTTCAGCTGGGGCAACACACGTCTCGTTATCGGAGAGGGGAACAATAAGAAGGTTATCATGAACGATGATGAGAAATTCGACGACTCGATGATTCCTTTGAAGAAGTTCAGCGGTAAGTGCTTGCTCTTCGTGCACGGAAAGTTCGTCATCTAAAACATTCCTTAAGAATATGAAGCGGAAGCATGGGAAACTGGATCTCGTCACTCTGATGAGACAGGATATGGTAGCAAACCTCGTTCTCGTTCTAGGTCCCGGGCACCCGGCTCGCGAGCAGAATCGCCCAATAGTTTCCATCCATCTCAGTCTGGAGGAGATTATTATCGCGATGGCAATGCCCTCAGCAAGAATGGGTCCAATGTCCCGTCTCGGCCAGCAGGCAGCGTTCACTCGCATTACGGCGGTCAACAGTCTCTCTCACAATTTGCTATCCCTCAGCTGCCCTTCATGCCCTTCGGCGGAGGCCCCGGGTCGGTCCATGGCTCTGACTACGGTGGTCAGATGTCTATGCCAGGGCCTATCCCTTACCAAGGCACGGGTAGCATGTACGGTATGATGCCGCCTATGATGCCGCCCATGGCCCCGCGAAATACGGTCATGACGAACTTAAATATGTTCGGTGGCGATGCGACTGGGTCTCAACTCGGCTTCGCTCCCCCAATGGCACCTGGGCTTCACGAACAGCGGCCAATGTCCACGTTCTCAATGGCGACGTCCGTGAACATGTTTGCCGGACCGAGCAACGATCCTAATCCTAGTGATGACGATCTCTTCAATGCCCTGCGGAATTATCTCAGTACTCAGGATCTTATGACCGTAACGAAGAAGTGCGTGCCCCCTCATGATTATATTTTTCATACTAATAGACGGTATCACAGGACTACACGCGAAGCAATTCAAGCCAAGTTCCCCAAAGCCGATTTGACATCTCGCAAACAGTTCCTTAACGAATCTATCGACAAGATTCTTTCGCAATCATAGACATTAATTTTCGGCATTCTTGTGGACTCGTCGCTCTTTCCATCTAGCACGCATTCTCGGACATATTGGACTACAGTATCTCTTTAAGCATCACGCAACCGGACTCTCCTCTCACATAAATCCTGCATTGATATATAGCCTTGTAATGAACGCTCTTTAGGACTTTCGAATCGTATACGTAGGAAATCTAACTAACTCGTGTGAACCATTGGATTGGCTTGATCGAGTCTGGCAGAGGATTTGCTTCCGCCTAGCTTCCGCAGCGTCTCTGCGGGGAGAAGGCGTCTGACACATCTTCCCCAGTCTCTAACCAATACCACCATCATGCCTGTTCCAGCTGTCTACATTGCTGCTGCTGTGGGTACAGTCGTAGCGGTTATCGCATTCAAGGAAGTAAGTTAGTTGCTACATGGCATATACACAATATCTAATAACGCCGTCACCATCGCAGTTCGTATATGACCCCCATATCGCTCCTAAAGTGAATGCATGGCACGAGGCACATCAGCCACGCAGAGTACCAGTCCGTGTAGCTGCGAAAGCTCGCAGCTCTGACAACGAGTCTTCCGATGACGACGACGACGACGCCGACGATCATGCAAACGGAATATCCGTCGAGATGCAGAATCTTGTAGCCAGAGAGACCTCAGAGTGGCAAGAATACAGAACAAATTCCACTCTCCGACATCGTACAAATAAGTCAAGGAGTGTGCTAGATGAGGCGAGTACAGAGCATATAGTGTAAGGTTGTATAGCTGATATCTGACTACTTTGCTGCAGTCCAATGTGTTCGTGCCCTTTGATCCTATATCGCCCACCGCCTCCAGTTCGACATCCTCTTTCTTGTCTTCGCCAGCAATATCTGAAGCTCCGACATTGCCGGCAACGCCTGTCATCCACAGTCCTACGCCGCTAGTCCCAGTCAGTGCAAATACCTTGCAGTCCGCAGTCCGTTCTCAGTCAGCTTCGCCGGAGCTGCACACTGCACCTACCTCACCTACCTTGGAAGCCGGATTGGCCAGTCCAACCGTCACTGCCAGTTCAAGCAATAGCTCCTTTACACCCGCTGTTGTAGGCCCACGTAGCGCTAGCTCACGCAGCGGGTCCGTGATCTCAGAAACAGGGCGCAGTACGACGTATGATGTCGTCTCTCCCCCAAGATCGGTCGCCTCTCCCCCCACTCCTATGCGATCACCATTCTCAGACATTCAGCACCCCTTGTCGCCTGTCTTTGCCCGATCTCCATCTCCTCATGAGATTCGCTCCCCAGGCGTAGATTCTTTCATCAACCTCCCTTCGGAAAGCGATTTTGCTATCCTTTCACCCTCTCTGCGTTCAGGCATGTTCAGTCCCTCGATAGACGATCCGTTCGAGATCGCCTCTGAGATAGGCAGTGATGATCTCTCAGCTTGGGAAAGTGTCGGCCATAGGACTCCGTCACCCTAATCTTCATCGCCAGTCCACGATATCGCACGTTGCATTGTACAGTATTAACACACGGTGTCGACAGTTTACTCATATCCACTGCCTGTATCTCTCATCCAGTCCCATCTGTATATAATCATTCTCACAGCTAGCCTACTCTAGGAGCAGCGTTTGTTTCGTTGTAGATTTCTTTGTTGTAATTTTAATCAATCGTCGTCATTGGCACTGCTATCTGTAGCTGGATACTGTTCACGCTTGTCAACAATGGCGTATAATTTATCGGCGTTACAGCAGTAGTAAGTTAATGCTTGGAGAAATCACGGGAGTTCGGCCACAAACTTCCTCTAAACAGGACGTCTCAGTTGAGTGATATCTCCTCTGTCTCTCCAACTTCTTCGTCAATGTCTGAGGAAGTTGGTGCACGCTCTTTTTCAACCGGTGGTGGTGGGGGCACCTCCACGGTGGAGGGTATGACTGGAAGCGGTGTCAAAGAAACCTCTTCAGTATCGGACGAAGCATGCTGCACAGGCCCACGAGGAGAAGAAGGTCTGTCGTTCCTAGAGGCTGGAATATCAGGGAGAGGAGGTGTAGCCTCTTGTCCTGCGGGAGGAAAGCGAAAATCTTTGGACATGGTGCCAGTCCGCACGTGCTTGGCTTTTCCGGGAGAGTCGACGTCTGCCTGCTCTTCTCCAGCATCTTCTTCCGGGGTGGCTTCAAATGCACGACTGGCAGCTGGAGATTGCGCTACAGCGGGAGGCGAAACGGCAGAACGGGCGGGTGCTGGCATGGACTGACGATTGGCCGACCTGGGCGTATTGGGGGAAGATGTACGGGCAGACGGGGAATTGATGCTTGCTTGGGACATAGACTGTGGCCGACCATAAGACGCAGAGTGCGCAACCACTGGGCTCGCACCAAGATAGTAAGGATGTATGGGCATCATTCTGTAAGGTTCCAAGTCAACTATCTCGTTCTCAAGCGGATCAATATACTCACTTTCTCTCTGCTTGACAAGCCAAAATCCAAGTCGGCTGAACGACAGGAATACTCATCTGCAGAGCTTTCTGATATTCAACACCAGGAGCATTCGCCAAACTTCCAGTCGCGTCCGCACCGGCGGGTGTGGCAGCAGGGGTAGTGCAGACGAAGTGCGTAGTGTCGATCTGGATCTTTTCACTCCATTTCGCACCCATATCACTTAACGCTAGTTTCGCATCTTCAAGAAGTCGCGGGTCCTGGATCGTACCAAAACATACACAAATGCCAGATGTGTCCGTCATTGTATGCGTGCGGACATGAAGTAGATTAGAGGGGAAAGTGCCGGCTGTGGTGCGCAGGATGAGCTGGAAGGTATACTCAGTGTCAAGCTGCAGTCCAGAGAGTTTGGTCGACGTATTTGTTGAAGGGGAGGGAATTGCTGCAAGCCTTTGGCGGTTCCGATAGATGTCGAGAGAGCGCAACTTGGCTGTAGCAAGCTTCAACGGGGGCCATTCGAGGGTTACGGATGTTTGGGTGACATTTCGGAGCTGACGGCGAGGGTAAGTCACATTCGCGGAAGATCGTTGTGTGCGAACCTCAAGTTTGGGATTCTCAGGTGTCTTAGTCCCATAAGCAGCAAGGATATCGTTCTGCAGATTCCAGAACTCCGTGTCGCGTTTCTTCTCTTCCGCATGGTTCTGCTGTACGGATATGTTCACTATGGATCCTGTAGTTGCACCCGGTGGTAGAAGAAGCGAAGGGAATTCAATGAGATGGGCCCGCTCCCCGAGCAGGATCTATGCCTATGGCTGTCAACACCAGAACGCATCTCAGGTGTATATCGTATACACGTACAGCCATGCCCGCATCTGTACTGCATTAAGTAAAGATGGTCTCTAGAACGGACGTTGCGCATACCTAGCTTCCCCACAGTAAACGTAAAGCTCTCCTGCGATTTCGTCATCGTGAGTAGCGAACAAGACCGTCGTAAGTTGGTAGTGGTCGGTGGTCGTTCTGGTATGAGCTAAGCGCCTGCTATTGATCACATACTTTGGCGCCCTTGAGCCCATCGCATAATTGGCGTCAGTATGATTCTCTTACGGGACATGATATAGCATGAGAGATTCATAAATACATGATGAGTTAATACAGCAGAACGGATGATATCATACAGTATGTGAGAATCAATGAACATATCCCTATCTTCTGGCTATCAAGGCGGACACGAGCAGAACGCCTACCAATGCTCCCAATCCACCCACCACAACCCAATGAGTGTAGTCTACGAATGGCTGGGCGATGATAGCTTTACTCGTAAGGGTCACTCCACGGAAGGAGTAAAACGTGATGCCGGTTATGAAAGCAGCAATCGCCCACGCGAGGAATACGACGGGTAAAGACATGATAATGCTTCGCCTCTGCTCGGAGACTTAGAAGTTGGTTGGTTCAGAAAATAGGGGTACATACCGAGAGAACCATGAGACCCTCCCCGCCAATATATACTACGGTACGTTCTACATCCGCCTTGAACTTGAAAAGAGCGACGACCGAAGACACCATGCTCGAGGCGGAGAACAAAATGGCAATCATGCCAGCGAGCCTAGCAATATCGTCGAGGCCGGGCAGGGTCATTAGGGTCACAGACGCGCTCAAGATAACGGCGGCCTAACAATATCCGTCAAATGGTGTGCAAACGATGTGTAAATCGTCAAACTCACCACAAGACACGCGCATGCCCCGATAATAAGGACCGGCCCTTGACTACGCATACCGCTCTCTTCATCGATGTGGTGGCGGCTTGAACGGTCCATGAACAGGTAGGGAATACCCAGGCATAGAATTGACATAATGACGTCCGCAAACGCTCGGCGGAAGGGAACGCGACGAGTCGAAGGGATGGGACCTTTGTTGAATTCATTAGGGAGTGGCTTAGTTGGGCGGAAGTAGTGTTGACGCCATTGAGCTATGGGAACATAAGATCAAGAACAACGCAAGGGAGGAAAGTAACGAACCTTGACGAAGGAGCACACGTGCAACAATTCGAGTGCGCACTACGGCATTGTTAGGAGCAGCATCTGAGCGTAGAAGAGTCATGAGTTCCTGGCATTCTTGTGGGCTGAAAGCCGGTGGAATAGTGCGCTCGGATGGCAACAAGCAATCTACAAGAATGCAGTGAGTAAGTAGTAACGCAAGCACAAGAATGTGTTGTACCGGTGTAGCACCAAGTGAGAGCATCTAGAGCCTCCGCATGAGCGTTCGCCGGCAAAGGCTCATGTGCTGGGTGGCTCTCAACGTAGGTCCAATAGCGGTATTCCATATTGACTCCTGAACATCACGTTAATGACTGTTATAGTGAGACCTATGCTGGTGCAAGACGTACGATCATCATCAGACAAGCTGGAAACGATCTCGCCAGCTGGCGAGGTCGGAGGCTCCAAAGTCAAGATTCGGTCTTGGTGGCTGATCCAACTTCTGATAGGAATAAAGTCAAACGCCAGTTTGCTATTGTCGCGAATCCACAACTCCCAGCCAGGCGGCGGGAGGGCCGATTCGTGAGGACGCTTCTTATCCAAGTAATCTGTGATCCCGTCAAGCTTTTTGGCGTTTCTTAGGTCCACCTCCGTGGTGACACGAAGATCACGATTGGAGTAGTAGAGAGAACTGTCGGGTAGCACATGCTCCGCCCATCCCAACGACCTGAAGCTGCGGTCTATAGATGGCCAGATGATTCCTCTGGATTGATGCACGGTGATGTCCACATCGTTGAATGCGGGCGGCTCTGCAGATGCCTTGGAGGTACCGACGTTCGGCACCGGCATACGAGGAAGAAGGGGCAAACGTTCACTAACGAGTGAAGTTAGATTCGACGTGACAATAAAGCCACTCCGCAAGAACTTACTCAGTCTCAACTCGGGGTGCATGGTCTACAGGGCCAACAGTGCTCTGTCCAATGCTGTACGCGGAAGGTTGTTCACGAATAACTCTGGAATAATATTGATACAGATCTTTTGCAATAATCGTTGAACATACCTTGAGCTCATCACTTCATTCAACGCAGGAAGAGGCATCGCTATAGGAGTCGGAACCGTCTCCGGGATAGATTCCTCGTAATTCTCGTGAGTAGGCTCAGGGAACGGGAACGACGTTCCTTCGGTTTCTTCGGCATGATGTGCACCTGAGTTCTCTGCACTGCTACGGTCATATGTTAGAATTATAATGGCAATCGAAGACAAAGGGGACATACTCAGGGATGTTCACGCTATACACAGGGGAAAGAGCGTGCTTAGGGACAGCCATGTGATTACCAGCTGGTGGGTCCGCGAACGGGTCAGCATATGGGTCGTCGAATGATACGCTGCAGCACGAATGAGTAAAATGAGCGTGCGTCACAAATACAACGACTGACCGAATGCTAGTCCTGGACCTACTACGGCCACGTCTACCTTCTTCCGGATCAACAGATACCGAAACTCGCCTCCTCCCCGCAGAAGAAGTGACAACCTGTCCATACGACGAAGCGAGAGAGGATTTACTCGCTTTCGGGGACAGAGTGACAGCGACTGAAGGTGGGGACGAAGGGAGGACCTCGCGTGACGGAGCCTTGGAAAGAGCCCTGACAGACTGTTGTGGAGACGCGACGAGCTGCTCTCGAGAGGGCTGCTTGCTGACAGCTGCAGAGGACGGAACGATGTTCTCGTCTTTCCAGGCAAACGAGTCAGCGGCTGAAGCCACATAAGGGTCAATATGAGCCTCCTCGGTCTGGGCCTGCGTGACCCTCTCTGGTAAAGGCTCTGATACAGGTGCTTTTGCAGGGGCCGGTGCCGAAATGGGCGCAGGTACGGATTCGTTGGTCGCTAGAGTAGACGTAGAAGGTTTCTTCTGCACGTTTTCTGGTATGTTGCTCCATGCAAAATAGTCCGGTGCCCTTTCTTCTACAGCAGGAGGAGGGGCAGGCCTGGAAGCCTCCATGGTTTGAGGCTCGGGCTGAGGAGTTGCCACGATCTCCTCGCTTGGAGAGACAACGACAACATGTTTCTGAGGGATGAGCTGAGGCGGAACAGCAGAAGCAACGGGCTCTGGCTTAGCGACCACCGCAGGTACTGGCGCTGGTGCTGGTGCAGGTGTTGGTGCAGATGCTGGTGCAGGTGCAGAAGCTGGAACTGATACGGTAGATGGGGCAGGTGCGGTCACGGGTGCAGGAGCAGATACAGGTGCTGCAGCGGGTGGAACAACGGGGGCAGGAACAGGTGCTGGGGCTGGTGGATGCAATGGAGCTTCCTCTAATGATTCGGGCTCTGCGGATAGTACAGACGCAATAACGGGGGCAGGGGACGCCTCTGGTGCAGCCTTCACTTCCACAGAGAGGGGCGAGGGACCTACAGGCGGTGGTGGGGTGGATTCAGCGGCGACGGCGGCTGCCTCGCGAATAGGTGACTCAGGAACAGTATCAGGTACAACAGCAGATTCCTGAGACGGCTCTTTACCACGGAGAGAACTCTTTGATTCCGATTTCGACAGTGTCTTGCCAAAGCCAAGACCAGAAGAGTTTCGCCTGAGCATGGTACCCATACGAGCCAGCGTACGGAAGTTACTTCTTGAGGGAGAGGGAGACGCAGGCCGCGATGGAGGCGAGGTCGGGGGAGTAGCGGGAGGAGCGGGAGGAGTGGATGGTGAAGCCATCGTTGGACAGAGTGATGAAGGAGAGAGAGGTGTCGGTGAGTTGTTCTATGCGACAAGTCCGAATCTCGAGTACCATATATACTTGAGATTGAGACTAGTTGCCTGAAGGCTGCATCGAGGAGAATGGCAGCCAGCCATGCTCCCGAGCTGCATTCGTGCGGCAGAGCTGCGCGATATGATACGTGAATCGTGCTGCCTTGATTTCGGGGCACGAGCACGGTGCTTCCTCCCACAAAGCGTGCACAACACGTGTAGCACTTGACGGTAGATACCGTTGAACATAAGCCGTGGAGACAGTCAGTGGCGAACACGCTCAACGTGTTCAGTGGATTTACGTGATCTCGAGTCTAAAATGCACTCAACTGCTCAGTTGATGTGTGGATCCAAAAAATAGAGCACATCTGCGATGCAGTGTGGCCGAGGCATATGCTGTGCTGCGTTCGAGAATTTGCGTGGCGAGCGCAGGTTCAGGCGTGACGGCCGTAAAACACGTTGCGATTGTGTCTGACTGGATAGCCGGAAATGAAGCCAGGAAGTTTCCCAGCACAGCATCTTGCAAAGTCGCATAACAGCAGCGAGATCTTGGAGATGACTCTGAGATTCTGAAACTCTGGTCCGGATAGGAAAGATGCAGAGAATTGTATGTACCAAGGTCGCAGGTGCTGGTACAGTACAGCGAGAGCGCAATGGTCGAAGCTGTTATCATTGATCTTCCCACGGTAACGAGAGCAGTGTGATGTAGGCGTCTCTTGAAGTACCACGTCTTGCTCTGCGTGTCGCGTCTATCCTTGTAATTATACCTGCTCGACGTTCGACGCCTTCACGCACCATAGACGAATAGGCGAGATGCTTTTGGACATCAACGTATGGTACCTCTACTACATACCAGTAAAGTTAGGCTAACACGCTACAGCGGACGTTGTTCTCTCGCTCGGAGCGGGTGAAAGGCGTCGACTTTCATCCGACAGAGCCTTGGCTACTGACCGGCCTCTATAATGGCACGGTCAACATCTACAACCATGAAACGGGCGCGCTGGTAAAGACTTTTGAGGTCGCCGAGGTCCCCGTACGATGTGTTCGCTTCATCCCTCGCAAGAATTGGTTCGTGGCTGGCTCCGACGACTTCCAGCTTCGCGTCTTCAATTACAACACGCACGAAAAAGTGGCCGCGTTTGAGGCCCATCCGGATTACATTCGATGCTTGACTGTACACCCAACCGCAAGCATCGTGTTAACGGGATCCGATGATATGAGCATCAAGGCATGGGACTGGGATAAACAGTGGAGATGTATTCAGGTTCGTGCGTTAGTCCACGCATGATATGCTCTCTGTTTGATCGAACGAGCGTTGCCATTATAGACATATGAGGGACATACTCATTACATTATGAACATTGCTGTGAACCCCAAAGACCCGAACACATTTGCGTCGGCGTGTTTGGATCGCACAGTGAAGATGTGGTCTTTGGGTGCGCCCACAGCCAACTTCACGATGGAAGCGCACGAAAAGGGTGTCAATTTCGTGGAGTTCTACCCTGGTGCTGACAAGCCGTACCTCGTCACCGCTAGTGACGACAAGACTGTCAAGATTTGGGATTATCTGAGCAAGAGCTGTGTTCAAACGCTTGAGAGCCATACAAACAACGTCCTCTTCGCAGTCTTTCACCCAAACCTGCCCATCATCGTCAGTGGTGGTGAAGACGGGACAGTCAAGCTCTGGAACAGTGGAACTTACCGCCTTGAAAACACGCTCAGCTATGCTCTGGAGCGCGCGTGGTGCGTGTCTCTGCGTAAGTCCACCAACGAGGTCGCCATTGGGTACGATGAGGGAGTTGTGGTGGTGAAGGTACGTGGTAATGAGACTTGATTTACTGTGTCTCTAAGTTGAAGATATGTAGCTTGGTCGCGACGAACCGTCTTTCAGCATGGATCCCTCGGGCAAGCTGATATACACGAAGACGAACTCAGTTCTCTCTGGTAACATTCAAACCATCGGAGATGCGGAGCTTGCAGATGGCAACCGGATACCTCTCGCTATCAAGGAGATCGGCAGTACAGAAATCTTCGCGACATCTATTAACCATTCTCCGAATGGACGGTTCGTCACCGTTGTCGGAGACGGGGAATACATTGTGTACACAGCACTCGCGTGGCGAAACAAGGCGTTCGGCAACGGTACTTCGTTTGCTTGGGCGAATGATTCGAATACGTACGCCGTGCTTGAAGGACGCACGAAAGTCCGCGTGTTCAAGAACTTCCGAGAGCGCACAGGGGTGCCAATGAAGGGTGCTGGATCATGGCCACTGGACGCCTTACATGGCGGCCCGTTGCTCGGCGCGCGAGGTTCTGGTGTAGTAGTGTTCTGGGACTGGGAGTCTGGTGAGGTCGTCCGAAGGATAGATGTTGACGCCAAGAATGTGAGTTACGCGCGCTTCGGTCCGTATGAAAACGCACTGACGTAGCTGTGTAGGTCGTCTGGTCAGGAACGGGAGAGCTTGTCGCGGTGTGCTCAGAAGACTCGTACTATGTACTCCGCTTCGATCGTGACGCATACACAGCTAAGCTGGAGGAAGGCGTTGAGGTTGGAGATGAGGGAGTGGAAGAGGCATTCGAACTGGTGGCTGAGATTTCTGAGAGGTGTGTAGGGATACAGTATCCAACGCCTCTGCTAATATTACCACAGCGTGAAAACGGCGAAGTGGGTTGGTGATTGCTTCATTTATACCACCGGGGCGAACCGTCTCAATTACTTCGTCGGGTCGGAGTCCTACACTGTCACGCCTTTCGACCAGTATGTCTGTCGTCTTAAACCACCCATTTGTCTATAGCTCACCGACGGACCAGGCCCCTCTATCTCCTTGGCTACATCCCTGCCCACAATCGCGTATATCTCGCTGATAAAGATGTCAACGTCTTCTCTTACTCGTTATCGCTGAGTCTCGTTGAGTACCAGACGGCGGTGCTACGGGGTGATATGGACTCTGCAAATGAGATCCTCCCTAGTATTCCCAAGGAACAACGCAACAAGGTTGCTACTTTCTTGGAAAGTCGAAGTACGTACGACTATCCCCTCTTCGCGACATATTTTTGACATAATCCGTCACTAGACCTGAAGGAACTCGCTCTGGAAATCACTACAGACCCAGATCACAAGTTCGATTTGTCACTACAGCTGGACGACCTCGACGCTGCAGTGGAGATCGCTCGCACCGTCCCAGAACTCGAGGCAGAGTCCAAGTGGAAGGCGATTGGCGACCGTGCACTGACGGTGTGGCGTTTCGATCTGGCACGAGAAAGCTTCGAGAAAGCCGGTGATCTCAGTGCTCTCATGCTTCTCCTCCTCTCCATCGGCGATCGGGACGGTCTGGCAAAGCTCGCAGCTGCCGCCGGTGCGTCCTCTCACTCTCACTCTCGCGACCCTTCTCAGCCCCAGTTCTGACCCGATTTGCAGAGGCCAAAGGGCAGAACAACCTCGCGTTCGCCTCGCTCCTGCAGCTCGGCGACCCTGCCGCCTGCGTGGACCTCCTGATCAAAACCCAGCGCGCGCCCGAAGCCGCCATGTTCGCGCGCACGTACGCTCCGAGCAAAGCTCCCGCGGCCGTCACGGCGTGGAAGACGGAGCTGCAGGACAAAAAGCGCAGCAAGCTCGCTGCGTCGATCGCCGACCCGGCGGAGAGCCCGGACCTGTTCGAGGAGGGGTGGAAGGACGCCGTGTCGCGTGAGGCGACGGGGGAGAAGCAGCACCCCCCTCTGCCGATAAACTGTGAGTTTGCGAGCTTGTTCGCTATGCATACGCGCGCAGTTTCTGAATGTGCGGTTTTTCTTTTCGGGTGCAGCTACCGCGTCGGCGGACTCTGTCGCTCCGACGGAAGCGACGGAAGAAGACGACGACTATGTAGATGCATGATGTTCTGTTGTAGCTCTAGCATTCACGGCACTCTTTATTTATTTCGGGAAGCAAAAATCTGTTATCGCATTCATTCAACGCAGACACATCTGGCTTGTCCGCCCGTCCGGGAAGCGGTGTGGGTGCACCGTGCCGTCAACGCGCACGTCGTCGTGCGGTGCGTGCTTATTATTGACATGCATGATCTTACTAGCAGGCAAGCCGTTATGGGAAACGGGAATGTTTCATGGGCCGGGAGGAGAGATCAACGATACGGTGTGCGTTGCATTTGTTCGAGCGAGTTCACTGACGTGTCTGGCAGAGCTGTGTAGGTGGCGTGTTCGCGACGTGTCTTGCAGGTGCGCTTCAGTCGCGGTGGTGCTTCGACGACTGCTTATTTATGTGTGCAGGATGTGGCCAATGCCAATGATTGATTGACTCCAGGGAAGGTTATCGTAGGCTTCAAGGACCCCCAGGCACCGATATGTCGCCGGTGCGGGCTGAGCAGCCTCTGGGAAAGCGTCGTGGGGTACATTCGTAGCCTACCTTCATCTGCGGTAGACGAACTTTGCGCACGGCGCAGCCGCAGACCACTTGCATCTGGATTCGTGCGGGTGCGTCGCCCGTTGTCACATCTGTTGGGCTTGATCCTCACCCAATGAAAACGAGCGCCGACAAGCGACACGTTTCCGGAAGATTCACAGTACAGTACTGTAACAACAAGACAGCCGTTTGCGCGGTGGCAAGGCAAGCACATGCACCCTGCATTCCTTTTTTGGCAGAGCCCTCTTCGGGATCGCTGTCGATCCCTGTCTGGACATCAGGTGAAGTTGGGCTGGCTGTGCACCAGGATTGTCCCAGCCGAGCTGCAGTGGCGGCATGTTTCCCTCCTGCTCTTGATCCTGCAAGGTTTGAGTTTGATCTGGCCTTTCAACATTGCGAACCGACGTGGACCAAGCTTTTAGGGAATATAGGGGCTCTGCTGCAAACAGTTGTTTGGGGCGGCGATGTCTTTTTGGTACGCACCCGGCGCGACTTCTGCTTTAGTGTGGGTTACGTTTCTGCTGTATATCGTGCGCTCTGACCGTCGTTTCACCCTCAGATGGGAAATCCGCCAAATCTTCCAAGTGGATTCTGGCATACCTGCAGTGGGACCATGTTGACTGTATGATGACATGACTCGGGACCACATCGCTGAGCCGTCTTCATGATTTCGACGATTTTGCAGAACGAAAGACGATAGCCTATTGTGCCGTGCAAGAATCGTATGAATGGGTGATAGACCGCACGAATCGCTGAGCCGCCTTCTAGACTGTGCCCCACCAGCCGGTGAATATATTGGCCCACACCACTCCGACGCGAAGGCTCTGCCGCGGAAGTGGTACGTTGCGATTGAGAAAGTGTTTTGCCTCACTAATCGGCACCACATGTTCTAGCTTGAGCCCAAGAGGCGACGAAGCGAGCAAGCTGTCGCTGCATCCTGGGATATAATGCAAATCGGCACAGGACAGGCTATCATCGTATGCAGGGACCCTGCGGCCCTGCATACTACCGAACCGCTGGCTGGGCGACTTGAATCTTGCGCTTATTCGACCGCATCAGCCTTTCGGGATCTTCGACTGCACCGACCCAGCTGCAGGGTTCTCCCGAGTAAGTCGAGCAGCGTGCCTAAAGGAAGGCGTATGCGCTCTGACCGGTACCTAGCTCCATTCTGGCGGGCGGACGATTGCGCATTGACGGGCTGCAATGATGCGCTCATCTTGCCGCATTCGTCGGTTTGGATGGAGGTATGTGCGCATGTTGGTACCGCTGGCATGAGGCTCACGAACGCACCCACGACCCACGCACTAGCTCCCGGCTCTGTCAGATATCGGGCCAGCGATGACAGAGCGGGTCCTCTGTGGGATTACAAAAGCACAGGTCGGTTCTATGTCAGCCTCTGTTCTGCGCTAGCATTGTCCGGTCGGACGATGTGTGGCCGCGTCGAGTATCAAGTAGCGGGCGACGAGGACAGCGGCGCAGAATTCGCTGAATGGCGGCTCGACATGAGGTATCATCGGTATATCATCGTGGGCATGGGCCGTCTCGCTTTGGCAGCTGGGTTGCTCGACCATGAACGCGGTTGGCCGACCATGAGCGCGGTTCTGGACGTCATGGTGGAGATAGCTCTGTTGTTGATCCGTGGACGTCGTCGACACGGATCCGAGCCTGCGCGTCGTGGACCAGCGACGATGGCGCGAGCTTCAGCTACACCATCTGCGTTGTGCGCGAGCTTTAGGTTCACTATGCGCGACTTCCATCGTCGCCTATCGTCTCAACTGCAGGACTATGCGCTACACGCTATACGGTGGTAAGGGTTATTACTTGATGTCGTCTTTGCTTGCGGTGCAGGGCTAGACGTGGTCTTAGCAACGAGGCAGCTTCGGCAGGAAGACGACAGGCAACGGTGGGAACGGACCAATCAGGACTCGCGCCACCGCCATTCTCAACGCGCTTTTGGCACTGCTACTTCCCAAAATGGCAACAGTCCAAGATCCCCTCCCCTCGCCTCTCGATATTCTGTCCAGAAACGCCCACTCTCGCCGTCCGTTCTCATGTGTTCGCTGCCACGGGTATAAAACCCGCAACCCGCATTCGCGTTCCTCAAGCGCACCCTTCGTTCCCTCCCACCACCACCACCCCCTCCTCCTCGCGACCCTCCTGCGACAGGCCCCGCCCTCCGCCGGACAGCTCCCGCCGACTCCCAAGCGATCTTATACACAACAGCAGCACACAGCAGCGACTTTTCACACAACCCCCCATCGCCCTTGCACCCAACCCACAATATGAGCGCCAACTCCGTATCTCCCGCCGACTTTGCGATGCCCTCTTCTGTTGTCTTGGTTTCTCTTAGCAAAACTCAAGTTCTCCTTCTTGCGATATCTCTCTACGCCTGCTACATTACAGCAGTCGTTCTCTACCGTCTTTTCTTCTCGCCTCTCTCCGCCATCCCAGGCCCGTGGTATGCCGCCGTCTCCGACTTCTGGCTCATCACACACGTCGTCCGCATGCAACAGTGCCGGACCGTACAGTCGCTCTTTGAACAATATGGTCCCGTCGTCCGCATTGCCCCCAACAAGGTCGCGTTTTGCGACGCGACAACGATGAGGAGTGTCTACTGCCTTCACAAGTTCGACAAGAGCCCATACTACAAGAGTCTGCTCACGTACGTTCACATCGACGTACCCCCCAATTCTGATAGGACTGACGTTTCCCTAACAGGAACAACAATGACCACGCGTGCGTCTGATAGGCTCATCAAAAACACAACGAGGCACTGATAAACTTCTTCGTAGCATGACCACCCTGCCTCATGCTGAACACGTGATCCGCAAGAAGAGCTATGCCCCACATTACATTCCATCCAACCTCGCGCTCTTCCAACCAGAGCTACAGGACTTCTCCTCCTCACTCGTAGAGGTACCAAGTCCTTCTCACACTACGCATGCATCTTTTCTCACCATGTACCCACGTCACATCTAGGTCCTCGATCGCATTGCAGGCAAGACTTCTGTGGAAAGCTTGGACATGTTCCGCCATTTCATGGTGGACGTGATTTCTTGCACGGTATTTGGATCTCGCAGCGGATCGCTAGAGAACTGGGCTTCCAATATTCGTGACCCCGTCACCATGGCCGTCTATGATTTCCCCGCCCGCGGTATTCTTGTATGTGTTTTGTCCGCTACTCTTGAACGGGGTGTTGATTGCCCCAACAGCGTAGCGCGGTCCCCACTTGGGCATGGAACCTCGTATGCCGTATCCCCAACGTCCGCTTACGCGAAATCTGCAGCTCGGACAGCGTCATGGCAGAGGTATGTCTCGTGCACGATTGCCTTAGTTGTAACTTATATGGAACCTTTCCTCTCAGTTCGTCGGGAGTCGACTTTATGAAACACGTACCAACATCCAGGCGGGCAAGGTTGGTATCGACGGCGATATTGAGAAGATGCCACTTATTCAGCGTATGCTTCAACACCGTATACTATCGACTCATGAAAGCATGTGCGACCAGGATATCATCTCGGAAGCCATGGGACACGTGTGCGTATCTTCTATGCAAAAAAGGAGCCGAGTTTAGCCCTGCTTACGAGATCGCTTTCAGGATTGCTGGTGTGGATACTTCGTCTCTGTCTCTTTCCTACATGTTCTGGGAGCTCAGTCGCCGTCGCGATATCATGCAACGCCTCCAGATGGAATTAGACGAGGCTATGGCAGACAAAAAGGTAGTGCCAGACATCAACACCGTCATGCGTCTGCCATATTTGAACGCATTCATCAAAGAATGTGAGTTGCCATAAGTATATGTTTGTTTTTTTCTACGGGGCTGATCCTACTTGTGACTTAGCTATGCGCGTCTATGGATCCGCTCCTTCGCTTCTTGAACGTGTCGTACCGTCTCGCTCCTCTGGTGCTGTTTCGAAGTCCGATGAGGACTTTGACATGATGGGCTACGCGCTTCCTCCGGGAACCGTTGTTTCAACCCAAGCGTGGAGCATGCACCGTGATCCGGAGATCTTTCCCAGCCCGGAAACGTTCTTACCTGAGAGGTGGCTGCCGATCGATGGCTCTGATGCAGAGGAAGAGAGGCTTACACGGTGAGTGTCAACGCTGTTGGAGTGACATTCCGTCTGATATTTGGAAATAGTATGGCTCAGCAAATGATTCCTTTCGGTGTTGGAACCCGTGTCTGTGGTGGCCAAAACCTTGCTCAGATCGTCTTGAGGATGGTTGTCGCCGTCGTAGCAAGAAACTTTACCATTACCGCCAAGCCTGAGGAGACCAATGAGCGCACCATGGAAGTCCGCGATGCATTCGTACGTGACCATTAAGCACACAGGGAGTATTCAATACTGAGCTATTTGCAGACTATCTTCCCTGCTTCGAAGGAATGCAAGCTTGCGTTCATTCCTCGTGCCTACTGAGCCCCTCTCCAGGCCATCCCTGGCTGCGACCCCTTGTTACCTCATCTCTCAATCGTTGTCACTGTGTTGTCGAAAAAGCACCTTGGACTGGCTTCCTGGTTGCCACAGCTTTCCTACCCGCTCTCCTAGCTATTCAAGTCAATGGGCTCTCTACGCTTTCTTCCGTGTTGTTGGTTCAGGCCTTCGTGGTTGTGGTGCAGGCTCGGATCCTTCACCATTCCTGCTCGAGATTCTGTTCGCTTTCGTTGTCGCTCTCGTTGTCTTTGAGGTACACGGGGCCGCATACCCCTTTTTTCGATGGCCTGGGTGTTATTTGGCAAGACCTCCCAGACCTTTTCTGCAGCACCGATCAATATCGTCGTCTTGGAGTTGATCAGTGTAAATCCGAACGGGGGTGAAGAGAATTTAAAGATGGTATCGTAAGTTATGGTCGTAATAATTTCTTGTACTGTATGTACAACAGTCGCTCCTTTGGTTAGATAATCCATGTGTTTGAATTTTGTACTTGACTCCTTGGACCGACGCTGATTAAAAGCTAAGGTACCATTACATTATATGTATACAAGTACTGTGTACATGGTGAGCACGCGAGGCGCGAGGAGGACGCGGTTGATCTCGATCAAATATTACGCAGGCGCCCATGATTACAGCGCGCTTACGTTGAGATGAACGTCACGTCCGACCATGAGCGTAAGAAAACTGAATGGCTTAGAGCAAAAGATACACCAGGCCGCCCTTGCGAGCCATGACAAGGTATTATATTATGGCTTTTGCATAGCATGTACGGACCCGTGCTGACGATGAGCTATTCAGACTTTGTCGCAGAAAGAAATTGATGCACTGGTGTCGGACCAGACCCAGCGCATGGGGGCTCTCAACTTCTTGTTGGGAGCGGGCCTGCTGAAGCCGTTGCAGCACGGTTCTGGCGGCAAGCTGTCCTTCCGCGCGGTCGTGAAACAAGAGCTGGAGATGTGCGTGATGGTTCCGAGTCGTACTCGCGTTGACGGGCAGTACTGACGTGCCTCGTTCTGTGTGCAGTAAGAAGGACCTGTCCGCGGAAGAGAACATCGTGCTGAGCCACATACAAGCCTCGGGGAACGACGGTCAGCGTGTTTGTCTGCTCGCTCGATGAAGACGGTTGTCTGACTCGCGCATTGCATTCCTCTGTCAGGGATATGGACGAAGCATCTGAAAGTCAAAACGGAGCTGCACCAGACGGTCATCGACCGGTGCTTGAAGTCGCTGACGCAGAAGCAGCTTGTGAAGGCTCTCAAGGGCAGCGTGCAGGTGCGTGTTGTGTTGTGCTGCTCTGTACGGGTTCGTTGTGTTCACACATATTGCATAGCACCCCACGCGCAAAATTTACATGCTCTTCCATCTTGAGCCGTCGGTTGAGATGACCGGCGGACCGTGGTACACCGACAAAGAGCTCGATACGGAGTTTATCAAGCTCCTCTCTGCGGCCTGCCTCAAGTTCATTCGGGACAGGGTGAGCGCGCTGTTCGCACGACTGACGCAATCTAATTACTACCCTCTATAGAGTTTTCCCCGTGCGACCAAGTCGAAGACGAGAGCAGAGGAAGAGGGCGCGCAACAGCGGATGCTGTACTCAATATCTGGTGCACCGGCGTATCCGACCGCGGCACAAGTGCAGACGTTCCTGAACAAGAGTCGGATCACGGAGACGCAGCTCACGGTGGATCACGTAGAAATGCTGCTGAACGTGCTCGTGATCGACGGCGACGTCGAAAGGGTATGTCGTCGCAAACATGGAGACGCTTGTGAAGGATGTTTGCTGATCTTCTCCGCTAGATCCCCGCCCTCGGCGCTGCATTATGGGAGTCGAGCCTGGGGAACGACGAGGGCAGCGACGCAGAGAGCTCGGATGGCACGAGAAAATCGTCAAGGAGCAAGAAGCGGAAGCGCGCAGCCGGCGAGAGTCGCTCCAGAAAGGGAAAGCGGAAGAGGGCAGAGTCTTCGGATGACGAGAGCGACTCGGGTGAAGATTCGAAAAGACGGAAAAAGTCAAAGCCAAAGTCGAGATCAAAGTCCAAGAAGCATGCGAAAGCCGAGAGCGGCAGCGAGGACGAGCGGTCGAAGAAGCGGAGACACCGCGCGGGCAGTGACGAGTCGGACGGAAGCGAGACGCAGGGCTCAGACGACGAGTCAGCGAAGAAGAAAAAGAGCAAAGCGAAGAAACGTCGCAGGGTCCGGGACTCGTCGGACTCGTCGTCGGCATCGGAGGACGAGGACGAAGACGAAGACAGGAGCGCGCCGCCGCGTCGCTCGAGGCACGCGCACGACTCCTCGCCGGCGATGGACGATGACGTGGGGTTGTTGAACAGCGGCGCGAATGTCTATCGGGCAGTCCATGCGGAGCGCATGCTTGCGTTCGGGCTCGGCCAGGCGCCGTGTGGGCGGTGTCCTGCGTTCGCGTTCTGCAAGGACGGTGGGCCTGTCAATCCCGGGGAGTGTGTGTACTATGGGGATTGGCTCGAGGCGGCGGAGGAGGTGAAGGTGGTGTAAGAAAGGGAATAAAACGTTCGGGGGGCTGAGAGCGGGGCGGAAGGAACGTGCACACGACTGGCTGTTTGGTCGGCACTCTGGCGATAGGGTTGTGCTTGTGCTTGTCAGGCGACGACGTTCGTTCATTGGCAAGCCGCACTGTCAAGGCGCAGCCAGCAGCGACGCCGCCAATGTCAGCAGAATGGCGCCTCACGAGAATTTCTAGGTACCGTAGCATGGAAACCGTGTAGAACGCTAAAACAATCAAACCAAACACCTCTGTTTTCTCAAGCTCGTTCTCATCGTCTGCAGACGACGATGCACAGTAGTGCTTGACCAGCCACGAAGAGTGTTGTGTATGTTATTCCACGTGTATTCCTGAGCGACCGAACGCACTCTACCAAGCATGTGCCAGAATGAGGAACCTCAAAATTTGGAGTACATGGCCAACATACTTATCGAGGAAGGGGGCGGCATTCTGAGACATTTCACGACTTGTTCTCACTTCTCGTCCGCCGATAGAAGTGCGTATCTAGTCGACCGACGTTCGCTTCGACCGACCCACTTCTGCCGAATGATGTTGGAATCAGCAACGCGTACTGTATGAATATGGCACGTGATGCATGATGGGCATCTTTCGCTGAACTGCGTTTTGACCGTTCAGACCGTTTGAACGGCCGCATCACATGACATACAGTACTGCATTTTGCAGGGGAAAACCCGAGCATAGGTACCTTGTCACTGGCTCAAATCCCCTGGTTTTCTTCCGCCTGCGGTGGGCGAGAACCCTTGCAAAGACCAATTTCTCATCTTTCGCTCGTCTCTCGGCGTGAATGAGAGCAAAATATATCTGGGGATCTCAAGTGAAGCATGGTCATCGCAGACTCAGTCACGACGGTGCCGACAGCGCTGCTCGTCTGCTCAAGCCTTGCAAACAGAGACACATGCATGGTACTGCTAACGCATCAGAACGGTGTTTTTGCGAAGAACGGTGCTATTACGAAGAACACGTCCTCATAGTTGTCTTATCAGAGCATACGCTGATAATCTTGTAACAGCCTGAAGATAGCAATGCACACTGGGTGCCACAAAGTCAGAGGTCATCGCTGCGGCTTGTGGTTCACCCACATCGGCTGCGAGCACTCGCACGGCACTCGCTCTTCTCCATCGCTTCCCACGTGATCGTCCATCCACGACCATTGCCGC
>MU278380.1:130034-140989 GCA_022385755.1 Trametopsis cervina | reverse complement strand
GCGTACTCGTTTCCACACCTTGTCTGTGCTTCGCGCACGCCTGTCCGAATCAACATCGAAGCTGACTCATTCTTGTTCTCGCTCTTCTCTTGTGCGGCGGAAGAGGGCGAATGCGACTTTGAGCCTGGGACCTCTGCACGCACGATTCGCAGCCACCTCCATTCTGCTCCTCACGAGCGCACGTCGTCGTCGCAGAGTGTGTCTATGGAGTGGACGACGGAGATGTTGCTATGGTGCGTGTTTGTTCTGTTTCCGAGTTCTGTTTGTTTGTTTGGCGCGGGCGCGGGTGCGCGTGCGCGTGCAGCTAACTGATATTGATGCTCGCTTCGCAGGGTGGGGCGAGATGTGCTGACGATTGACAGCACACAGATTTGTGACGATGGAATTCGTGGGTAAGGCATGGTTTAAGAGAATAAGTAAGAGACATGGTCTAAGAGAGTAAGTAAGAGACATAGTTTGAGTGCATAAGTAACAGTCCCCTGGGCGTGATTCAAGGGAGTAAGTAAGAGTCCCGCTGCAGTGAAGACATAAGTGTCCCGTAGCTATGAAGTAATATATGTATCTACCTATAATGTACACTACTTACTGCCTGCAATATAACATGCTTTGACTGTCAGTTCACTTGTGTGTCTATCCGTGCACTCCCTCACTTTGCCATTGAATCTGAGATACAGACATCAAAATCTACTTCCCGCCACTGCTCGATCTCGTCATCAGATACCCCTCCATGCCGTCTAAACCACCCGTTCCCCGCCATAGCTGTCACGCATAGCCTTGCCCGGATGTGCTTCACTGAGGGCATGCTGCCCTCGCAACGTCATGCTCTAGCAATCTACCACAGCAACGCAGACCGTCAGTCAACAGCATACCCAATCAGTGCGATATGCACGCACCTCGCGTCCCTGGGCTGGGCTTGCTGCTGAGCGACACACTTGGCGGTTGATGATTGACGGCGGGCTGACGATTGATGTGGAGGGGTAGGGCGCGATCAGCACGCGGTCTGTGAAGTGTTCAGCTATGCCCGACGCGTACACTGACGTAGGGGTGTGTGTTCTCGGACACCGTCAGACTGACAGAGCTGGAGTGCCGACTCACTTGTCGTTCTCAGACGTCGCAATGCGACAACATTGCCTGGGTACTGTACTTTCAGTGCGCGCTCGCTATCGTCTGCACCGTGCGCAAGAACCGACTGCGCAACGCGGTCCATTCATCCCTCCTGAGGTCGTCCGCGCACAGACGACTGGGAAGTCCATGCAAGTCAACATATGCCACAACCACCCGTCTCTCCCCCTCGCCCTCGCTGAGGGCGCGCTGCCCTCTTCCGGGAATCCGACCCTAGCACCACAATCCGGCAGCCTCCACCAAACACCTAAACGACGCACCCCGCTCCCTTGCGACGGATTTGCCGAATGACGATTGATGAGGGGAAGCGTGGCAGTCGGCGCAACGGCGAACGGAATCGGAATGCCGTGAGAGTGGATGAGTGCACCGTCGCGTTGTGATGTGATGCAAGTGAAGAGGCGGTGCGTCAGGGCAGGCGTGGCTGGTGTGGCCCTGGAGAGCGTCAGGCAGACGGAATCTAGCGTCGACTCACCGCTGCTACGCCGACGTCCCGTCGACCGATCGAGCTCAGCCCGTCTCGCTACCCTGAGTGCTTGCCACTCTTCCCCTGCTGTGCAGACCGCGTGCAAGGACCGACTGACACAGTCCATCGGTCTCCACTCGCCAAAGGTTGTTGCACGCAAATGACGACGGAGTCTGTGCGAGCCGTCAAGGGAATGCCGCTACTACTCGTTCCCAGCCGTCGCACAAGAATCCCCAGGCGTGCATTGACGAGGGTGCGCGCTGCTCTGCTAACACCATTCTTCGGGAATCTACCACAACAGCGCACCTGCACGTGAATCGTCAGTCGCTACCACGCCGAATCAACGCAATGTACACGCACCTTCGCGTCGCGTCCCTGAGCCTGAACTTGCTGCCAAGCGAGGGGCTTGACGGTTGTCGGTTGACGGTTGACGGTTGACGGTTGACGGTTGACGATTGACGGCTGAACGACGATTGATGGGGGAGATGGTCTGTAGATCATTCAGTCGTGCCCGACGCATTTAGATAACGCCATGTACACTCACGAGAGACGTCGAGTCCGCGCGGTTGGATGCCGTCCTCTGACTTGCGGCGAGAGAGGCCATTGAGCGACGCCGTTTCCTGGGCGCATGGTGCTCGCCTCTCGCCATCTGGAGCAGCGCAAGCTGCTCGCAACGGCAGTCGACGCGGCCTGTCTATCTCACCTCATCCTCCCAATGGTCTTCTGCGCAAGTCCGCGAGAGTCGACGACGGCCCTTGTTCATCGCCGTAGCCATCCCCATGCGTGCATCAGTCAGCGCGTGCCGCCCTCCTCCGCGAATACGACCCACCCTAGCAGCGTAAATTGTCAGTCCCCACCGCACCCAAGCGACGACCCTCGTGACGGACTTACCGGCTGACGACTGTTGAGGCAGAGGCGGAGCGCGGAGGCAGGGTGACACGGTCGATCGGAATGCCGTGAGTGTGAGTGAGAGAGCCTGCCGTTCAGTCGTCCGTCAAGGCTGTGGTGTGACTTGAGGCACGCGATCCGTCAGGGCAGGCGTGTGTGTGTGTCCTGGGTGCGTCGACTCGTCGCTGCGGTGTCGATGAGTTGAGCACTTGGCTCGTCGACGGGCTTAGTTGCGCCTGACGTCGGCGTAAAGCTTGATTCATGCGGTGTGTCGTTGTGCGACTCCGCCGTCTCCTGAGTGCGCGCCGCGCATCTTCTGTTGTCTACAGACCGCGTTCCGTCCGTGTATCGTGTGCACGGGTCGTCCATCCCATGCCCAAGCTCCCACTCGCCCACTCTCCGCCTGTCATCTTCTCGCCATTCCCTCGTCATCCCCCGGCAATTCAGCTCACCCAGTCGGCGTCGATCATCATACCACCGCGCGTACCTGCGTCTGAGAACGCGCGCGCGTGCGCTGCCGGACGACGATTGATGACGACGGCTGACGATTGATGAGGGGGCACGCGGCGGTCGGAACGCGCATCTAGAAGGGAAGAGGGAAGGAGGGAGCGAAGGAGAAGGAGGAAGGGGACGTCAGGATCTCGCTTGGGAAATGTGAGGGTGAGGA
Organism: Trametopsis cervina; assembly: GCA_022385755.1. NCBI lineage: Eukaryota > Fungi > Basidiomycota > Agaricomycetes > Polyporales > Irpicaceae > Trametopsis > Trametopsis cervina. Next base: position 137,849 of record MU278380.1, on the reverse strand, counting down.
AGGGGGCGATGCACAAAGGCGGGCGGGGGGAACGAGAATGGATAGGACACTCACTTGCTGCCTGATCTCGTCCTCCTTCCCTCGTTCTGCTGTCGTGCATGATCTCCCCTTCCCCATATGTCCCTCGTCGTCGTTATCTCCCCTGTCCCCGCTCCTCATCCTGCCGTCGTCGCCACCTCGTGAGTCTTGCTCGCAGTCCCTCACGGCACACGTCTGTCTGACACAGCACTCCCCGCGTGAGTCATTTCGTCTGTCGCTGCACGCCGCGTTTGCTGACCACTGCCGGCGTTTTCTGGTCGCCGTCGTTGTCTGAGACGCATATGCTGCGCGCGCCGCGTTGTGTCGTTTGTGCGCGTGGCGGGTGCGCCGTCGCGGATGGTGCTTGCGCGTCGAGAGAGACGGCGAGTCGTCCTCGGCGCCGTCATTGTTGTGCTGAGAACAGACCGTGCATGCGACGTCAAAGGAAGGTATTGCTGTTGACGCGGAGATGTGGGAAATGCGGGGAACGCGACGTCACCGCCGTGTTGAGAGTGATGATGCGGGGTCGTCTCCGCATGGCCCGTCGTCGTTGTCGTGCCTTGTGCGCATTTGTATTTACATCGGAATCGGAAGATTTGCATTCAGTTTAATCTTGACGGTAACGGCGCGCGCAAGGGGGTGAGAATCTTATTTAATTAGTACAGTTGAAGGTGAAATACAGAGACAGACATCTTACCCGATGTGAAGGCACGGTTTCCGAGTCAATAAGGCGGGTGGCAGTGTCGGCTGCAGTGGGTGATCGACGAGACTTGCGCGTTCTGCGTTGCTTCGTGTTATCGCACGCGACCATACCCAAGTGATAGACTTGACAAGTGACGACAGGTTGCCAATTGATGAGGAGGCGTAGAGGTAGGTGCCGCGGTCGATAGGAATGCCGTGAGTAGGCGAATGAGTGCGCATGCTGTCGTCAAGTCCGCGGTGTGAGTTGACACAGGCGAGAGGCGGTGCGTCAGGGCAGGTGCGTCCGTGTCCGTGGTGCGTCAGGCAGACGGGGTTAAGCGTCGGCTCACCGCTGCGCCTGTGCCTTGAGCATTCGTCTCGTCCCGTCAACCGACCGAGCTGAGTCCGTGCAGCCTGGTTCACATCGGCTGCCTGACTGCCTGACTATGCGATGCTGCTGTCTGGCTGCTCTGAGTACGTGTTACTCTTCTCTTGCCGCACAGACCGCGTGCAAAGACTGACCGACGCGGCCTATCCTTCCCTTCTCGTCAAAGGGTCGTTTGCGCACAAACGACAACGTAATACGCACTCACCCTTGCGTCCCTGGGTCTGAGAACTCGCTGCCGAGCGACGCGGTTGGCGGTTGGCGGTTGACGATTGACGGCGGGCTGACGATTGATGAGGAGGGTCGGCACGCGGTCTATGGATCATTCAGCAGTGTCCCGACGCGTTGGAACAGCGTGGTGTGTACTCACAAGACGTCGGCTCCACGCCATCGATTGCCGTCGTCCGACATGTCCGCGGTATGGCGAGCGAGGCTTGAGGCCTGGGGTTTGTCCGTTCGAGAACCCTGTTGCCGGCAAGTCCGCGTCGTGAACTGAGGCAAGTGGTTGAGAGGGAATCCGTCAGAATACAATTCAGACGTCGACTCACTGATCTGTACATGCAACGCCGACACTCTGTCCACCGGCTGAGGTGAGTGTGGCGCGCATTGTGAGTCGGATTTTTCGCGCGTCGTTGTGCGACGCCGTTTCCTGAACGAGTCGTGCTCGCCTCGTACCGTCTGCGGCAGCACATACCGACCGACCGACACAGTCCGTCCGTCTCATCCGTCTCGCCCTCCCTCGTTCTGTCTGCGCAAGTCCACGCGAGTCGATGGCCGCCGCAACCACTTGTTCGCGCCGTCACCATCCCCGGGCATGCATCAGCGAGGGCGCGCTGCCCTCCTCCGCGAATCCGACCCTGCCAACACAGCCCGTCAGCCTCTACACACCACACCACACGCCACACCACACACAAGCGACGCCCTTCGCCTCGTTCCCTCGCGACGACTGCCGACTGACGATTGATGAGTCGGAGCGCAGAGGATCGGAACGCCGTCAGGGTGGGTGAGTGAGTGAGTTTGCATGCCGTACAGTCTGCGGTTGTGGGGTGAGGTGATGCAGGCGGAGAGTCGGGCGTGTGTGCGTCAGGCGTCGGGCGGATGGAAGGGAGCGTCGACTCATCGCTGCGATGTCGATGAGTTGAACACTGGGCTCGTTGACGGGCTTAGCTGCGTCCGACGTCGGTGTGCAGTCTGATCCATGCGGGGCGTCGTTGTGCGACGCCGCCGTCTCGTGAGTGCGCGCTGCGCACTTCCTGTTGCCTGCAGACCGCGTTCTGTGCGTGTCTCGTGCGCCCGCGTCGTCCGTTCCACGCCCAGGCTTCCACTCGCCTGCTCGCCGCCTGCCACGTTCCCGCCATCCCCTTGCGTATCCCAATCACGTATCCCACTCTCGTCATTCCCCGGCAATCCAGCTAACCCAGTCGATGTCGGTCGTCATACCACCGCGCGTACCTGCATCTAAGTGCGCGCGCGTGTGCTGCCGGATGACGATTGATGACGACGTCTGACGATTGATGAGGGGAGCACGCGAAGGTCGGCAGGAGCGCGTACCTGAAGAAAAGAAGAAAGGGGAGAGAGAGGGGACGTCAGTATCTCGGTTGTGGTGCGTGAGGGCGAAGGGGAAGACGATACAGAGGGGGGTGAGTGGGACGAGAAGGGACATGGTACTCACCTCCTCATCGCTGGCTCGCTTCTTCTCCCCCTCTGCTATCGTGTACACTCTCCCCTCCTTCTTCTCCCCCTCTGCTATCGTGTACACTCTCCCCTCCTTCACCTCTTCCTCGCCGTCGTTGTCTCCCCCCTCCCCCTCTCCTCGTTCTGCCGTCGTCGTCGCCTCGTGTCTTGCCCACGGTCCCGCACGGCACACGTCCGTCTGACGCGTTGCTCCCCGCGTGAGTCGTCCCGTCTGTCGCTCCACGCCGCCGTCGTCGTTTGTTGACCACCGCCGTCGTTTGCTGACCACCGCCGCCGCTTGCTCGTCGCCGTCGTGGTCTGAGACGCATACGCTGCGCGCGCAGCGTGTGTCGTTTGATGCGCGTGGCGGGTGCGCCGTCGCGGATGGTGCTTGCGCGTCGAGAGGGTCGGCGAGTCGTTGTCGGCGCCGTCATTGTCGTCCCGAGGACGGACAGTGCATGCGACGTCAGAGGAGGATATTGCCGTCGGCACGGAGATGTGGGGAATGCGGGGAAGGTGACCTGACGGCGGCCGTGTTGAGGGTGATGCTGCTGGGTCGCTTCTGCGCGTTCTGTTTGCGCATGTGTATTTACGATTGTAATCTAATTGTATCTTGAGCGTACCTGCACGCGCAAGGGGGTGAGAACCTTATTTTATTAGTACTGTTGAAAGGGAAACACAGAGACGTCTTACCCGATGTGAAAGCGCGGTTTCCGAGTCAATGAAGCGGGTGGCAGTGTCGGCTACAGCGGGGGATCCACGAGACTTGCGCGATAGAATGCCGGCTTATCCAGCATTCAATTCGCAACCCTCTGCGCGTTCTGTGTTGCGCCGTGTTATCGCACGCGACCATACCCGAGCGATAGACTTGACGATTGATGTCGGACTGGCGATTGATGCGGAGGCGTGGAGGTAGGTGCCGTGGTCGATTGGGATGCCGTGAGGGTGTGTGAGTGCGCATGCCGTTCAATCGCCAAGTCCGCGGTATGAGTTGACACAGGCGAGACGCGGTGCGTCAGGGCAAGCGTGCGTGTGCGGCCCTGGTGCGTCAGGCAGACAGCACCAAGCGTTGACTCGCCGCTGATTCCCTGGGCACTCGTCTCGTCCCGTCAACTGGTCGAGCTGAATCCGTGCAGCCTGATTCACCGCGGCGGCCTGGGGTTTGGGTGTGTGACTATGCGATGCCGCCGTCTGGCTGCACTGAGTGCGTGCCACTCATTTCCTGCCGCGCAGACCGAGTGCAAGGACCGACGGCGCAGCCCATCCTTTCCATCTCGCCCAAGGGTCGCTGCGTGCAAACGACAACGCAGTCCGCGTGAGTCGTCGACGGATGCCGCAACGACTCGTTCCCCGCCGTTGCGCACAAGCATCCCCAGGCGCGTGCTGCCCTCGAAGCGTCATCCTCCGGGGATCTACCACAACAGCGCAACTGTGCGCAAATCGTCAGTCGTCACTACGATCAATGAACGCGATACGCACGCACCTTTGCGTGCCTGAGTCTGAGAACTCGCTGCCGAGCGACGGGGTTAGCGGTTGACGATTGACGGTAGTCTGACGATTGATGAGGATGGTCGGCACGCGGTCTAGGAGTCGTTCAGCCGTGTCCGACGCGTTGGAATAAGGGCGAGTACTCACGAGGGACGTCGGCTCCGCGCCGTCTATTGCTGTCATTTGACTTGCCCGCGGTGTACTGAGCGAGGCTTGAGGCCTGGGGTTTGACCGTTTGAAACCCCCCGGTCTTCAACTCCGCGTCGAGAGCTGGAGTCGATCCGTCAGATGTCGACTTCCCAAGCGTTCTCGACTCCGTCGTGACGCTGCGACGAGCCGAGTCGAGTGCTGGGTGCGCTGGGGGCGGCTGTGTCGTTGCGTAATGGGATGCCGTCGTTTCCTGAGTGCGCGCTGCCCGTCTGCAGCAGCGCAGACTGTGCGCAAAGACCGACGCCGCGGTCCGTCCGTCCGTCTCGTCCTCCATCGAGTTCTCCGCGTAAGTCGACGGCCGCCGCAATTGACCATTTCCCGCCCTCGCCGTCCCCAGGCTTGCCCAGGCGAGGACGCACTGCCCTTCTCCGCGCTGCCCTCTTCCGCCAATCCGACCCTGACCCTGCCAACACAACCCGCCTGTCAGCATCTACACACCACACCACACCACGCAAGCGACGCCCCTCGCCTCGTTCCCTCGCAACGACTGCCGACTGACGATTGATGAGGCGGAGCGCAGGGGGTCGGAACGCCGTCAGGGTGCGTGAGTGAATCTGTTTGTGTGCCGTCGAGTCGAGTTTGCGGTGTGAGGTGAGGTGAGGTGAGGTGAGGTGAGGTAGGCGGAGAGGGGAGAGGCAGGCGGATGGAGGGGAGCGTCGTCTGGTTGCTGTTGCTGCGATCCCGATGGCCTGAGCACTCGAGCGAGTTGCGTTCGACGTCGACGTCGGCGTGCATGCGTTCTGTCTGATTCACGCGGCGCGGTGCGTCGTCGTTTCCTGAGTGCACGGCGCGGCGTGCACCTCCTGCGGTCTACAGACACAGATCGCGCTCCGCTCCGTCCGTCTTTCGTCTGTGCGCACGCACACCCAAATCCCCACTCGCCCGTCATGTCCCCTTCATCCCCTCGCACCCAACCATCCCGCCCTCGTCTCGTCTCGTAATCCATCCCCGGCAATCCAAATCCAAATACACCGCACCCAATCGGTCGTCATACCACCCACCGACCGCGCGCGCGCATGTGTGTGTGTGCTGCCGGATGACGATTGATGTCGACGCGGCTGACGATTGATGACGGGGGTCGGAGCGCGCGTCTGGGTCTGGGTCTTCGAGAGAAGGGGGAAGGAAGGAGGGAGGGAGATGGGGCGTTAGGATCTCGCTTGGGAGGGTGAGAGTTAGGTGATGGAAGGTGTGCGAGGAGGTATAAAGATGAGCGAGGGGAGGAGAATGGATGGGACACTCACCCTCACCTCCTCATCGTTCCCTCCCTCCCTTCTTCTGCTGTTCCCCTCTCCATTTCGCCCTCGTCGCCGTCGTCGTCGTCTCCCCCGCTCCTGCTCCTGCTCCTCGTGCTGTCGTCGTCATCCTCGCCGCCCCATGTGTCTTGCTCGCAGTCCCGCACGGCGCGCAGACGTCTGACGCAGCCCTCCCCGCGTGAGTCCATCCGTCCGTCTGTCGTCGTCGCCGCTTGCTAAGCGTCGTCGTCGTTTGCTCACAGACGTCGGCGGCGTCGAGTGTCAACCGACGCGTGTGTCGTTTGCGCGCGTGGTGTGTGCGCCGTCGCAGATGGTCGAGGGACGGCAGCGGCACGTCGGCGTCGGCGCCGTCGTCGTCGTCGTGAGTAGGACAGACCGTGCGTGAGACGTCGGAGGAGGGCGTCGTCGCCGTTGTTGCGGGGATGTGGGGAAGGCGGGGAAGGCGGCGTGATGGCTGTGTTGAGAATGGTGATGCGGGGTCGTCTCCGCACGGCCCGCCGTCGTCGCCGTTGACGCGCCATTCGCACGCTTGTATTGATGTCGGTAGTTTGAATTGAATTTGATCTTGAGGGCTACTGTGCGTGCAAGGGGACGTGAACTTTAATTGATTAGTAGGGGTGAAGGAGGGATAAAAAGACGTTGTACTTGACATGTAGGGGCGGTTACCGAGCCGATGAGGTGGGCGGTGGTGTCGGCTACAGCGCGTGCATAGCGGGACATGCGCGATAGAATGCTGGCTTATCCAGCATTCACTCCGCAATGTCCTGCACGGTTTGTGTCTGTGCTGTGAAGTTGGGCGCGGGGGGATGTGTCGGCATGCGCGGCGGGTCGATGTTGTTGTGTGCGCCCGATAGCGGCGATGCCGCACGACATCTATAGATTAGTAGAACATCAGTATAGCTGAATAAAATATATTTGATTGCGTCGGAGGACTTACCGTGAAGAGTTGAGCGCGGTATGTCGAGCGCGGTATGCTATTCAGCATTCAATGCGCAGTGTCCTGCGCTGTTTGTGTCGGGTCTGTGAGATTGGGCGCGGGGGATGTGTCAGTTTGCGCGGCGGGTCGATGTTGTCGTGTGCGCACTACATCTATAGAGTAGTAGAACGTCAGTATAGCCGAATAAAATGTATTTTGATTGCGTCGGGGGACTCACCGTGAAGCGTCGAGCGCGGTGCGCGATGCAGCGTTCAATCTGCAATGTTCGCGACGGTTTGAGACCGCGCTAGAACACTGCGCGTGACGTTTGTGTCGACGAGCGAGGGCGAGGGAGAGGGCGAGGGAGAGGGCGAGGGAGAGGGAGTAGGGTAGTTACAGCACCTAGTATATAACATTAGTATTCGATCGGGCGCGGTTCACGATAAGCGTTGAACGCGCGATCGCATCCAACATACCCTCCGCAATGTTCGAGGTTGAGGGTATGACCGCGTCGTGTATTCGGTGTTGAGGTTGAGGGCGTGTATTCGAGGTAGGCTGAGGGTATGACGGCGTCGTGTATTTGAGGTTGAGGTTGAGGGGGCGTGTTGCGTCGTGTACTCAAAGTAGAGGTTCGAGAGGGCGATGTTGAGGGATGAGTCGACGAGGGCAGGGTGATGTTGAAGGGAGGTAGTCGACAAAATCAGCAGGTGAGAAAGGCGGGGGCACGTACCTTGTAGTAGACACAAATCCACGACGCGCACGCGACAGATCCCAGACACAATATATACATTCCCATTAACGAGCCATGTACGAGTTACAGCGCGGGAACGAAAGCCGAGAGGGCGCGGGTGACCGTGGCAGAGCGCAAGGGCTCGAGGGAGTCAGAGCGCGAGGGACTGGCGACAACAGAGCGCAAAACGAGTGCGCGAGGGAAATCAGTGCGGGGGAAAAACGAACGCGAGACGCGCCAGCAGGCGTGCAAAGAAGCAGAGACGAGAGAGCCGGGGCAGGGCGAAATGCAGGCAATTGGCGGTGAGAGGTGCCGCACGCGGTGGCGTCGACTTTGTCGATCAAACGAGATTTTGGGTGTTGCATGCTTGTGGTTCACCCACATCGGCTGCGAGCACTCGCACGGCACTCGCTCTTCTCCATCGCTTCCCACGTGATCGTCCATCCACGACCATTGCCGC